>CM053581.1:320219506-320266015 GCA_028627135.1 Pseudochirops cupreus | reverse complement strand
ATTCTGAGACTTGTAGAGTTGTCTTATAGCTGTGCATTGCTGAGAAGAGTCCAGGTTATCAAGGCTGGTCGTCACACATACGATGTGTCTGAGATTGTGTACACATTTTTCCTAGTTCTGCTCTTCTCACTTAGCATCAGTTTGTATAAGCCTCTCCAGGTACATATGAAGTCCATCTCCTCCCCATTTCTTATAGCACAATAGTATTCCATTACATTCATATACCACAACTTGTTTAGCCATTTCCTAATTGGTGGACATCCCCTTAATTTCCAGTTTTTTGCCACCACAAAGAGAGCTGCAATAAATATTTTTGTACATATTAGTCATGCTTTTTGTAAAATGGGGGAAAGAGTTTTTCTGACCACTCTGTTTCTGTGTGCTTTTGCTGGTTAAATGTAGATACTTCCCAAGGCTCTCTCCTCCTTTTCTATCTTCCTTTAATTTGTGTTTATCCCTCAAGTGCTCTCTTCTGTTTCTTTACCTTCAGTTATCCCCTATGCAAATGACTCCCAGATTTAGTTCTGCTTGGCTTCAGTCTTGCATTGCTAACTGCCCACTGAATGGCACAACTTGCATGGCCTCTCACTCTTTCAAATACAGTATAAAATCTGACTCATTATTTTCCAGCATTCTCCTGGTCAGATCCAGAACCTTGAAGTCATCTTTGAGTCTTTCCTTTTCCTTGTTCCCTCACATCTATTCTTTGTTCTCAATCATTCAACAAGTATTTAATAAGCACCTACTATGTGCTAAGTATGATGATAAGCACTGGGGTTACGAATGCAAAAAATGAAAACTTCCCGATTTGTGAAGAGCTTAACACTATGAGGATCAAATAATGTAGGTAAAGTTTACGGATCTTAAAGTGCTGTATGTTAGATACTGTTATGATTATCATAGTAGTTGTCAAACCCAGCCTGTTTCACCTTTATAGTGTATCCTGTATCCATTCCTTTTCAAAATTGGCTATCAACCTAGTTTAGTCCTTGTTCCCTCTTACAATATTTTCCTAACAAGTTTCCCTGGTTTCCCAATGTGAATGCCTTCCTTTTCTAATCTGTCTCTCATCCTGTTGCCAATATAGATCTAGAGCTAGAAGGACCCTTAAAAGTATCCTACTAACTCTTTCCCACCAACTTGACATATGAGGCAACTGAGGTTCAAAGAGGTTGAGTGACTTACCCAAAGTAACCCAGGTTTGAACTTAGGTCCTGTGACTCCAAATCCCAGTCTGCTTTCTACTGTTCTTCACTGCCTGCCAATATTTTCTTCAAGAAAAGTTTTGATCTTTTTATTCCCCTTAACAGTAACTTTAAGTTGTTCTTCATTACCTACCATTTAAAATGTAAACGGCCCAACTTTTAATGTCTCAGACACAGTTTACCATTTTAACCTTATGTCTCACTTCCCTATGGTTTCACTTTATCAGCCATTGGAAATCATTTTCTGTTCCCTGAATGTATTTCTGTGTTCATGTTATTCCTTCTACTGGAATTGTAGAATGTTTGTTGGGAACATTTGTTACAGAAAAAGGAAGAGAGAGAGAGAAAGAAGGAAGCATTTATTAAGTGTTTACTAGGCACTGTGCTTAAGTCATGACTGATACCCTAACTTGAAATGGTTGCTTCTTCCTTTGAACTCATATTTGTGCTTTGGTACTCATGGCATCATTTATATCTTGCATTTATGTGGTTGTATTATCGCTGTTAGATTGTAAGCTCCCAAATGTCGGAAGACATGTGGACACTTAATATTTGTATGAATGTATATGAGACTTAAGGAGATATGATAGCAAGAGTACTGGACTTGAAGTCAGAAGATATGTGTTCAAATCCAGCCTCTAACATTTTATACAGTTTGTGACCATGGACAAGTCATTTAACTCTTTGAATTGCAGTTTCTTGTCTGTAAAATAGGGATAATAACCTACTAGGACCTACTTCTCAGGGTTGTTGTAAAAGCCAAATGAAATCATCTAAGTGCTTTACTGTAAAGTATAACTACCTTAAAGTGCTATATAAATGTTAACTATTATTATTTATATACCCTAGCAGAACTTTGTATAGTGCCGTGACACGTAGTAAGTGATTATCAAGTTGAATTTAATTAGAATTCCATCAGTAAGCATTTAAGGATAATGCTTCTTAGTAATTATTTTTTTAAGGTTTTTGTAAAGTACTTTGCAAATTTGAATATGCTCCATGGGTGTTATCTACTAATACTGTTATTAGTTGGAATTCAAGGACAGAAATCAAAAATAGTTCCTTCCTTTAAAATGCTCACATTTTATAGAAATATAACCTTAATTTTTTTTTTCATTCTACAATTTAAATTCCAATAAGGTGTGAAATAGTACAGCTGTCCACTTTTTTGTTTAGAATGAGAATTTCATCTAAATATAATTTTTAGTAGTAATGAGAGGGTTGATACAGTTTTATTTAGTTCGTTTGAAATACTGTTCAGTCTATCCTCAAAACCGACAGGTCTGCCAGAAGATGCCCAACTCCCTTTCTGTGTTTGTAACAAGCTCTTTGTTGTGCAAGAAGTTGCTGTGCAAGGTCATTTTAACAACTGGTAAGCTACATTTATCCTACTGGCCCAGATCCAAAATGAAGTTCTCTTTTTAAAGAAGTAACATTGTATCATAGTACATGGTTTAATTTCAGTAGTTTTGAAGTTAAAGATTAGTTATATAAGATTGTTGTTCTTTGCAGATGGTTCAGAGCTAGGCAATTTCCAAACTGTTTGTTGTTTGCCATTTTTTATGGGATATCTCTCTTTTTGTGGTAGGACTAGCAACCATTTGGTATTTATTATGAATTGTAAATCATATAGACCAGATACAATTTCTTATAGGCCACTGAAGTAAAAATTGTGGTATTTGGAAGAAGAGAAATCATTAATTTTGGAATCATCCAAAGCACGGGTTATGGATTGCAGATCATAACTGTTAATCATCCCATTTTGCTTTTGCTGTTTGTCTTTTTAAGTTCATCACAACCTGAAGGTTCCTTACTTTTCTAGCCTTTGATTTTACTTCTCTCTACATACTCCAGCTGTACTGGCCTACCTTCCTTGAACTTAATACTCCATATTTATCTCCTTGCCTCTGCATTGGCTATCAGTATGCCTGGAATGCTCTGTCTTACCACCTTTACCTATTAAAATTTCTGTGTTTCTCCAAGACTCAGCTTAAATGCCACCTTCTCCAGGAAGCATTTTCCCTCTTTCCCTCCCCAGAGGCTAGAGTCTTCCCCTCTCAGGTTAATTTCTATCTACTTTTATATGCATCTGATATATACTTACTTATTTTCTTATTGTCTTTTTGAGGGCAGGGACTATTTTTACTTAGCACAGTTTCTGAAATATGTTATTTTTTCAGTTGTGTCTGATTCTTCACAACTGCATTTGGGGTTTTCTTGGCAAAGATCCTGGAGTGGTTTTTCTTTTTCTTCTCCAGCTCATGTTATAGATGAGGAAACTGAGGCAAGCAGGGTTAAGTGACCTGCCTAGGGTCAGCATAGCTAGTAAGTATCTGAGGCTAGATTTGAACGTGGGAAGATGAGTCTTCCTGATTCCAGGCCCAACATTTTATCCACTGTGTCAGCTTGCTGCCCTTTTGGAACATCGTGCTTAAATAAAATCTGGGTGATAAGCACTTTAACTGACTGGCATGTTCCCTCTGATCTGCTCTTTTGGTTGCTGGTCATCAATAAACATTTATGCTGGAACATAGTAAGTACTTAAATAAATGACATCCACCAATAGGGCAGATCAGAGGGAAGATGCCAGTCAGTTAAACTGCTTGTCACCCATATTTTATAGGTAGTCAGTTCTACTATAATGCTTCTTTTTAAAATGTTAATTTCTTCCAGTGGAATTTACATATTAGGGAACATTTTTAGCATAATGCAATTTTTGAGTTGTGCAAGATTTCTTATGCAGAAAACTACCACTTCACAAGAACACATGAGCTGCTACCCTTCCATCTCCTACTCCCACAAACAAATTTCAGGGCTTTTATCAACTCAAAATGCCATATATTCAATTCAATGCAATTAATATTTATTAAGCATCTACTGTGTGCCTGGCATTGTGTTAAATGTTGGGGATACAAAAAAGAAACAAAAGACATTTCTGACTTTGAAGGAATTCACAATCTAATGGAGGAGATAACAGTGCAAACAAATATATGCAAAGCAAGCTATATAGAGAATAAGTAGGAAATAATTAAGAGAGGGAAAGCATTGGAATTAAGAAGTGTTAAGAAAGACTTCTTGTGGAAGGTGAGATTTTAGTTGGGACTTAAGAGGGAGATCAGTAGTTGGGGTGGAAGAGGGAGAGCATTCCAGGCACGGGAGACAGCTTGAGAAAATGCCCAGAAAACTTCTGATTCAGTTGGAACTGTGGACAGAGGAGGGGCTGATCCAGATCTCTCCCCCACTTCCCCTGGACCTAGGGTCAGAGCTGCTGCTTGCCCAGTTTTTTGGGGGAGGGGTATATGAGGATTTAGGCAGAGCAGCAGCCCAAGGTCATAGACAGACTCCACCACTGTGTGTTTCCTAACTATTTAATGTGTTTAAAACTGTGCTGCTGTTTTTAGGTTCTTATCTTTTTTAAAAACTGTGTCATTGAGGACATTTCTGAGCATTGTTCCTCTAACTTATTTTCTCCATAAGCTCTATGGTTTTTATTGTTTGATTTTGCAAAGCATAATACATTTGGAGAATGTATATGACACTTGACTTTGTACTGGACATTCCATTATTAACTCATAATAAGGAAGGTATTAAAGTCAAATCTTACCAGCATTGAATCAGTTTTACCAGCAAATAAGGGAAATATCAGATAGGTTGCTGTTTTAGGGAAAGTTGGTCCTTTAAGGTGCTTCCATGAAGTTGCTTTCTCTTTATCAACCTTTTTTATACCAGTGATCTGAAACAGAATAGATTATAAAATCTGTGATGTATAACTTGTATATACAAGTAGTACAGCTTAATATAATCTAGTAAAATAAAACAGTGGTTTTTATATTAAAATAGATGTACTTATTTCCTAGATTTTAGAAGTAATCAAATTACCTGATAACATTCAACTAGTGACTTAAATTCTTACTGATTTACATTTTTCTTGAAGAAAATGCCCATTGAATTTATTACAATTTATGAATCTGTGAGGTTTCTTTGTTAAATTTCGTTAAGTATAAGGATGTCATGTCTATAAAGACCTTAGACAAGGGATTTAAACCTGGGATACATGGACACTCCAGCCTCAAGGGTTCCTGGATAGATTATAGGGGATCTCTGACTTTGTATGGGGGGAATTACATATTTATTTTCACTAACCTCCAACTGAAGACAAAATAAATTTGGTTATTATCTCAAAGTTTTTTTCCTAGTCCTATGAGTCAGTAGTATACCATTTTTCTCTCTTTCATACACAGACACAAACACACACCTCTTTTAAACTCAAGTTTAACAGGGAAATTTACCAGACAATAATTTTAGAGAGACACTATAGCTTTTATAAAATCTGTTTAATAGAGCTCACTTTAATTCTCAAACAGGTTGAGTCATTTATTTTGGACCAAGAAGATCTGGATAACCCAGTGCTTAAAACAACATCAGAGTTATTCTTATCAAGTGCAGCAGAAGGGACAGATTTACGCACAGTGGATCCGGAGACGCAAGCAAGATTAGAAGCATTGTTGGAAGCAGCAGGTACTTTATTTGCATTCTCATGTTATCCTTGCCAAGTATTTTTTCACTTTATGTACATATAAACTGTTAGCTATCTATATAGAATTGAGTAAACTTTTTCAGTCATTAAGAATATGTTCAGATTTGTTAACTTGAACACAGAAAGTTCCAAGTTTTAAAAATGAAAGGTAATATGAAACTTCAATACCTTAGATTTCAGTTAGGGACTACTGAGTTTACCTTTTTTCAGTAATAGTATGAAGTGCTATTATACTAATGGCAAACTCCTTTCCTCTCAACACTTCATAAAATAAAAATAATGTGGAAGAAAATTTTCATTAAATTTGAGAATCCTTGATTTTGATTTATTGAATCCCATATGTATCGATGTGTAATCATGATAAATTGTATTTATCTTAGAGTAAATTAATCAACATAAAATAAAACAAATTTTTAATAGCTCTAGTGATGCTAAGTAAGCATAAAAATATTTTTAAAAATAAATAGACAAGGATATCTAGGAACACAGAGTTTGAGGTAAAAGTCAACATGAGTAGACTTGTATTTTCAGACTTTAAAACATTACAAAACAAATATTAAAATCCTCTGATATTTGGTTTAAAAAAAGAGAGACAGACAAACCTATGAAACAGAATAGAAATTTCAGGCATAGGATCAAAATGTACAAAAGACTAATGTTTGATCAACCTATAGAAAATAAAAGATGGGAAAAGGATTAATCTTTAATAAATATTTTGAGAAAACTGGTTAGCAATATGACAGAAAATAGATTTAGTCTCATAGCTCACATATAGCAGAGTAAATTCTACATGGCTTATAGACTCTTTGTTTTAAAACCTGTAACAAAAATAGAAGAAAATAGAATAGCATATTTATATCACTTCTGGAGGGAAGGTAAGTATCTATTAAATGGAAGAAATTATTGAGAACAAGATAAATGGTCTTGATTACATAAAAAGAAAACCTTTCCATGTGATGGAAAATAACATTGTATGAAAAATATATAGCAAAAACCTCTCAGTTTTCAGAAAGAAATATATGAAGTAGTCAAAGGCAAGACTAGTCTCTAGTGCATACCTGATCAAAGGATAGGAACGTAAATTTATAAATGAGGAATAAGTGGTCCTTTTTAAAAAAATCATCTGCAAAAATATCATCCTTGACAATAAAGAAGTGAAAATTGAAATAGCCTTGAAGCACATGCCAGTTAAATTATTTTTTGAAGAAATAAAATTAATTGCTGGCATTATGGGGAATAAGTACACTCATACTTTTGGATGAAATCATAACCTGAGATTTTTTTTAACAAGCAATCTAGCAGCACTCCACAAACAAAAAATAACAGTAATTCATCCTACTGTCAGGAATGTAGCCTTAGAATGCTCTTTAAAAAAGAAGAAAAAAGTCTCTGCTCAAATATATTTACCTCAGTCCTTTGTCAATGTGAAAAACCTGTGTGTGTGTGTGTGTGTGTGTGTGTGTGTGTGTGTGTGTGTGTGTGTAATAGTAATCGGGCAGCTAGGTAGCTCATTGGATAGAGTACTGGGTCTGGAGTCAGAAAAACTTATCTTTGTGAGTTCAAATCTGAACTCAGACACTTACTAGCTGTATGACCCTGAGCAGGTCACTTCTCCCTGTTTGCCTTAGTTTCCTCATCTATAAAGAGGGCAAGGTATTCAAAGGTAGATGACAGTGTATAAATAAACCAGATAATGACAGAATCAAAACTGTGAAGTAAAGTGAGGCCAGATAGAAGTTTTGAACTTGGTAGAACACAAAGTCACAGTTAGGAAGGAAGTGACAACCCATTCCAGTATCTCTGCCAAGAAAACCCCAAATGAGGTCACAAAGGGTTGAGACTCAACAATAGCAAAAGTAATAGAAACATGTAAATAACTGAATACATTGTTAATGTAATAGAGTAATATAACTTTATTAGTAAGATAGTTACTGTGAGGAATATAAAGAAATCTAGAAAGACTTTAATGAAATAATATAGAGTATAAAGATCAGCACCAGAAGAACAGATTACATGCTAATTATGATGATTAAATGAAAGTTGTACAGAAATGGATGGAAAATGATGAAAGCTTATTTAGATCCAGAGAGAGATTTCCAACAAATTGATATTTATGTCATTTATCTTAAAATTCATTTTTTCAAATGCATATAGTTATAAAGCAAGTATAATTCCTTTTATTAATGTCAAGTTTATTATAAACCATAAAAAAAAGATACACAGGGCTTTGTAAACTACCAAAAGCCCCAGCCAGAACCCTTAAAAAATGTGGCAAGGTGAAAAGAAAAATGTATTAAATATAGGAAGTCTGCTTCTTAAAGACAATGCACACTTACCAGTTTTAATTGTATTTTAACAACTCTCCTTGATTATTTTCTATAAGAAGGTTCCATCAAGACAAGCTTTCTTTAGAGGTTAACTATTCAAGTAAAAATTAAAGCCTTTTATGCCCTATACACATAATAGTCTCATTTATATATTTTATTTTACTTTTTTTTAAAGAAACAATATGATATATAAGAGGAGGAAATTTTATAACATATTATTTCTTTTAGAGAGCCTCTAGATCTAGAACTTGCTTAATGCTCTAGGTATATCCACGTGATGTCTTTAGTTCCATGAAAAAAAACTGTTAGGTAAAATGTCATTATTGCGGGAACTTAGATAGGAATAACTTTTTTTTAATGTACAATTCACTGAAAAATACTATAAAAAAAGATTTTACAACTTAATGTTAGGTTTTGGTTATTATGTATTGTGAAATATTATTTGTCAGAGAAACCTAATGGAAAAAGGAAAAACCCTTGGTTTTCCAGTATAGGATAATATAGTGGGAAAAATACTAGACTTGTTGGAGAACTGAGTTCATATCTCAGCTCCAAAATTTAATAGTTGTGTGATTGAGCAGGTAGCTTAACCTTTTTTTGTGTTTCAGTCCCTTCTTCTTTCAAATAGTGGTGATACTTGTATGATTTACTACACAGGGTCCTTGTGAAAAAGGGACTTTATAAACATGAAAATGTTGATAAATAGCACAGTGTTTGGCTTGGCCAAATAATGATGAAGTGTAAGTAAGGAATAAAGGGGCAAAATTTAAAGGTATTTTCATAAGATTGTAGGAAATGAGTCAATAGTAAAATGTACATTTGTTTAAGATCTCATTTATCTATTAACTTTATGCTGTTATGGAAAAGCACAAGCAAGATTGTAGCAAGACTGATTTTCTGATTGTGGTTTCTCTGACGAATTAGTGGATCGCTCTAAATTAGATCTTTAAAACTAGTGTGAATAGAGCATTTTAATTTGATTTATTACCATACTTGTAGTTTGGGGCTTAGTTAAAAAAATGTAAATTAGAAAAGATTTTGTGGTGACTTTTTACTTTAGATCTACTATAACAAATGGTCTAAAACTGTAAGTGAAATAGCTTAATTCCTACTTTGTCACTTTAGTTGAGGATAAATATGAGGTACAGAAAACTTTATCTTTTTATAGAATGATCACTGACTATGAGATGGAATCTAGCTAAAAATTATTACTATTAATAAATCTTGCAGCTTTACCCCATCATTGAAACCGTCAAAATAGTGACTCCTCTTCCAGTACAGAAAAACATTTACAGATATAGAAAACAGTTATGATTAGTGCTTTCCATTTTGTCTGCTGGCGTATTGTTTAAATATATTCCTTACAGAACAAATTTCAACGTGAAGATCGTTCTTGAATCCTGTTTAAAATAGATTTAATTATTGAAGTTTTAAAAGGGCCTCTTAGGCATTTTTACCAAAAGACCATCTCATGGAGTAAACCTAGATAATAGAATTGTCGTGAGCATATACATTATTATGGATAATGTAGGAAAATGTTTCTGACCTAGTATTTTTTTTGCCCAAGTTTTTATCTTGTCAAGTTGATGCTGAATCCTCTTGAGAAGTAGGTGACTTTGCATGATGATATTTTGTGCTTGGAAATATTTACCTTTCCTTTGATATATAATCATTTGATGTTATTTATTTGTGGGTGGGGGGAGGCAAGGTTTACAGAGCCTATCCAGGAAGGTACATCAGGTTTTGGCTGAACTCCAGCGATGGAGGTCTAGACAAGGGACAGACAGTTACAATTTTTGGGAGCATTTATACCTGTCTGGAAGGTTTCTAGGAAGTTAGATCAGCTTTGGAGTTGACCCTAGTGATTCAGGTCCTCTGTAGGGTAGAATTCATCTCAGACTGAATCCAGAGAACCAAAAACCTTCTGCTTTCCTCCTTGGCTCATAGTCTCAGATTTGGGCTAGAAAAATACCTTAATAATTCACCTTTTAGTGAGAGGTGCTGCTGTCCTATTTTGATGCAAAGATCAGAACTCATGAGATCATTTACTAACATGCTCACTTGTGTGTTGATTTGTTTCTTATTCAGGATGTTAAGCAGAATCTTGGAGTTTTTTTTATTAGCCATATAGGAACGTGTCATAAGTATGTCACTTTTGTCAGCAGGTCTCCACTAAAGTCCTACTTCGATGCCTCATTGTGGCCTACAGGTGACCCTGGGTTCTTGAAGGTTATGCTAGCAGAGCGCAAGCTCCGGCAGGTCCTACCAAGCTGGAAAGGCTTCAAGTATGGGCCCTTTGAATGGACTCTATATCTGTCATCCATGGACCAACCTAGCTAAGTTCGAAGAGGCTCATCACCAGAAGGTTGGACACCAGGTGATGAATTTTTTGGCTACAGCAATTCATGAAACAGTCTATTAAGGTATAGAGGGTTGCAATATGCATAGGCAGAGGGAATTCCACCCACAGTAATAGAATCATGCATCTTTTGAAGTATTGAAGTATGTCGGCAGATACCATGAAAAGAGACATCTTAACTCTACATTCAAGCAATTATGTTATTGTAAAATCCACTTCAGAAACGTATAGGATTATAGATCTAGAGCTGAAAAGAACCTCAGAGGTTATCTATCTAGTTATCTATCTAGTCCACCATCTTCCATTTGAAAAGTTTTGGTAATCAAATATTTGTAATCTCCTTAAAGAATCTTATGGATAGTTAGATGTAGCTTTTAAGCTTAGATTTTATTTAAGAATAATATAACCTTATATTTTGAAATATAAACAGTTTTTAAAATTCATGAAGAATTATACTTGATTCAAGACAATTACTCTTCTCCACATATGCAGAATCATTTGATAATGAAAACTGTCTTGAAAATTAAAGTTTAGCAATATGTACTTTTAAAATTGTGGCAGATACTGAGCTTAGATGCAGAAAAGATTAAATGTTGAAAAATGTCATTGCCGAGGCAATTAGCGCCAATATTTAGAATGCCAACTATTAATACTTCATCACTTCAATGGATCTTATTGATGTGGGTATTTTATTGAAGGATGCAGATTACAACCCATCCATGCCTTCTCATCCTGTTCAGTTCTTGTCCATGTTATTTATGGAAATAAATTCTCCTGAGAGGATCTACCCAGTGTGGAGGCAAAGAGGCCTTCCATCTAGGTCTTTAACATATTCTGGGTACTATTTCAGCCATTTGGGCTATCCATCTTTTATTCCTTGATCTTGATACATGACCATCCCACCTTCTTTTCTCATCATACATTTCCTGGATGACCTTTTATACTACTGCTTGTGTACAAGTGACCCTGGTTTTACCTGATTTGCAGCCATACAACATCATAGAGAAAAAGAGATGTGTGTTTTATTTATTTTTTGGTCAAGAAGCATCTTGAGTGCATTGAAAGAAAGCACTGTGTATTTCTTCCAAATGTAATCTGTTCTGTTCTTTTCTTTTTGTTCAGTTCTGGACCCAACTCATTGTCCATTTGCAGTGCCTGTCTAAGAGATGTACTAATGCACTGACTTAATGTTTGTTCATCTAATTGCATGTCTGTACAATAGGTATTTTTTTCATCCCTTGGGCATTTCTGAATAGATTATTAGGCCCATCTCTTCATCTTATGGATTTTGTTGAAGACTGTCTGTACTAGTATCCTGGGCCCTGACATAACAGAGTTTTGTACAAATAGTAGTATCTGTAGGACCACAGCATTGAAAATAGTGAAGAATATCCTCTCTGATAGTGAAAAACATCTTTAGTGAGCATGTATCCCCTTGTTATGTGCCTCACTTAATAGGATAAATGGTCATTGAACAAAGTTGCCTCTGGTTATACCTACCAAGGAATCTTATATCAGAAAGAGATCTACAGTAATTTAAGATTTGAAAAGTATTTTATGTACATAATCTTATTCGAATCTGACAACAACCCTTAAAATTGCAGCCACAGCTATTATTATTCCCAAGTTTAGTCTGAGGGCTTGTTGAATTGGCTGTGGTGGCAAAGCTAGTAAGTGTCACAGGCAAAATTGGACCCCATGTTTTTCTAGCTCAGAGTCCAGTGCTTTGTCCACTAGCCGAACTGCCTTTTAGCCTCAGAATGGAAAAAAAGGAAGGAGACTAGCTTTTGTTAAGGTGCACAAAATTAGCTTTGCAGATATCTCGTTTGATCTTCACAGCAACCCTGTGAAGTAGATGCTACGTATTATCTCCCTTTTACTGTTGAGGAAACTGAGACAAGCAGGTTAAATGACTTGCCAAGGTGTTACACAGATAGTCAGTGGCTGAGGCCAGCTTTTGAACTCAGATTTTCCTGCCTCAGGGCCCAATATTGTATCCAAAATGCCACATAGTTATGTGGAAGATACTTTGTTGGAGGAAGACATTGAATGCATTTTGCTTTACAGGTTTAAACACTTTTTAAAAAAAATCATAAACACCATGGGATCATATGTTTTCTTTACTTTTTCATCAATTGTGTGGCTAAAGATGTAGTCTGCTGTAGAAAATAGTTTGTGAAGCATAGTTATTCTCTTCTCAAATTTGCATCAAGGATACCATTAACATATGTGTAGATCATTCTCTTAAAGATCTTCTGGAGATTAGAAAATATACCTATAGATCAATAGTTACTGACATCTTCATTTGCCTTTATTGACTAATAATATAGTCATTCTCTCTGCGTCCCCCTCCCTCCTGTCCTCCCCTTCTACCCCAGTCATTTGGTATTTTCTTCTTTTGAGGTCTTGAAAATCTATTCCCCATTGCCTTCAAAATTACATTTCATGTAACAGAGATTTGATTCATACTTAGTCTAGTCTAGCTACTTTAATTACTTTATCTAAATGTTATTTCTGTTTTCTCAAGTGTTTAGTGAGTCGTTATTTTCAAAGGTGGTGATTCTACTGCCCACAGTGAGAAAAGACTTTTCCATTTTCTTTCTGTTATCCTCCCTTTAATTTTATTTAGGATTTTTTGAGATAATCTGGTTCACACCAAACTTTCTGCAAATTTATTTGTTACTTTTCCTTGTTTTGTGAAATGATACTGCTCGTAGTCTTCTATGATCTTCTGCTGTAATGAATCTTTACTAATTTATGTTCTAAACTAAGCATGCTCTAGTCTTTCCAAATCTTTCTGCTTGGCAGTGAGGTCGTTGGTTGGTTACAGAGGCTTTTGGTTCTTTTGTTCACGTTCATGGTTACTGTTCTACATTGGTTAGACTTCTGTAAGAAAAGATGGCAATAAATCTGAGATTTTACCTTTTTCATTTCCCATTTAAAAAAAAATCACCCCCTGCTTTGAATAGACCAAATTTGAACTGTCATAATTGTACAGTGTCTTCCCTTTTGAACTTCAAAATTTACTGTTGTTTTTGACATTTGCTTTAGTTGATAATCTGATTATACATAGTTCATTTGAAATAATTGAGTAATTTATCAGTGAGCAAGCTACCAGTCTTTTTCTGTATATTAAAATACAGTCAGTTTCTTTTTGTGTGTGTCATATTACTCAGGGTTTGCCATGTCTGGAAGAAAGCATTCAGTATTGTATGGGCACCAGTCTTCTGAGTTCACTTGCTTGGTCTTTTTCATTTCATAATCTCAAACTCTACACTCCTTCCCTCTGGTCAACTTTGCATTCATATTATCTAAATTTGAAGATATGTTCTAGCTTGATCTGGTGCATCTTGGCAAATTTTTGTTATATTTCTCTTTTACTCTGCCTTTTCAACAACAGTTCGCATATAAGCTTCAACCATTTTTATAATGGTCATTGTTGCTTATGTTCATCATGTGTGCTGCCCAGTGAAATAACCATATTCCGTGAATGATGTTTATTGCCTTTGGATGCATGATGAAGCCCACTCTGCCAACTGCTTTGTTTGCTTTTCTAAGAAGACCTGTGAGCCATACTTTTTAGCTTCTACTTCCTTATCTCTTCTTTCATTTGTAGTAAGAATGTCAATATTGATATTCTAAACATATTAATATTGATGTTGTTCAGCTCTTCCAATAGTATCTCACTTAATTCATTGGTCATTGAATAGTCTTATATTTAGATTACCTAGAGTTAAATTAATCTTTCTAGGTGAATAGAAAGCTATGTGAATCTTCTCGTTCTCTGCCGTCTTTTCTACCATAGCACTGTAGAGTGAACAGGGATTGCATAGGATTGAAGGTTCATTTCTTTATTTTTCTTTGTTTCCTGGGTTGCCATAGCCAAATAATTCCTGTCATGTAGTGCCAGCCTACTTGTGATGAACATCTTTATATTTTGGCAAGTGTCTCGATGTAGTTCATTGCTGGGATTATACTCAGAGCCTTTCTAGTTTGATAGAGAGAGAGAGAGAGAGAGTTTGCTCTCTCCTGGCATATTCTCTAAGTATCCAGAGTCACCTCTAAATCATGTTGAGGCATCAGAGGACTATCAGGGAAATAAAATATCAACTAACTCTCCAAAATTGTCCCCTTTTTTGCCTGTAAGAAAAAGAGTTTAAGTGATGATGATCCCTCTCAGCCCTCTTTTAAAGAAGTAACAAGGCAAAGGCTATTGGAAGGAAAGTCATTTTATAGAAATTTCCTGTCTTAGCAATTCTTGGGTAATTTGAGAGGACCACATTAATTAGATAAAAATGACAGATGAAAAATGACTAGTTAGTTGCAGGTGACACAATGATAACTTTGTGGGTACAGTGAATAAGTTTTATTGAAGACAGATGGAAATTTATTATTTAAAATCAAAACTATATTCATTCAACAGACAGTTTTCAAGGTGCCTGCTGTGCACTATTTTGATTAGCCAGCTAGTTTTTGTCAGTCAGCAACATCAAGTGTTGTGTGCAAGGAGTATATCAGTTCCTTTGAAAGTAATGAAGCCATTATAAACAGGTGTAGATAAAAGACAGTAAATGAGATGATTAAGTCTGATGTTTATGCTAAAGTCAGTTTTAAAGATGAAAGGTCAAATGGAATTGTTTTGGGTATGTGCACATGAGTTGGAAATCCAGGTTTGACTAGTAGAAGGTCAAATTTTTCTAAAACATAAAGCACATTAGTTAATTTTGGTAAAGAAAGAACATGGCAGTAGGACAGAAGTAAGAAAAGCCTTAAGCAAAGCCTTTTCATAGATGACTAAATAAAATATACTTTAGGGCTTTCTTAATCACCTATTTTTATGGATGGAGGTATGATCATGAAATAAGATACTGCCCTTGCAGGAGCTTATAACCTAGCAGAAAATAAGATGAATATATAAAAGATGTATGTGTGTGTATTTATTCCATCCATTTGGAAAGTAGTATATAATAGGCATATATGTATACACAAGCATGCATACTTATGTAAGTATAATGCATATTTGTCTATGATAAATACATAAAAGTAGTAAAAAAAAAACTTATGTGACTTGAAGAAGAGGGGTATTGGTATTTGTTATTGAGAAGGCTTATAAAGGACTATCTGAAGGGAGCTCACATTCATCACAGACCCAAATCCTCAGGATACTGGGGATGTAGAGGCCTTGTTTCAAGGGAGACTCATATCCCTCACTGATCCTGAGACTTAAGATTCAGAAGTACTGGGGTCCTGTGCTTCTTCATGCAGATTGGGAGGTGAGCTCCATGTGTATAGGACATCTGAATGTGTCTTGCCCCTCTATCTTGGGATGAGGCTAAAGGGCTGGTACTGAGTGTTTTTTTTAAACTTATAATTTTTATTATGAACTTTTGTTGAAGAAAGGCTCATGAACATCAACAAATGAATATTTTCATATGTATATATATATGTGTATATATATATATATATGAAGAAAAAGATTGCATATAAAACCACAAATCTCTATTATGTATACCTTGAGTTTTTTAAAAAGTATGTAACAAATTTAGCAAATTAATTCCAAAGCTGATGTACTTGTCCATCTCCCTCTAAACGTCATTCTGTTCTTTTTTGAGTTTTTCTGTTTTCTTTTGTGTTTCTTAAATGTTTAATCGGTGCTCTTTGCTTTCTTTTTTTGGCATCATTATCACTATCCCTCCTTTCCTCTGCCTAAAAAACAAACAAAAAAAGCCCTCCCTTGAAACAAGCATAGTCAAGCAAGATAAATGCAGACGCTGACAATGTCTGAAAATATATGTCTCATTCTGCACCTTTAGTCTGTCACCTCTCTGACAGTGGCTAAGAAGAGTGTTTCATCATCAGTCTTCTGTAATTATGGTAGATCGTTGCATTGATCAGAATTCTTAAGTCTTTCAAAGTTTATTTCTTTTACAGTGTTGCAGTCATTATATAAATTGCCTTCCTGTTTTCTGATCATTTCATAAAGTTATGTAAGTTCTACCAGGTTTCTCTGAATCTCTCATTTTTTATTATTTCTCAGCAATATTCTATCACATTCATAAACCATAATTTGTTCAGCTATTTCCCACTTAAAATGTACCTCCACTAAAAGTTTTCAGTTCTTTGGTGTACAAAAAGTGCTACTGTGAATATTTCTGTACACTTAGGAACTTTTCCTCTTTATTTGATCTCATATAGATATGTAGATATAGATATATGCCTATTGCTAGGTCACAAGGCACTCCTAGTTTATAATGACTTTGAGTATAATTCCAAATTGCATTCCAGAATGACTGAACTAATTTCACAGCTCCATGGACAACAGTGCATTTGTCTTTTCAAAATTCTTTTTAAAGAATTCTGGGTTTAACAAACGCCAAATAAGATGCTTATTTCCATATGCACCATAGAATAGAAAAAGAAGATTGTATGTGAAGCTGTGAGTTATACACAGCTTACTTTTCTCTTTAATGGTATAATAAAATTCAAAATGTTATTTTCAAAGCTGATTTGCTTGTCTGTACAACAGGGCATTAACATGGCTGGCTACTTTAGGTAGAAGATCAGAGTTGTTTTAACAGCAGAAAAACTAGAATTTAAGAATACCACAAAGGACCAAGCTTCATCAGTTGATGTGCTTTTTTTTTTAATCTACAAAGCAAATAAAATCCAGTAGGATATAAAATTTTTTGTTTCAAAGTAAACTTATTTTTATTTCAAAATTAGATATACTTAGTTATTTTTATTATTAATATAGAGAATTTTTTCCCATGTGGTTGTTGGTAGCTTTCATTTCTGCTTTTGAGAACTGCTCATTCATATCATTTGACCATTTACCTGGTCAATTGCAATGAGAATTTAGCCTAACATTCAGGAGCCTCCTCGTCTGCCACTACTGGGGTCTCAGAACTACAAGAGATTCTGGTCCATAGGGAGCCTGGGGCAATAGAGTACAGTCATCGAAGGGGATTAATATAACTCGAAGCTGCCAAACCTTCAAGATCTATGAAATAATAAAAGGACTCCTTCAAAAGAGATTAATGCGCATCACAGATCTTATGTCTCAGGACTGTGGGCCTGTGATTATGAAGTCTGTGAATTGTTTCATGTCTGCTTGGTGGGCCTCATTCCCCACTTTCTTGGGGGTGGTGCTCAATGACAGTTTTGAAGCATGTATTCAGCTTCACTAGGAGACTAAAACATTTTTTCATTGACTTAAATGCCTATATTGAACTCTACTCCCTCTGTACTCTCATCTCATTTCTATTCTATTTCTCCCCATTTTGGAAGAACTAGCCAGGGAAACTTACTGTACTACTCTGTGCTCAGTGAACATCACAAGACCTTTGTATCTTTTCCTCATGTTATGGTGGATGAACTACGTAGGCCTGGTCTCACTTATTGCTATGATTCAGAAAAAAAATATTTCTTTTTCATGCTTCTCCCCATATTGTTGTCAGCCTTTGACCTACTCATTTACCCTTTTCCTCCTCTGCCCTTCTGTTCTTTCGAGCCCTCTGAACCTCCCTTCTGTTATTAACAGATTTCATTTCATCCTGGATCTCCTTTGTTTCTTCATCTTTCCATTTCCTTGTACTCAGGAAAATATGGCTCTCTCCAGAAGATACTTTATTCCTGTTCACCATTTTTCTAGATGCACTTTTTCTCATGCCTACAGATTCACTGGGCTAGGATGAGTAAGAGTAAATTACAAATATTCTGAGAAGGGTTCTATAGGCTTCTTTAGACTACCAGAAGAGTCCATGACAATAAACAGATTAAGTACGTCTGCTCTAGATCATTCACACTCACTCTCAAGGAGTTCATCACCTGATTCATATTCTTCCTACTCACCTTAGCCCTTGCCCTAATACTTAAAGAACTTTCATATGCTCTTGAATACTTCAGCCTCCCAGTTCATCACTCTAGTCAGTGTCTATAACCTACATCTTCATTCTGTCATAGCCACCCATTGGGATTGAATGTTCAGACCATCTGTCTATCACCTATAACTGCTGCCTCCATGATCCAGAGCTCTGAAATTCTAATTTCCTGTCCCTTACATCACCCCTCTGCCTCAGTCCTCCTAAGTGTATACTTTGTCCTAACTGTGACTTTGTGTTCTACCAAGTTCAAAACTTCTATCTGGCCTCACTTTACTTCACAGTTTTGATCCTGTTATTATCTGGTTTAATTTATACACTGTCATCTACCTTTGAATACCTTGCCCTCTTTCCTGTTTTGCCATGCCAAATCCCAACTTAGCATGTGCCTTTTCTGTTCCTACTTGATTACTTTGGAATGCTGCTGGACAAAGTTAATTAACTGTGCTAATTATAAATTTGTCACATTAATTCAACTGACTCTCACTGCTATAAGGCAATCCTTTTTATTTTTTCCTTACTTTCTAGCATACATCCTGTTGCAACTGTTCCAAACCTCCCTTTCTCCACCAGAGGGCCTTAACTCCTACTTTCTGAGAAATTTATCATGAGCTTTCTCTGAAACATTTCTCATATCCACTTGTTTTTCCGTATTCACACAGCCAGCACCTTGGTTCTGGCCCTCATAACCTCTTGCCTAAATTATTAGAATGACCTCCTAATTGGTTTTCTTGCTTCAAGAAGGTTCTTTCTGCTTCATCTTACCCTCTACCCAGCTATCAAAGTAATTTTCCTGAAGCACAGATCTGTCACCCCTCAAAACTCCAAATTCTTGGGGCTTCCTACTGCCTCTATGGTCAAACATAAACTCTTTTTGTTTCACTTTTAAAGCCTTTAACAACCTGGCTCCAGCCTATCTTTCTAGCCTCATTGTATATTAAACTCCATGCCACACACTGTGATCAGCCAAGACTGGCTCTGTTCTACACATATGATGCTCCATCTTCTGTCTCCGTGCTTTTGCCCAGGCAGTTCTCCATGTCTTTAATATACTTCCTCTTTTTCTCTGTCTCGTAGAATCTCTTTCAAGATCCAGCTCAAGTAACACCTTCTGTTGAAGCCTTTCTTGATCTCCCCTCTCTCCCAATGGTGGTACCCTTCCTCCCAAACTACTTTGTATTAATATTTATTTTATATGTACTTCTTTATGTAGTTTTCTCCTCCATTAGAATGTAATTCCTAAAGTTAGGAATTAGTTCCTTTTTTTTTTTTGTATCTCCAGCAGTAGCACATAATAGGCACTTAAAAATACTTAGTGATTGATTCTCCTTTGTTCCACATCCCAGAACAACATTCCATAGTCTTTCTTCCTTTTATTTATACTTTTAGGTGGCACCTCTTACACAAAGCCTTCCCTTCATGCCCTTCACCCTCAGTAAAGTGGCAGCTGCTTTGGGGTGAGGGACTGTTGCATAATTGTCATTGTATCCCCAGTACCTAGTACATTGTCTTGCATGTTGTCAGTGCTTAATCAGGATTTGTGGAATTGAGTTTAGTGTTTATGATCAATTTTAACCGAGTGCTCAGAAAATACCTGCCACAGTTGTATTGAATCAGTTTTCTTTTTTTTCTGTAAAGAAATTAACACCTTTTGTGAAATAATGATTTTAATTTAAAACAATAAGACAGCAGTTGTGGTTTGGGAAATATCCCTAATTTGAAAAAATTTGCATGTGTGTAATCAAACAGCTTTTTCCTACCAAAATATAGTCAGTTTCATTTAGTTACCATAGGACCTGTTTAGAGTGTCATTTCTTATTTGAATCTTTTTAGATTATGAATAAGCAGAAAAAATGCCTATGTGAGTCACACAGTCCATGGTGTGCTGAATAAATTTCAGGTAGTTTGGCCTGTTGTAGGATTTAGTGCAATCTGCTCTTCATCTCCTTTTACATATAAAACATGGGTATTTCACCAGGAATTTGATCATAGAGATAGGTGCCACTCTTTCTAAACCTACTTTGTAGTGATACACTGAATATTATTTTTGCCTGATACATCAAACAAATTGGCATCATTTATTAGTCAAGGACAGTTTAGCCTTCAGTTTTCCCTCTGTGTTTGGATACTGGAAGATTTTAGTGGCCACCTGCTAACTGGTTCTACAGTCTTTAAACATTGGTTCAGTTCATCACTGGATACTGTTACTGTTATTTCAAGAATTTCAGTACTAATGTTGAAGATAATAGTGTAGATAGTTAAGGTTTATAGTCATCCATTCAGTACGTTTTTTTCATGTACTACCTTCAAATCTTATAGTAGGCAGTCTATGGCATACTATCTCCCATTAGTTTATAAAGCCACTTCTATTATAGTACATACTTAAAGTTAGTAGCTAGTATATATAATCACAACTTGTATAATTTTGTTCACTGCAATTTTAAAATTAAATACCATTTAGCCATACCTGCTTGCTATTCTTTAGATGATCAGTAGTTAATGTTTGAATTTTAAAAACTAAGCTGAATTTATCTTTCTTTGATGCATTTGTCTCTGGCTGCATCCTAGAAGATTAAGACATAATTGTGAGTTTAGTGGAACTCGAATCATTTGTACCGAAACATTTGGACAAGTTTAATACAAGGCAAAATATGGGGGAAAGTCCAAATACAAAATTCAAAATAGGAAGTGATGATTTCATGGTACAGTGAAAAAAGCACTAGATTTAGAGTTAGGGAGCCTGGACTATAGTCCTGGTTCTGCCATCTACTGTCTGGGTGATGTTGAGCAGGTCATATAACCCCTCTGGGCCTCATTTTCCTGATCTGTGAAATGAAGGTTAGATCAAATTGGTGATATGTTTATATGCATTTTAATGGTGAGTAGATTTATTTAGGGAATTGTTGAATGTCAGTTGTTTAGAGTTTTGTTTTTTCCTATCTCCCAAGATGGAAGAATATCATCAGCATAGTGTATAGTTGATTTTTTTTAAAGGTAATATCAAAAAGTAGAACCAGTAGGAGAATATAGATAAACTGTTAGGTTAGACTGTTTCTAGTGAAAATCACTTGTTTATTTGTTAACTAGTATTTTCAGTGTCAGAGAGCATAGGTTGGTTTGCCAGGTTTGAGGGCCATAGAAAACGGGAGAAAATATGTGACAGGATAGATAAAGTAAAAGGGAGGTCTGTGTTGAATAGATGGTACCTCATGTAGCGCAGAAGGTGTTTACATATCACATTTTACCAAAAGATGAGGGTTTGGTAAAGTTTGTGTTCTGTTGCCACAGAGCAGTTCCTACTGGATTGGTATTTAAAGGTAGGACCAATTGGACCTTGGCCTCTTTTTCTACACCCAGTGCTTAGCACATAGTAGGTACTTAATAAGTGTTACTTGACTGACTGACCAAGTGGAATCCCATCCTGCAAATTTGTTGGATCTTTCCGTGCAATGTAAAGAATGCTTTTTGTGTTTGTATTTCACCTTAAAGGAATGCCATCCATTTGAATGAGTGAAAAGGTTTAAAGGTTTCCTATAAGTTTTGTGCTTATCCTTGGGGATGCAAATACAAGGCATTTGGCAAATAACCTATGTTGTTTTCTGATGGTTTAAATTTGTTAGAAGACTGGTATTATACCCGTTATAAAGATGACCACACAAAGAAAGGTATTAGATCCATTTTCCTGCAGCCATATAAAATTAGTGACAAAGCTGGATTTTTAGTAGCTTTTGTATGCTGATCTTCACTTTAGTACTCATTAAACCATGCTACCTTTTAAGACAGAGGTCTTTGAGGAGAAAAATCCTGCCTAATAAGGAACCCTTGGCATACTATCTGGCATTAGTTTATAAAGCCACTTGTACATACTTAAAGTTAGTAGTTAGTATATATAATCACAACTTGTACAATTTTGTTGTTCACTACAATTTTAAAATTAAATAGCAGAACATAGTGTTTAGCCTTACTTGCTTGCTGTTCTTGAGATGATCAATAGTTAATGTTTGAATTTTAAAAACTAAGCTGAATTTCTCTTTCTTTAATTTGTCTCTTGTTGCATACTTAACACAAAGATGCTGAAAGGTAATTCTAAAATCATTTCAGTTCAGCTCATTTTATGAGTCTTAGTGTCCTCTCTTTTTGAATGGAGAAGTGTGAGCATAGATATCTGAGAAGGCTATATGTCAACAATATGTCCGTGAAAAATCAAGTACTTATTTTTAAATTTCTCTCTACTCTTCCTTGCACGTACACCACCCTCAACATACTTGCAAAGTGAAAGTTTTTGTTTCATTCTTAAAGAACTTTTTTTTTACATAATTTATCACTAAATTTTAGTTTAAATGATAAATCCAGTAGCCTGTTTTTGAAGTATAATCATCTTAAAACAAGTAGTTTAGACTAAAATATGCTGTCTTGTTTTGAACTTTATTACTTCTTCCTTGTTTGTAAGTCATACTTTCAAATTTTCTAAAGTCAGATTGTTGAATGTCATTTTCTAGCATGTTTACAAATTATTTGGGACTAATCATGCATGTGGCTGAAATTTTAAAATTGTGCATCTTTTGTGTGATTTTTTTTTCGTACTAACCCATTTGATGAACATACTCTGAAGGAATTGGTAAATTGTCAACTGCCGATGGTAAAGCCTTCGCAGATCCTGAGGTGCTCCGAAGACTGACTTCTTCTGTCAGCTGTGCGTTGGATGAAGCTGCTGCTGCTTTGACACGAATGAGAGCAGAGAACAGTCATAATGCAGGACAAGTGGACAAGTATGTATTTGATAACTGAAGAGTAAAGTTTTTCTTGTGTGCAATTTCTAGGAATAATTGTTTCCTTTAAATATTTTATTTATTTGGGGAGAACCAGTAGGCTTTAGCCTGAGATATTGCTGTAATTTTAACTTTGTTAACTTATTGAGTGCTTACTATATTTTAGGCACTGTGGTAGAAACAAATGTGAGTAGGGTACCATCCTTGCCATTCAAGGGAAGTTACCTTTCTAGCAGTTAGCAGTTTTATTTGATTTAACTCTTAGATTCTAAGTAGATCCTCCTGTATGTGTACTGATGTTTCAGCTAGTGAGTGAATTATGTTTTTAAGTAGGAAGAAAAATAGAAATATACTTTAAAGTAATTCACCTGTTTCCATTTTGTTTTAAAAATAAATGTGTTTTTAAGAGTCTGGAGTTTTTATTTTTGTTTTAAAAACTGTGAATCTTTTTAAAACTAAACCATTTGTACATAACAGCTTATAGTAATTCAGTAGCAGAGGTTTAGAAACTTAAAAAGAATATTTTTGACTCTTTAGTGTTGTCTTATCCTTAGCACGTTATAGTATTGTGGACTTTAGCAGTTAGTTATTGAACATTTCTTTATCCTTTGTTTTGTTTTTTAGTCGCAGTTTGGCAGAAGCTTGCTCAGATGGGGATGTGAATGCTGTCCGCAAATTACTAGATGAAGGGAGAAGTGTGAATGAGCATACCGAAGAAGGAGAAAGTTTGCTCTGTTTGGCCTGTTCAGCAGGGTACTATGAATTGGCACAAGTAAGTAGAAATCTTCGCATTAGGAGGGTTTTGGCATTCTTTTTATGTTTTATTTTGAGAAGAAATATAATTAGAGGATGTAGCTTTGTTTCATTAATACTAGTGAAATCAGTTATTTTTGCATATGGCTAGTCATTCATATTCTTCTCACCCAAATATTATATAAGGCCCAATGCATATGAATAAATAAGAGAGTTAAGAGGCATGTTATATAGAATTTAGGGGGGAAGAGGGTATATAGTGGTTTTTTTGTTTGTTTGTTTTTGAGGGGGGAAGGCAGGGCAATTGGGGTTAAGTCTTGCCCAAGGTCACATGGCTAGAAAGTGTTAACTGAGCCTGGATTTGAACTCAGGTCGTCCTGACTCCAGGGTCCTGTGTTCTATTCACTGTACCACTTAACTGTCCCAGGGTGTACAGTTTTTAAACTGTTGGAGGATAAGAGTAACTTATCTTCATTTAGAATAAATTTTGTTTTCATTTTCTCCTAGCACTTTAGAAACTAGCCACTTAAAGAAGTTACTCAACCAAATAGTAGCTTTTACACATATATATTTGTACTCTTTAAATAGTTTGGTGGGAAGAGCATTGAACATGGAGACTGAAGACAGATTGCTTCCTTTTATGGGTAAAAAGTGCTGTGTTAGAGTGAATTTGACAGCTTTGAATAGCAGACATTGATAGAGTCTTTAGCACTTCCTATGTGCCAGGCAGAAGTCCAGAGAGTGAGGCAAACAGGGTTTGAAATGATTGTATCTGGGGTCCCTCAAGAAGTGTAGGTCTGAACAAAGCAGGGATCAGCAGTAGTATGGGCCTCAGGGTGGAGGCTTCTCCAGGATGGCAAGACAGGAGGTAGAGACAGTCAGTTTAAAAACCCAAAACCAAAAAACATAATTTATTCTGTTCCTTGGATTTGTTTATTAAAGGAAAAATATTACCCCAGTTTTTATGGATTTCGCAAAAATGGTATGAACTCTAGTAGTTATGAGCTCACATGACTATTTTTGAATGCCTTTTTTTTTAAAGGTGTTGCTTGCTATGCATGCAAATGTTGAAGATCGAGGGAATAAAGGAGACATAACTCCACTAATGGCAGCTGCCAGTGGAGGCTATGTAGACATTGTGAAGCTGTTGCTTGTTCATTGTGCAGATGTCAATGCCCAGTCTTCAACAGGTATGTATTATCAAAGCATATCTATCATAATTGACAAAAGACAAATCAATATATATCACAACTCTATTTTTGTAGAGTTCCAGATTTTGTTTATCAATAGTTTTTATTTTAATAATTCAGAAATCAGTTTAAGGATATTCTTGCTTTTTTTTTTTCTTTTTGGAGGGGGAGAAGGCAGGGCAGTTGGGGTTAAGTGACTTGCCCAAGGTCACACGGCCGTATTTGAACTCAGGTCCTCCTGACTCCAGGGCCGATGCTCTATTCACTGCACCACCTAGCCGCCCCTATTTTTGCTTTTTAAAGAATTAAAATGTTTCCTTTGAGTTTTTACGATAGTGGTGACCCATATGCCACCTAGTGCCCCTTGTCATTTAACTGTACTTGTTCCCACGATGGCTAGTTGAAATTAAAGTTAAGTATAGAAATAGAGTTAACCTTATAAAAATAATTCTCTTGAAACCAACTGATAAAGCAATAAACATTTATTTAGTGCTTATTGTGTGTCCAATGCTATGCTAGACCCTGTTGAGGATAAAGAATTTTTTTAAATGATTGTTAAAATCAAGCAGTTATTATAGTTTAAGACATTAAACTAATTTTTGTGAAATAATGAGAGAAAAGTTAAATAGAAATGAAGTTAGGAAATTACAATATCAAGTGCTATGTGGTGTGGTATGAATGAAAAACAGCTTAAAAAAATGGCTACTACTAAGAAAATAGCCTTGTGGGACAGCTGGGTGGCACAGTGAAGAGAGCACTGACCCTGGAGTCAGACACTTGACACACTAGCTGTGTGACCTTGGGCAAGTCATTTAACTCCAATTGCCTTGCCTTTCCCCCCCTCCAAAAAAAAAGAAAAAGAAAATAGCCTTGATAAAGCCGTTCATTTTTTTCTGCTACCTAGTTTTTACTGCCTCTAGTTAATACAAAGAAAGTCGAGAGTGCTCCTTCTAGAAATTTAAGGAGGTGTGGAATGTTTTTCTCAGCTATGGTTGTGATTAGTACAGTTTAATTGCAATTTTTCATCTTTTTTCCCTGATTTGTTAGGAAACACAGCACTAACTTATGCTTGTGCTGGGGGATTTGTGGACATAGTGAAAGTGCTGCTGAAAGCAGGAGCTAATATAGAGGATCACAATGAAAATGGACATACCCCCTTAATGGAAGCAGCCAGTGCTGGTCATGTGGAAGTTGCTAGAGTTCTCCTGGAGTATGGTGCAGGCATCAACACTCATTCAAATGAATTCAAAGAGAGTGCACTTACACTTGCATGTTATAAAGGTAGGTGCTACTGCAATTACATGGCAGGGTTAGTGGTGACAAGGTTTTTAATGTCAAAAATTAGAATATCGCAGCTAAACACAATATGTTATGCTGTTTATATTCTTAGTTCTGTGGTGGCTATGATTGGAATTAATTTTTGTTATTTTTTTCAACCTACTTTTTAAATTCTTAATTTGACTTTTGTGTTCACTGATTTCATGTAAGAGTTAACTTATCAAAGTATGATTCTTTGTTATATCATAGGAGTACTTTTACTTTGATCTAAAAAAACCCAACCATTTCCCTTGATAGGCTTTGAGATCCATGATGTGAATAATCAGATTTAGAAGATTGCCATTGTTTTAAATGGAATTCTGTATAAATTACTTCTTTTACCTTTTTAGTTTATGGTACAATTTGAGCTGTTAACCCTTGTAACAAATACACAGTCAAGCAAAACAAGTGTCCTCATTGACCTTGTCTGAAAACTATGTCTCATTATGTACCCTGTGTCCACTTTTCTCTCAGGAGGGTGGAGGGGAGGTGAGCTTCATGATAAAAGTCCTCTGGAATCATGGTTGGTGGTCGTTGCATTGATCAGAATTTTAAGTCTTTCAAAGTTGTTTGTTTCTACATTGTTGTTTAGTGTATAAATTGTTCTTGTTCTGTACACTTCCCTCTATTAGTTCATCCAAGTCTTCCCAGTTTTCCCTGAAAACCATCCATTTCATTGTTTCTTCTGACATAATAGTATTTCATTACATTCATGTATTTTAATTTGTTCAGCTGTTCCTCAATTGATAAGCCCTTCTTTAGTTTCTAGTTCTTTGGTACTACAGAAAGAGCAGCTATGAATATTTTTGTACATATAGGACCCTTTCCTTTTTCTTTGATTTCTTTGGGATATAGGCCTACATAGTTGTGATATTATTGGATCAAAGTTACAGTTTAGTACCTTTTTAAGCATAGTTCCAAATTATATTTCAAAATGGTCTGACCAATTTGTAGCTCTGCCTACAGTCCCTTGATATGTACCTCTTTTTTCTGCAGCTGTCTTTTCTCTAGCAAATGTCATTTTCATTTTTTGATCAGTTTTGCCAATCTGATGGATATGAGGTGAAACCACAGAGTTACTTTAATTTACATTTCTCTGATTCTGATTTGAAACATTTGTTCATATGACTGTTCAGTAGCTTGGATTTCTTCCTTTGAAAACTGACCATATCCTTTGATCATTTATCAGTTGAAGAGAATGACACTTACTGTTAGATATCTTTGAATGGCCTTAGTTTTCATATTTAATTTAAATATTTCCAATGTGATGAATGAGTGAATCAAAGAAAGCACAAAAACATGGAGAATGCTGTTACTTATTGAATTGTGAGCAAGACTTTTAAGAAAAACCCACTATCAGTGCATGTCACCTTTTATAAAATCTTGTCCTTAGTGTTTCAATTTTTGACTGTAGAAGGAGTATTTTACAAGCTTTCATAGTCATGAAAGAAAATTATGGAACACCTTAATACATAACTCTTTGACAGTTATTTCTTTTGAAGCATTGTTTTAAAATATTGTGGTTTTTTTTGAAGGCCATTTAGATATGGTTCGTTTTCTGCTTGAAGCTGGTGCAGATCAAGAACACAAAACTGATGAGATGCACACAGCTCTAATGGAGGCCTGCATGGTAATGATTTTTTAGTTGAATTCATTTAAGCTTTTTGAGGGGAGAAGAGAAAAATACATATTTATTTTTAATCTTTCAGGATTTAGGAAACAGACTTTAGTTTCTAAAATTTGTTACTTTAATTCTAAGCAGAGTCAATTCAGTACCCATAAGCGGTTGGCAGTTTGTAAGTGAAGTGCTGATTCTGGCCTGCTTGTTTATTTGGTTTTTTTCTGTTTTCATGAGCTAAGAATGATTTTGATATTTTAAAATACAATGAAACTTGATTTTAGAATGTAAAAATCATTCTCAGCTTGGTGGGTACAAAAGCAGTTGGCATAGATGAATGAAGGAAGAGATCAGTAGCACAGCTAACCCTAGAATCATTGATATATTTAGGTTCACAAAATAGTATGTTGTGGGTTGGGGCAGGAGTTAGCAAATTAACTTTTCTAGCTTATGAAGAATTAATTAATCAGGAATTGACTATAATCTAAGCGATTGATAAAAATCACTTTTATTTTTTCATAACACTAGAATCATATAAACATTTTAAAAAATCCCTTAAGACTTAGGATTAGGTTTCCAAGGCCCTGGATTCTTGCTGGAACTGTACTCAAAGTATGTTGTTGGAAAGTTATTTTGTTTTTTAAATTACTACTTGGTCTGTTTCTTTGTAATTTTATTATCATAGAAGGCCAAAAGCCATGTTTGCTGTGGGAAGAGGGATAGACAATTCATTTTCTTTTTAATCAGAAATTTAATTGACTAGAAAGGATTTATATGAAATAATTCTTAGTTAAAATTTGTTATTTTAATTGTCTTGTGCTATTTTCTTGCACTGAGTCATTAGGGTCGGTTGACTTCATTTTGGCCGAAATTAAATTCGGTTCACAAATATTGATAAAAAGTTTATTGAGCTAGCCACTAAGAAAGGAAGTTACTAAGTTTAAGTACATAGTTCCTACTCTTCATGGAGTTTACAGGCTAGAGAGTAATAAAACTTATGCAGGAGTGTATAATAGGATATACACATGTAAAATGTAGCATCTGCAGTAATCATAGTACATTTGAGCAGGAGTTTAAAGCTATTATAAAATAGGAGGGAAAAATTAGAATCTGAAGGAGAGAAAATTGTAAGAGAAAGTTGGAAAATGGAGTATCATTGTTTAAACATTTTGTCACTAATTGCCATTAAGCAGACTTGCTTAAGGTGCTCTTGATTACAAGTTTTTAAAAGTTTAAAAAGATTAAAAGTTACTTTTATATATATTTGAGAAATAGAGTTAATCTATAAGTAAGATTTGTCCCATAGCAGCAGACTGTTTCATCAAGGGAAATGTATAGGACTGCTTTGATCCACAAAAGGATTTCCTTTAGTGATATAATCCCAAATGGCAATAGGTTCACAGAAATCAGCTGTGGATGGTTTTTGTTTTGTTTTGTTTGGAGTTGGGGGGAAGGGTAGAGGCAAGCATTTGCGTTTAAACTTTGTGGCATTTTCTGTATTTTATTATATAATACCTGTCTGTGAAATGAGAGTGATTCTCACTAAACTCTTAGGTTTATGATTTGGCAGGATTAAAAACCTTTATCTACAACATGGTTTCTAAATTATATTGAAGTGTCCTTGACTACTGTTGTCTTCTATTACACATTGTTTTCAGAAGAATATTCAGGTTAATATTGTTTGCATTTGATGGTATCATATCTTTCTATATCATCAATACTAATTCTTTTATTGTTGGGTTAATATGAAAATTGGGCTGTATCCAACATGTAATTGGCACACATAGAACTGAGGATTTTGAGTTTGATATAACTGATAGCATGCATCTAAGTTAATGTTTTTTTTCCTCTCTTTTCTTCTTCCTTCTCTCTTTCTATCAATTTCTTGCTTCCTTTCCCTACTGTCAACATAAAACCTATAAAAAAAATTTTCCCTTACTCCTGAAAATCCTGCAGGATGGACATGTAGAGGTAGCACGTCTGCTTTTGGATAGTGGTGCTCAAGTGAATATGCCTGCAGATTCATTTGAGTCTCCACTGACGTTAGCAGCTTGTGGTGGACATGTTGAGTTGGCAGCTTTACTGATAGAAAGGGGAGCAAATCTTGAGGAAGTTAATGATGAAGGTTATACTCCCTTGATGGAAGCTGCTCGTGAAGGACATGAAGAGATGGTGGCACTCCTATTAGCACAAGGTAAGAAAATTTTACCTCTGTTCTTTTCCTGAAGTTGGTTTGAACGAGTGTTTCCTTCCAGCTTTATATCCTATGAACATAAGCAGTTATTGCTAAATTTTATTTTATCACATAACTTTGTTATATATAAACACAAAATATTTATATTGGTGACAAACTAAATGAATATAACAAAAGTAAAGAAGCAGAAGTGAATATCTGAATTTTTTGTAAACATGTATTTTAGGAAATTTTGGTATCTAATTTGATCTATATGGCTACCCTAGGAGCAAATATAAATGCACAAACGGAAGAAACACAAGAAACTGCTCTTACTCTAGCATGCTGTGGAGGATTTTCTGAAGTAGCTGATTTCCTTATTAAGGCTGGGGCTGATATAGAACTCGGGTGCTCAACACCTTTAATGGAGGCTGCTCAAGAGGGACACCTGGAGTTAGTTAAATATTTGCTGGCAGCAGGTATGTGAATTATTTTAAAATGCAAAAAAGAACATTGGATTTCATGGCTAATTTTTTAAATTTTAACTTTGTCAGTGGGTATTCCTTCCATCAACAGAGATCACAGCCCTTTTGTAACAAAATAGATGGTGAGGCCAAATATTTTATGACTGCAGTCAGCCTAGTAAGGAACCATTCCAACTTACCTAGTCCAATCCTTTGAAAAGGGACATATTGTCTCTTAGTAGTCCCATACTTTAAGCTTTTCCAGCTCGGTTTATTACCTTTGAGAAGCAAAGGTCACTCTATGCCAAAATGAGCCATCATCATAGGAGGACTTGAATATGGAGCAAAGTTACATTTTAAAAGAATCATTAAGACTCCTTGTCAAGTTTTATAACTGTTAAGTACTACATGAACACTGAGCTGTTTACTATTTATGATTTGTACTCAAAAAGTGTTTCTTGTTGAGTATCCTTTTTCTATTGCGTGGTTATTGATCTCTGAATTAAGAATACTAGCTATCACCAATACCATGTCTAGTCTAAAAATAAGCATGATGTTAGGGTTCTCTTAATTCTGTTTGTTCTCTGGTTATCCTTTAAGACTTACAGAATGGGAACAACTTATTTATGTGCATTTTTTTCCTCTTTGGCTGGAGGAACATCAAAGTGATTTGTGAATTTTGTACTATTTTGCAGTAATCAGCCATTTATGTCACTTGTTTTTCAGACTGACAATTCGAAATAGCATAGACATGTTTCTGAACATGTGCATGTCATACTTGGATTTTTAGAGTAGCAAGGTAATATTAGGGACAATTTACATGTACATAAGATATTCGATTGAGCATGAGAAATAATATATGTAAGTCTGAATAAGTCAGAGTGCCTTCTGTAAATTCTGGCAAGTTGGTTGCAAATAAGACTTTTATAAATTAAGAAAATAAAAAGTAACATTTATCCAGTAAACTTTTAATGAAATGCTATTAGAATTTTGATGATAGCTTTAATTAGTACAATCTAACCACAGGTTTGTTTTTGTTTTTTTGCTTTGAAAAATTAATTGAAATAAACTGAACTAGGAAAAAATATTTTGGATTGTTTCATATTTTGAGCTAATGCTCAAACCAATCACAGAAGTTTACTATTGTCTTCCCTTGGACAGGTAGCCATAAACACTCACATACTATCAGTCAGTGTATATATGCATTATTTGGCCTCTTTCCCCACTATATTCACTGGACTGTGAGAAGAATGTTCAATAGTCTTAAATGCTCTTCAGCCATTTTTCCTGTTGTCATTTTCTCATCTGCTTATTTTAAGCTTAATTATTACCAAGGCCTTTCGTAGTTATTTATGCTTACCTGTTTTGCACCATTTGAGAATATGGTCCCTACTCAGGTGGCAAAGCACATAAGATTTATTTTATTCATACCACTTGGATGGTTTTTTTTAATTAGGAAAACAAACATTTTGAAAGTATAATGCAATTCTTTAATTTTACCAGATTTAGGAATTGAATGGTAAAGTGCTTTTCCTTTGTCATCTAGGGGCTAATGTTCATGCCACAACAGCAACAGGAGACACAGCTCTGACCTATGCTTGTGAAAATGGTCATACTGATGTTGCAGATGTGCTTCTTCAAGCAGGGGCTGACTTAGTAAGATAAAATTACTTTTGTGTAGTTTTATATGGAAGTGGTCATGTTTATATTTTCCTTTTCAGAAACAGTATTGAAATTCTGGCTTGCATGTTTTATATGAATAATGTTGTCAGACAACTTTTCTGCCTGGTGCTAAATGGATGTGTCAAAGTGTGTAATACTGAAGGGGCAGTTACCTTAGTTATTGACGCTAGCTAAGTTTCTCCTGTTGCTTCATGACTTTTCTAGCTCCCCTCGGTAAAATAGACCACAGATTTGCTGACATGCATAGAAGTAGCCTTAGAAATTACTTTTGTTTTTCAGATCCCAGAAAATCAAGTTTTAAATAGCTTTATTATCTGAGTGCTTAACATGAAAACAAAGCCACTATTTCCTCTTAACAATTTTTATTGCTCTTTATGTCCTGATCTTCCAAATTAGGAGGCAGACCCGGATGTAGTAAACCCTGTAGGTTAACTTAGTTTTTACTCATTCCATTCCTCTTTGAGAAAATAAACTTTATGAGCATCCTTTAAATTGTCAGGTGATACGTAGCATTTCTTCTAGATCCCTATTCTGCATATTTCTGCATAAAAGACCACTCAGATGTACATAAGAGTTAACTTTCAGTTGTCATCACTCGTCTTCAGAAACTTTGAAACACTCTTGATGTATTCTTCTTATTTTTTTTTTTTTTTGCTTTTTGGAGGGCATTTGGGGTTAAGTGACTTGTCCAAGGTCACACGGCTAGTTTTTGTGTTAAGTGTTTGAGGCGGGATTTGAACTCAGGTCCTCCTGACTCCAGGGCCGGTGCTCTATTCACTGCACCACCTAGCCGCCCCCCTTGATGTATTCTTAATTGTGTCCAACTAAATTTTTTTAGGAATTCAGTTGAAAAACAAAATAGCTTGGTGAGTACTTATTCTGTAACATTTGTTTTCAAAATAGTATACCACCAAAAAAGTAGAATTGTGAAAATGTAACTTTTTCTAATAATAATTAAAGGACTTAAAGGTATCTAGCATTCATTTCTGTCCATAGAGACCTTACTCTGTAAATTAAAACCTGCAGGAAATAACTGTTAGCAATGCTTTGCTTTTGATGATAATAAAAGATTTCTTATGGGAATCAGATTACTTTATTACCTTTCTAACATCTCTCCTCTTTGAGAGTGTTACTTCTGCAGGTTGTACATAAAAATGGGAGCTGAAATATTTATCATTTGATGAAAGAGGATTTGCATATAGGTCAAAAACTTATAGATACTTATAAAAGTTTAACTTTTGCCCTCTAAATTTTTGATCTAGAATATCTCAACCATACCTATTTTACGTGGTAGAGTATTATATCTTTTATGTATGTTCGAAGATATTTTTTGAAAAATCTCAGCAAAGTTAAAGAGAAATTTTAAAGTGTGGCAAACCTCACAAACTTCAATTAATTGATGGAAAACCCAGTCTGAATTAGTGAAAAATGCAAGTCAGAAAAGTATGGTTCTATTATTTTCTGGAGAAGTGTCATATATGGCAGCGTGTGCTCAGGAGGCTTGACTTTTTCAGCTTTGTATTATTCAGTGTGTGACCCTGGACTAAATTATCTCTTGGGGGTAATTCATCTGTAAAATTAAGGGGGTTTGATCTCCAATATTCCTTGTAGTTTTGAAATTCTGTTTTAATGTCTATTAAGTACAGTAAAGTTATAATGTTGACTCTTTGTGTTCCAGTAAGTAATGAATAGATAAAAGAATGATATTTAAGAATATTTAGAATTTTGGGTAAGTTAGAATATTTGTTATTAGCTGCTTTTAATGTAGTCAGAGTTTTTTAGCTTGAAATATACTAGTGTAAGAGGTTCCAAAAGTTTTAATATAATTTTTAAGTTTTAGTGACTTTAGAAATATAAATGTTACAAATTTATTTTTAAATACTTTTACTTTTTTAAACACTTGAAAAATTAATTATTTAGATTTCTAAAATATTGATATTATTAAATTTAAGATAATCACCATCTTTGTTATGGGAATCAGATTACTTTATCACCTTTCTAACATCTCTCTCTTCTTTGAGAGTGTTACTTCTGTAGATTGTACAGGAAAATGGGAACTGAAATATTTATCATTTCATGGAAGAGCATTTACATATAAGTCAGAAACTTGTACATACTCTCATAAGAATTTAACTGTTGCCCTCTAAATTTTTGATCTAGAATATCTCAACCATACCTCTTTTACATGGAATCACTCTAGTTGATTTTCAAATTTTATAAAAACTTTCTTCATAACTTCTCAGTGTCTAAAAGGGTTATATTTGTAGCCTCTTATATTAAGATCTTCCATAGAATAAGATTTTAATGCATACATGACGTTTTTGACATGACCTTGAAAGAAAAAAAAAATCTGACGAAGATAAAACAGATAACAGTCTGAAAAAGTCATATATGATACAGAGCTTTTTTTGTCTTGTTAAAATTAAAATTTATTCAAAATTCATGAAACTACATATATTGAGATAATTTAATTTTCAAATTTTGGGAGGTGTGTATGTGGCATTTATGCTGTGCATTAATTATTAGAGCTTAAAACTGCACCAGGAAGAACACCTTGTGTTTAAGAAAGGCTCAGATAAATTTTAAGAAATAGATGTCTGTAACACGTTATAAAGAAGTTAAGGATGTTTAGCATATATCCCTAACTTTTTGAAATTGATCACATAGAGGGCAAGTATTTTATCTTCCCACAAAATATCATTTGGTTTGGTTCTCAAAATATTGGACTCTGTTTCTTACTCAATAAGAATAATTTCTTACTGTCCTAAAATGATTTTTCCTTAAATAGATTAAAATATTCTCCTTGCAAAAACTTGTCCAATAAATACTTTAAACCATTTCTTTGTTAGTGGAAGGTATGCCCAATATACATTTAAAAATATTAAGAATTTCTTATTTAATAGAACCTGCACTAATTAAATATTACTGTTCTTTTTAGCTATACATATGTTCTTTTTCATTTCTTAATTTGTCAAAATATATTTCATAATGTTCATAAGATCAAAATTAAACTTTTACTCTGAGACCCAGTGACATAGGTACAAATTTTTGGTAGTAGGTTTTATAGTCTTCTTTGATTAGATAGCAGATCAGACTTTGGAAAAAACATAACTTTTGGCATGCTTTTTCTTAAATACAACTTAGTGTTGATCTTTTTCCCTAGAGGTGACTACTGAAATGCCTGGACTTAAGCTTCAAAAAATTTCTTAGGAAAAACCTGTGTAGATAAAATGAGCATTGATTATCTTTATGGAGGAGCTCTCTTGGGAAGGTAGTGGGGAAGGCCTAGATAGAAGAATTGGTTTTTTGGTGTGTTAATTTGTGTTTACTTCTAAGAAGAGTCTTCTGTTAGTGTGAAAACATTTAGGTTAAAGACCATCATATACATTGTAGATGGGATATACTTTGTATTGGGTGAATGCTGAATAAACGGAACCAGATTATTGTCTATTTAAAATTTTTATCGCATTTTGTCATTAAAACAGGAACAATTCCTTATCTAAATATAACTTGCTTTGTTGATATTCCTAATCTAATTGCATAAATAAATTGGACTTATTAAACTGCCTTCTAAGGTAAAATTGAGACACTTTAATGATATTTAATTCTAGATGATCCAATGCACATAATTTAGAATTGACTTTTAAAAAGGAATTCAGCAGTTTTTTTAACTGTTCTAATAAGATAAGATTTCTTTGTCACTGAAAATTGCTGGTTTACCTAAATTTATTTCTTTTAATACAGGTAGATAAATCCGAAACTTTTGATATAGTTCATATTACATAGGCACTTAGGCTGTCCTATATATTAAGTATTTTTTAAAGGTGATAGTAATTTTAAATGATTAATTAAGAAAAGAATTCCTGGCAGGATAGAATAATAAATATTATTTTTTCTATGTTACAGTGGCATCTATTGTAATGATACTAAATTATACCTTAATGAAAAAAAAAATCAGTGTTTGAAAAATACTGATTCCATTGCTGCAGACTTCAAGACCATCTCAGCGTGACCAAACTGGCGCAATATAACACTTTCATTCTGAACTAGTTTTAGAGTTTACAGAAGCTTCTCTTAAGATTGTTATCCTTAGGCTAAACAGATTCTTCTTCAGTTGCTTTTCTGATATCCATTAGCATTATATGATTGGCCTTTATCTGTCATCCAGATATTTTCCATTATAATTTGGAACATTATACATGCAGTAAAAATTATAGTTGTTAGGGTTCTCCCCTTTTCCTGATAGCATATTTACCTTTGTTAAGGTTGGGTTTGTTTTTCTGTATTTGGTGCCCACAAGCAAACAGATGGTCTGAACCTATGTAGGAGAATTTATATTAAAGAAGTTACCAATTGCAGACCCTCTAAAATACCTACTCAAGAAGAAACAGTAAAGGATTTTCTTTGGAAGACCCACTTAAATCTGGTTCTGTGAAAGGTGTAGAACTATTTTGTGTATGCTTGATTTCCCTGAAAATTTGCCTAATCTGCTTGACTAAATAATTTCTTTCTTAAACTGAATCTGACAAGTCTCTTAACTTAATCTTAATTTCCATCATCCTTTGCTTTCAAGGTATATATTGGTACTAAAATGTTTACTTTGTGAAAAATAGGATTAGTTCAGACTTAATACCCTGATACTCAGGCATTTTAAAATAATGGATCCTTCCAGAGACTTATCATTTTGTTTCTAGATGGGTACTGAGAATGAGCCTCCCAAAGGCCTTAGTTTTAATAGCAAGTTTGGACTTTGAACAATGGTCACTCTTTTATGCAATCACATTTTCTTAACTGGGGTCACTGAAATGTTTTCATGAGTGATACACTTCCCTTTCCCATATGGTTTGTGGAAAAGATGTAATGTTTTGATTCATTCTTCAGCCTTTACATGTTAGTTTTAGCATTTCAGCCATTAAACATTTTTCTGACTTACTGGACTGTATCAGAGAAGTACTGTAGAAACAATATATTTGATAAATGTATATATGCGTACATACACATATGTCTATATAGGAGGGTATATATGCGCATGAATACATATGTGAGTGTGTACATAGAGGGCACAGTATCAATTGAATAGGAAGGGATGATATTTTAAAAGGTGAAATTGAGAGGTGGAAGAAGAATAGAATGAGAGGAGAAGACAGAACGGGGTTAATCATTTCATATAGAAGAGGCAAGGGATAACTGTTACAATGGAGGGGGAGAACAGGAAGGCAAAAGGGAATGGGTCAACCTTACAATCATTGAATTTGGCTTAGGGAAGGAATGACATACACTGTGAATTACAGGAGAGTAGGGGAGAAGCCAAGATTGCTTTGAGCTGAATGTATTATATACATGTACAAGAACTAATCAAAAAATTATCAGCACTGTGTTTTTAAACATCTGTCTCTGTAGTCATAAGTTATTTTAATGTGATTACTTAATTCTGTGAGTGATTCAAGAGTTTGGATACTGACAAAATAGTCCTAGGAGGCATAACAATTCTGTAATAAGTTCTCTTCTGTTTTAACTTAATCTTTTCCCTCTTCCTTTATGTAGTATTCATTCAGTTCAGTCTTAGCTTCAGGAAATATTTTCCATTTCTTTCTGCAAATAGTTCGTTGCACGGAGTTGTATAGAGTGTAGATTTAGTTGGTATAACTTTGAACTTGTCCTTATCTTCCTATATAACTCCCAGACCTTTCTCTTTTAAACTTGTTTACTTTTGCCTCTTCTCACAATTGTTCCCCCAAGTTTGATTTTGTAGTTATCATAGTTGTAATTGTCAGTGAAACTTGGAACTCACGCTTAGATTCCCTAGAAGCTTGCCACCTTGGGAATGGATGGTGGTGGGAAAGAGAGAAGGCAAGGCTATGAGAAAGAATATTACTACTTGCTTCCTGTTCCCACAGGTCTGCTCTAGCATTGTTTAGATCTGGAAGAAAGTAAAGTTCTGGAGACCTGTGAGTTAGGTATATAGTTCACATATGTATATGTACATATGTGTTCATTGGTTTTTCTCCTGTGATGAAATTTGAGAAAAAGCTTAGAACCTGGTATAAAACATTTAGGTAAGAATTTGAATGAGTGGTAATCATTAATCAGTTCATTCTTTTAACTCACTTTACTTTAATAAAATTCACTCAGATCTTCCTTCATTGAAGTAAAGGTGATCTTTTTACTATTTTTGCCATCCAGTAGTGTTGACCATAATTTTAAGAGCTTATAATTTAAAACATTACTTTAATGGAAGTTAATATTATACATATTGCATCAGTGACAAAACTTTGGTCTTTTTAATAAGTTTTGTAGGCCTTTGTAACTGATTAGCATCTCCTGAACATTTAAGTTAATTGTAGACCATGAATTCAATGGAACTTTTGCCTTTTCTTAGTCTTATTTTACTGGTTGAGTTAACGGTTGGACATTTTCCCAAAATAGTAAGAGTAGATGATACTTTGGCTGTACTATATTATGTGTTCTATGTCAAAAGTGGGGGTTTAATTATCCTTAAGACCATCCAGATAAATACAGTTCACTAGGCTTGATGTTAAGTGATTTTGTTACCGATTTTCTGCGTAAAATTAACTATTGGGACTTTTCATTTGAATGAAAAGAAATTCTGAAAAGTTGAATTCTTCTTTGTGGCATCTTACAAATTAAAAATTGTAGGTGTGTGCTAGCCCTCTTTTGAAGGTAGCTCTAAGTTTAATTTGGAAAGCTTGAGCAATAAGGACACTACTTGACTTCCTTTAGCCTTCCTCTTATCACCATAGTTTTCCTCATGCCCTACCCCACCCCCTCCCCTAAGACCTTCTTCTCAGAATCTATTTGTATTATTCAACCTGTACTCAGCCAGATGTAAGATACTGACGATTGTTTACTTCCATAGCTGTAGTTATGCTAGGAGACAAAGACATTAGTTGATGACTTCTGTTTATTTCTCCAGAAATACCAAGTAATTTAGGTTAAAGCTTCATTGCTAGTATTACTAGACCATTAAAAATATCATATTATGCTTATAAATCCATTGTTTCTAGAGATGAGAATCTTTTAAAGAATTTTGGTTTTATTGATGAGCATCTGAAACACCAATCACTAGGTCTTCATGACCAGGTGTGATTTTAATTTTTGGAATAAGATCCGTGAGTTCTTCTTTTTCCTTCCGCAGGACAAGCAGGAGGACTTAAAGAAGACTATTTTGGAGGGCATAGAGACGGCCAAGCATCAGGTGAGGGTGGCCTTTGATGCTTGTAAGCTACTATGTAAGGAATAGATACTTGTAGATGACCAGGGTATTGTATACCTGGATTCTACCCTTCAAGTTAAAGAATTCAGTGGGTAGCAGAGGAGACTTCAGAAGAGAAAACAGAATCTCAGTTAAGCAGAGAGCTACACCTGATACATATCCCCTTAATATTCCTTTCAGGAGATAGGCTTAGAATCTCCTTGAGGAATAACGATTTTCTAATTTAGATAGTTATTATTAGCTATCCCTTTAGGAGAGAGTTAAGGTTACTAGGGAGGCCTCAACTTTTATTATGAGTTTCACTGATACTTAACTTTGTTCACCTACCCTCAGAAGTCTAGATTTTACGTATGTTGTAGCATTATGTTTTTGAATAAGCTTCAAAAAACTATCTTTTCAAGTTTAATGAAACTTTAACTTTGTTCAAATCCCAATGTATATAAAATTTTGCATTTAAAGTTTTTTTAGATTTCATTTATTTGCTTCTCCTAAACGCTTTTTAAGGGTGAAGGAGTGGTTTAGACATGTGATTCCATCAGGCTGGGGACCTCCTGTTGCAGAAATTACTGTTCATCTTCCATTGTTTTATTCTTGTTGTGATCAGGAGAATTGCTTGAGGCAGTGAAAGGTTAACTGATTTGGACTGGATCATACCTACTGAGCAGAGACAGGACTTGATTACAGGTCTTTCTCATTCCAAGGCTGTCTTTCTATCTATTACATCATGCTATTTCCTGAAATTAATGTTTGATTTAGGAAATTCTGAGTTGAAATAGGGCTAAAATGACTTTTAGCATCTATACTAAGTCTTAACACCAGTATGGTGAACCTCCAGAAGTGGGAGGGCGGATGTCACCACTTGCCTAACGAGAGGCAACCTGGCCCAAATCAGAACTGAGCACATCAAAGCTTCTGAGCTATAGGCAGTGGGGTTGGGCTTAGGATTGTACTTTTGGTCCAGGGATAAGAAGACTTAGTATTTAAAAACAAATTCACCCATCTACACCCTAGAGGAAATTAATGTTCAAGAAAATAAATATTTGTATGTCAAGACATTGTGATCCAGAGAGATTTGCTTTAATACCATAAACTCAGGGTAGATATTGTATTTTTCATTACAAATGAGTCTATCCTCCATAGATTAATTCCTCTTTTATGGTAATGTCATTTGCCTTTAGTTGTTTTTTATTTTATCATCATGCTTTAAAATTTAAATTTTTTTTTTTTTTAGCATTTAGGTAGCTTATTTTTTGTTTTAGTCAAAAGAAAACTTGTACCTTCACTATGGGATATGTTACTAAAATATAAACTTTGGTAACATAATTTTAAATTGTTTGACTCCTTTCTAGCCCCTAAATTTAAATTCTCTTTTATGCTCTTTGGCTTCATAGTCTTCTGAGGTCTTTTGGATAAGAGCAATAATTACAAATTCAAATATTTTGGAACCGGTCTCTAATAGCTCTTTATAATATACATGGGTCTATCCTATGTCATGATTGAGGCCAGTTCTCTTTTGTTAGTTCTTTGAACTATACTCAGTTGTATAGTTTCCTCTGACTGAATTGTGAACCAGTATATGATAACTTTTCTTTTTGCGCCTTCAGCCTGTGATTTCTAGGCCAAGTGCTATGCTAAATAAAATCACTAGAATATCAATTCAGCTTCTGCATGTGCCTCAAGTATTTTTTAATGTTTTCAGAAAAAGCAGGATATTTTCTTTCTTGATTATTGTGCATTTTGTTTTAGCAAATCAGGCAGCAATTTCTTAAATTTCCATTCATTCCTCTCTCATGCTTTGGTAGTATATAGTTTTTGTAAAAGTTTCTTAAGGTGTCTTAAGAGCTCACATTTACATAAATCTTACTGAAGATGTAATCTCTTAATTGTTTCTTTTAAGTCCTGTCAAACCTATTGGTAGTCAGCCTAATTTTAGGTTTATAACTTGAAAGATAATGTAGATGTTTCACCCTGTTACTTCAGTAAATTATTCTTAGCTGCCCATTATATGCAAGGTAATACCACCTTTTACTCCATTTTTTTAAAAAGACAAATTTACTCTTATTAGTTTGATGCCTTTTAGCCATCTCAAGGGCTTTCTTGGTTATAAATATTACTGGAAGCTTTGAATAAGCAAACCTATAACTAGGGAACAAAGAATCAAAAGTGACATTTCGTGAAACAGTTCAGTTAGGAAAATTTTTTTAAATTCAATTTTACTTTCTGTTCCAAATTCTCTCCCTGCTTCCATTCCTCCCCCATCCCTTGAAAAAGCAAGAAATATAATACTAGTTATAGATATGAAGCCATGCAAAATGTATTTCTACATTTGCCATGTTGATATTTTTTAAAAATGAAAAAAATATGCTTCAAACTGCATTCTGAGTCTGTTCTGTTTCTGGAGGTAGATAGCATTTTTCATCATGAGTTCTTTGGAATTGTAGTAGATCATTGTATTGATCAGTTACATTGTATTGAAGTGTCTTTGACAGTTGATTATCTTTACAATGTTGCTGTTAACTGTGTAAATTGTACTCCTAGCTCTACTTATTTCACTTTGTACCAGTTCATATAAGGCTTATCAAGTTTTTCTGAAACCAGCCCCTTTATCACTTTTTATAGCACAATAGTATTCCTTCACATCCATATATTATAAGTTGTTCATCCATTCCTCAGTTGATGGGCGTGCCCTCACTTTCTGCTTCTTTACCACCACAAAAGTATTTCTATAAATATCTCTCTCTGTACATATGAATCCTTTTCCTTTTTTAAAAAAAATTATATCTATGTGCATTTACATATATTGATATATCTTTAGGGTATAGAGCTAGCAGTGGTATTGCTGGGTCAAAGGGTATGCACAGTTTGTAGATTTGGGAGCATAATTCCAAATTATTCCTAAGAGTGGTTGGACTAAGTTCATAGCTTTACCAACAGTGTATTAGTGTACCGCTTTTCCCACTTCCCCGCCGGCATTTGTTAGTTTTCTTTTCTGTCATATTAGCCAGTCTGATAGGTACAAAGCAGTACCTCAGAATTGTTTTAATTTATGTTTCTCTAATTATTAGTGATTTAGGACATTTTTCATATGACAATAGCTAGATTTCTTCCTCTAAAAACTACTTGTTCTTATCCCTTGACCATTTAGCAATTAGAGAATGATTCTTATTCTTATAAATTTGACTCAGTTCTCCATATATTTGAGAAATGAGACTTTTATCTATTGGCTGCAAGAATTTTTTCCCAGTTTTCAGCTTTTCTTCTAGTTTTGGCTACATTGATTTTGTTTGCGTAAAAACTTTAATTTTATGTAATCAAATTGCAGTTAGGAAAAAATATTGACTAGCCAATGAACCAAATACTCAGACAAATGCCATTTGCAGCTTAACCTAGTTAGACATTAAGGATCTGCCTGGATCAAGTACTATGAAACTTGGGGCAGCTAGGTGGCACAATGAATAGAGCATTGGCCCTGGAATCAGGAGGACCTGAGTTGGAAATCTGGCCTCAGACACTTAATACTTACTAGCCGTGTGACCCTTGGCAAAGTCACTTAACCCCAATTGCCCTGCATTCCCCCCTCCAAAAAGCAAAAAACAAAACAAAAAACAAGTACTGTGAAACTTTTGGAAAATGCTACATCTTATAAAATATGTGGCCTGAATTTTAAAGCTATATTAAACTGTGGGTGTATTGTAGACAAAGTAGCAGCATCTTTATGATCCAAGTTTTCAATTTGTTTTTTTTTTTATAATATTTTGAGTTCCAGATTTTCTTTCTTCCTTCATCACCTTCACCTCCTTGAGACAATAGCATTTCTGTATAGATTTTCCATGTTCAGTCATGCAGAACATACTACTATATTAGTCACGTTGTGAAAGAAGACAGACCCAAAGGGGGGGAAATACAAAAAGTGAAAAAATAGTATGCTTCAGTCTGCATTCAGCCTCCCATTGGTTCTTTCTCTGGAGACGGATAGCATTTTTTATCATGAGTCTTTTGGCACTGTCTTGCATCGTTCTGTTGCTGAGAATAAAATAACTAAGTCATTCACAGTTGATCGTAGTACAGTATTGCTATCCTCCTTGACCTAAATTTCTGAAATGCAACCATATTGTTCCTCTAGGAATTTGGGGAAAGAAATATAGAGTTCAGAGGTGAGCACTTTTTAATCCTGATAATAAGAAGTATCTTGGGATTTGTCACTTCATCTTTTTAAGTGTTACAGTTGTTGTTCAGTCATTCAGTAGCATCCAATTCCTCATGACTCCATGGCCCATACTGTCCATGGAGTTTTCTTGGCAAGGATACTGAAGTAGTTTATCAATTCCTCCTTCAGTGGATTAAGGCAAACAGAAGTTAAGTTACTTGCCCACAGTCACATAACTAATATAAGTGTCTGAACCTCAGGTCTTCCAGACTCCAGGCCTCCACTGAGCCATCTAGCTGCCCCGAGTCTTTCTGTATCATTTTATATGTGCCATATTTAGTATCTACCTCCTAAGTTTCAGTCCCATCTATGGGAATAAATAATCATTCACTGTCGCCCATAGTAAATTCTGTCAGTCTTCTTTCACATTTGATTACTTTGATTTCTTCTTTATTGACTTCTTATGTTCACACATTTATCCCATAGAAAATGAAAACCAAGTTATTAAATTCAAGGTAGGTTTAGCAAAGATGCTTTTTCACGGTTGGAGAAAAAGTACTATCATAAGGATTATAAAGTAATGTTGCAGTGTGTCAAGAATCAGGGTGGGAAAATTAAACAACTCTTCAGACTTTTTTTCTTGAGTTAGGTTTCCAAAATGTGGCTTTATTATTTTATCTTAAATTAATTTTAGAACATTAGATATAATATTAAAATATAAGAACAGCAGTGGCCAGGTAGAGCAGCGAATAGAGCGCTGGCCGTGGAGTCAGGAGGACCTGAGTTCAAATTCGGCCTCAGACGCTTAACACTTGCTAGCCATGTGACCTTGGACAAGTCACTTAACCCCAATTGTCCTGCCTTCCCCCCTCCAAAAAAAAGAGCAAAAGCATGTTCCAAAGCCAAATATAAATGATTTTGACATTGTCTGTAAATTTTGTCCTCATTTACGTGGATGATTTGAATTGATTTAAAATTGCATAATGTACTACAGCAACTAGATGAAGTCAAAATGTTTTTTTTTCCCTTCTACATGAGGCGATAAGAAATAATACACAATTAAGTTAAACCTTTCTCTAAAGAGTGGCATTACATGTATATATAGTACTACAAAATAAGAGGTGAAATAGATGTTTGATCCCTTCTACATTTTGGTTTTTTTGATCTATCCCAAAGCTGAAGTGTGGTTATCATCTAACAAACACTGCTGTTTATCTTCATTGAAATATTATAGTATCTGAAAGTTTGGATTTCAGAGTCAGAAAGTTCAGTTCAGGTTCAGAAGAGGAACATCAAATTTTTCTTCATGAGATCTAAGTAAACTAAAGAATAAGAAGACAGTTTCATAGAAATAACCTAGATTCCAGATGTCTTTACTTGTATATATGTGGAATAAGAGCTTGATAAAGACATTCTAACTTTTGGGAAGGGGGAACATTCCCCATTATTAAGTACATTATAGTTAGAGCAAGCTCATTTTTTGTGAAATTCAGTCTTGGGCAGCAAAATTGGGAGATATTTTTCATTTGTGACAAGGGCTAGTAAAATTCAATCATTTCTGTTACTACACTGTTTTCTGTCTTGACTACTCAAATATTTCTTTTAAAAAACATTGCTTGTTGGGACTTAATATTCTCTTTCTTGATACTCTCTTTCTTCATAGCTTACTTTTTTGTTTCTTAGGTTTGACTGGTAAAGATAATGTGGCTTTTGAAAAATCCAGGCCTTTCTAGTTGTCATATAAGGCTAGGGTTCCTTTTTATAGGAAATAGTTTAATAGCTTGAGAGATATTTTTATAAGGTAGCTTAGAGTTAGTTGGATGGAATTTTTTGATTAGTTGGAATATTAATTTTTCCCTAAATATTTCTTGATGTGTAAAGGTGAGATTTCTTTTAAAATGTCATACTGTGTCATCGGCTTTGTACTTAATTTGCTCTTGCTTGTTTTCTTGGGATGAGTTGGGTTTGGGAATAGGAGAGAACCAGGTAGTTAATGGCAGAGGACTTTAAAAAATGTATTTTGCTTAAAGATCTGGCTATATAGATAGGCATGAATTTTGAGATAGTACTGTATATCTAATGGGGGCTTTTGATTAGTCAACACTGATATGTGATTCTTTTTGTTATCACAGGAGCATGAATCTGAAGGTGGGAGAACTCCTTTAATGAAAGCTGCCAGAGCTGGTCATTTGTGTACTGTACAGTTTCTTATTAGCAAAGGTAAAGCATTGGTGATCGTTTCTAAACCTCTACAAGGTAGTTCTGAATCCTGCTCAAGTGTCAGGATACTTTATTGTTCATGATCAATATAATTTTAAAACCCATAAATTTATTCTATGTTTAGTCTTTTTTTTTTAAGTAGGTATGACTAAATTTACTCAGTTAGCATTTAAATTTTGTGCCAGTTAAAAGAAACTGCATCCGCAAGGTTCATTAATGTATCTACAAAAGCTACATTGTTCTACCACAAAGAATTGTTAGTTAGGCAAAATTATCTGTTGTGGATCTTTATTGAAGAAGACAACTGGTGAAATCTAAAGCATTTCTCCATAGGCAGCTCCAGCTGTAGTTACGAAGAGTAGGATGAAGTTGTTTTTCATCTCTTCCTATAACAACTTCCAATCTTTACCACTAATAATGAAATTCATTTAATAGGTAATACCTACATTTATTAATGACTAATAAAAACAGTATCTTATATATAACATATTTATATATAAGTTAAGGGATTGGTGTTCTAGTGAGAATAACATTGCCTTACTAGCTAATACTTTTACCATATAGTAATATATGAAATTAGCATGATTACATTTAGAAACCTCAGGATATTGTTTTTAGTACTGCTATTGCTTA
>CM053581.1:320131477-320219006 GCA_028627135.1 Pseudochirops cupreus | reverse complement strand
GCTGGATAGGTGATTCTTGGTTTTAATCCTAGCTCTCTTGATCTCCAGAATATCATATTGCAGGCCCTTCGATCCCTCAATGTAGAAGCTGCCAGATCCTGGGTTATCCTGATTGTGTTTCCACAGTATTCAAATTGCTTCCTCTAAGCAGCCTGTAATATTTTCTCCTTGATCTGGGGACTCCAGAACCTGGCTATAACATTCCTAGGAGTTTTCTTTTGGGGATCTTTTTCAAGAGGTGATTGGTGAATTCTTTCAAGTTCTATTTTGCCTTCTGGTTCTAAAATATCAGGACAATTTTCCTTGGGAATTTCTTGAAGGATGCTTTCTAAGTTCCTTTTTTTGATCATGGCTATCAGGTAGTCCAATAATTTTTAAATTGTCTTTCCTGGATCTGTTTTTCAAGTCAGTGGTTTTTTCAAGTAGATATTTCACATTGCCTTCTATTTTTTCATTTGTTTGGATCTGTTTAATAGTATCTTGATTTCTCATAAAGTCATTAGATTCCATTTCTTCCACTCTAATTCTGAAGAAATTATTCTCTTCAGAAAGCTTTTGAGATTCTTTTTCCATCTGGCAAATTTGACTTTTTAAGGCATTCGTCTCCTCATTGGCTTTTTGGGCCTCTTTTGCCATTTGAGTTAATCTATTTTTTAGGGTGTTATTTTCTTCAGTCAGGTTGTTGACTCTCTTTTCATGATTTTCTTGCATCATTCACATTTCTCTTGCCAATTTTTTCTCCACTTCTCTTATTTGGTTTTCAAAATCTTTCTCAAGCTCATCTATGGCTTGTAGGCAGTCTGCATGTTTCTTGGAAGCTTTTGGCGTGGGAGTTCTGACTGTGTTGTCTTCCTCCCGTTCCATGCTTTGATCCTTTTTGTCCCCAAAAAAGGATGCTCGAGTTCGATTGCTATTCTTACTTTGCTTCCTTTGCCTGCTCATGTTGCCAGTGAATTACTTGATTTTTTAGCTCTGTGGAACTCTGCTTCCAGAGGAGAAAGCTGTGTCCTAAATCACTGGGGTTTTTGCAGCTGCCGCAGTTATTGGGAGGCTGCTATAGCCCCTACCAGCTTTGGCTCACTGAAAACGCACCCCAGGACCACCACCTAAGACCACAATCCGGATCCAGGCCGCTCAACACAAGAGCACTTAGCCTCTGAACGATCACTTGGCTCCCCTGCAGTCTGCAGGCCGGGAGCTCTGAAGCAGCCACATGGAGGCAACTGCAGGGCCACCACTTCTGCTGCTTCCTTGCCCTGGAGGCAGTTCGGCTGGACTGCTTTTCTCCCCCAGATTTAGCTGAGTTCCACTGATCTTTCACTTAGTCCTTGTTGCTTATGGCTTGATAATTCTGGAAACTGCCGCTGATCCACTCCCCTGAAGGCTCCAGCTACGGCTCATCCTGGATACCCCAGGGCCAAGCCGCAGTTTCAGGCTGGGCTGGTTTCGGCTCCCAGCACACTGTAATGAGCCCTTCCTGCCCAGCTGCCTTTAGCAGGACGTGTGTTTTTCTGTTGTGAGTTTTGGAGCCCTAAAATTTGTTTAGAGCCATATTTTATGGGTATTTGACATGGCTATGTGGGAGCTGCAGAACCTTGTTGCTTCTATGCCGCCATCTTGACTCCATCCCCTATGGATAACTTTTTAAAAAAATTTCCTATGTAAAGTGTTTTTTTAAGTGTATATTACATCAGTTTATTCTTTTCATATTAATTGGCCAGTGTGTATGGCATAATATTGGAAGCTAAAAACAAATGATCAATGCTATTTACTTTGGTTTGTGTTAATTTGGTATACAGAAATATAACTTGAGAAAAATCAGGAATGGGTCTTAGTTAAGTTTTGTTGTACAGAAATAGTGTCGTTTAAAATGAGAAGCCCCGTTCAAGCAAACATTGTTTGCTATAATTTGTTATGCAAACCACCATTTCAGAACATGACTATAATACAAAAGTTAGGTTTAATAAGGTTTTCATTCAAAGAATCTGTCATAATTATGCTCTGTGAGTCTTTAATAATTGTTGAGTATAGATGGATTTGTATTTACTTTATTAATATATTAGTATATTTGAATGGGCAATATTTTGCTATGGGAGAATTTTTTTTGTCCCTATGTGGCTTACTAAGGTGGACTTCCTTAATTTCATAAAGGGTGGAGTCAGTGATATTAGTCTTCCCGCATTTTTCCTTCTTACACTTTAAAATATTGGTAAATCCTTTGTTGCTCTTGAATTAGAAATTTTTTATTAGTTACTGATAACATTTAGCTAGGAAAGAGAAAAAAAACTTAGGAGTCTTATGTAAAATTTTTACCTTTCTGATAACATTTTCCTGAAATATTTCTTGTTATTCCACATGTATTTTTAATGCTTTTAAAGGTTTTTTTTTGTAGACCTTTGAGACTTTAAGCAGAGATGTTTTAGATATTTCCTATTACTAAAGAAAAAAATCTTTCTTAACTAGCATGGTACAAAATGCAGAGTGCTGTTAAAATACTAGTCACTTATACAATCAGAACTACTAAATGTTCATATGTGTTAATTTCCCCTCCCCCCCAAAAAAAGAAGAAACAGAAGAAAGAAAAGCTCTGGAACAGTTCCTGTATAGTTGTAATATCATGGAACCTTTTAAATGGTGACAGACTTCCATGTATTTTACACTCTGGTTCAGTTTAGCAGGTGACAGGGAAGCCATTAAGTATCAAAAAGAAATGGATTAGATACTGGATTGATTCACTTTTTACATAATATAATTATTTAGGGATACCTCAGATTAGATACCCTGTGTTCATTTTTATTAGTTTGATTTTAAGACATGGAGTTCTTTTTAAGTGTCTTAAATGATTAAAAAAAAATCATGACTCTTTGCTAATTATGTAAAAACTATTCCAACTTTTGGTTTTTCTTCTAAATGACACTTTTGTTTAGAAATGAGCCATAATGAAAATTTACCTACTAATAGCTGTAATTAAGAAAAATGCTACTTTCACAGTCAAGGAAATTAAGTGCTTATCATTGCACTTAGACATCATATTATATAAGCTGACTATGATGAAATGTTTATTTTAAAAATAAATTTGTAGTATGCTCCATAGTGTAACATACTATCAATCTCCCTTTTAGGAGAGGAATTCAGCAATATGAATTTTGTTTTTCAGCTGTGAGTAGCAGAGTACCCACTGGGTCCAACAGTTCTTCTCACACTACAGACTCCCCTACACCTGAACCCTGTTCACAGACTCCAAGCAGTGTGGCTTCCCAGCCAATGCTCCCTATGTATCCTTCAGTTGACATTGATGCCCATGTAAGTAGATTGTTTTATTTAGATTTACCTTGTGTACTGAGAGTTCAGTTTGGGCATTAGAAACATAATTATACAAAATTTTGCTCATACAAATGCCCCATATCTCCATTTCAAAAGTATTCACATAAGAAATATTTAATCTTTTTACTTCTAAATTTCCTAGACGGAGAGTAATCATGACACTGCATTAACACTTGCCTGTGCAGGTGGTCATGAAGAACTTGTGTCCGTATTAATTGCACGAGATGCAAAAATTGAGCACAGAGACAAGAAAGGTAAGAAATAAAATCTTGGTATGTTATCAGCTCATAGTTAGCAAAGAAAATAGCTAAATTTTCATCTGAGCAGTAATTGGCTGAATAAATTTTATCTCACTTTTGAAATTAACCACAAAATATTTTATGCATAAACTATAAGCTCCTCTGTGGTCCCAATAAGCAGTTTTTCAAAATCACTATATACCTAATTTGCAAAAAGTGAAACAAGAATATAATTGTCCTACTCCAAATCTAATCCAAAAATAGTACTTGGGAAGGCATCAGTTCTGAGGTTATAAGTTTTATAATCACTTTTACTAACTTAGAATTGCTGCTTCTTTTTTTCAGTATATGATGGGTGTTTGTTACTAACAAAGTCAGTTTAATTTATTATTTAGTGCCTCTCCTAGAGTAATGACTTTTATTTTCACTGAATTGTGTATAATAAAATAGATGATGGTAAATGCTCAGGAAAGAATTACTCTTTTTGGCATAGGTTTTACCCCACTGATACTAGCAGCAACTGCTGGGCATGTTGGAGTAGTGGAAATTCTTTTAGATAAAGGTGGAGACATAGAAGCACAGTCTGAACGCACTAAGGACACCCCACTTTCACTTGCATGTTCTGGTGGACGTCAAGAGGTAACCATTTTTAGTAATTTATATATAATTTTGACTTTCTTTATAAATATGTATATCTCTGTCATTTTAACAGCATGCAATGGAAACTCTTACACATATTTCTACCTCCTTTGCTCTGTTAAGGAATATGATAAATATAAAATATTTTTACTTGTAGGAAGTGCTATATTGTAGAATCCACAGTGTACATCAGCTTTTTTCTATGTATGAAACCCGAAGCTTTCTGGTATTCTTCCAGTTTGGATCATAATATTAAATAGAAAATAATCTTTCAATATTTAACTAGTTGAAAAATTAATGGGGTGACATTTTGCTGGTGTAGTAGTTTGGTGTTTCAAGACTTTAAATCTGTTGGAAACAATTGGGTGCTTTTTCTGATCTCTGGAGATTTAAAGCCTTTTTATTATACTTTAATCATAATGTCACAAATTTTCATACAAAAGTTCTAGACCTCAATGTTTATTTTTTCCTGACTGATGAACCCTTACTATAAACTTGATTTCTTTTCATACCTTACTTTATAGGTAGTTGACTTGCTACTGGCTCGAGGGGCAAATAAAGAACATAGGAATGTGTCAGATTATACACCATTAAGTCTGGCTGCATCTGGGGGATATGTCAGTATCATTAAGATTCTGCTTAATGCTGGGGCAGAAATTAACTCCCGGTAAGAATTGTTCATTCACAATAATTCTGATTGTCTTCTGAAGTCTGAGCCATTTCTCCTGAATGTTTGGACATGCGGTTTTATATTAAGTCAGTGAAAACTCCTCTAACAAAGATGCTTAATATAAACAGTAACACACAGCTTGTTTATTTTGCTGCTTTCAGTGATCCATAGTTTCAGTAATCTCTTTTTTAAGCAAAGAGGTGAGGTGTAAGGTTAGCCATTGTCTTGGAGATTCACCATTTGAAATTTTGTCTATAACTTTGGAGTCAGAAAATAAAACAAAACTTTGTTTTATTTTTCAATAAAACATTTTCCTCTTGTGTCTTTTGTGCAGGATGTTTTCTGCTTGCTGAGTTTTTATTTTTTTCTCCTCAGGACTGGGAGTAAACTAGGCATTTCTCCTCTCATGTTGGCTGCCATGAATGGGCATGTTCCTGCAGTGAAGCTGTTGCTTGATATGGGTTCTGATATTAATGCTCAGATAGAGACCAATCGGAACACAGCACTTACTCTGGCCTGTTTCCAGGGACGAGCAGAGGTAGTCAGTTTGCTTTTGGACCGAAAAGCAAATGTTGAGCATAGAGCAAAGGTAAAAAATTATGCCTTCATCACATTCCATATTGCCTCTCTAAGAGGAGAATAACTTTAATGTCAGGTTTAATGAAAATTATTTTTAATTGTTCATACTGGTTACAGTCACCTTTTATTTCCTCTTGTGATGGTAAGAATTTGGGCAAAGACATGCTCAAATGAACAGTAGCTTGGGAATCCTCTTTTCCCCAATTATTTTATATTAAATCGAATTTCTGAATTGGAAGGGAGCTTAGAGGCCATATAATCCTAGCCCATACGTGAACCTCTACGACATAACTAACAAGTGGTTAATTAGCTTATCATTGAAGACTTCCACTAAGGAAAACCCACTGCTTCCCAAAACAATCCATTCGACTTTTGGATGGTTATTATTGTTTTGGAAATTTTTCTTTATATCAGGCCTATATATGCCTCTTAACGTTTTCTTAAATGCTGGTTTTCCTTCTTCTGAACTTAAAACTGATACTCATATTTGGGAAATGTACCATAAATCAGTCCATGTCCTATTGTCACATTTGTGGTGTTTTATTAGGAATAATAAATAGAAAAAAATTAAAAATAGAAAAAATAAGTCTTATGAAGACTTGTTACTTAATAGATTCAGCATACTTTACAGTATCTTTTATATATGGTTATCATTCTGCTATATGTGATTTTCTATTAATACTCTAACTTGTTTTCACATAAAAGCTTTAAAAAATATTTTTATATTATGTGCTTATCAAGTAAGCACATAAATAGTTCAGTATACATTGAAGAAAAAGAGAAGACTGTATAAAAAACTGTAGACTTCTATTTCATATAGTCATGTTAATATATGTAATTTTTTAAAGTATTAAAATAGTTGCTCCTTCTACTGAACTTTTTTATTCCATAAATTTCAAAAATATACTTATTGTTCTTTTTTTTCATATGTCACTACCTACTAACCTACCATCCCCCTACCAGGTATAAGCCTTACTTTCTAACAGGTGTATAGCCAAACAAAAGCCTGGTCATGTTCAAGAATACATGTCCCATTTTGTACCTTTAGTCCAAATGGTTGTCAAATTTTTTGGTCTCAGGACAACCTCACATTCTGAAAAAATTATTGAGGATGCCAAAGACCTTTTGTTTATGTGGGTTATATCAACTAATATCTCTCATTATAAAGTAAAACTCATCATTTTAAAAGTATTTATTTAAAAATAGCAGTAATAAACCTATTATGTGCTAACATAAATAACATTTTTATGAAAAACAACTTTTCTAAACAAAAGTTACTGAGAAAAATGCACTGTTTTACATAATTTTGCAAATCTTGATAATATCTGGCTTAATAAAAGATGAATTCTCATATCTGATTCTACATTCAATATGTTGTTTTGGTTGAAGTATAAGAAGAAAATCTGGTCTTATACAGCCATATAGTTGGAAAAGGGGAAAAAATTTAATAAGTAAATCGTGTTAGTATTATAAAAATAATTTTGGTGTTCTCTTGACAAGGTATTGGAATAGTTTACCATTTCCTTCTTCAGCTCACTTTTTAACAGATGAGAATCTGAGACAAATAGCATTAAGTGATTCACTCAGGGTTACATAGCTAGTCTGAGGCCAGATTTAAATTCATGAAGAAGAGTCTTTCTGACTCTAGCTCTGGCACTCTATCCACTGCACCACCTAGCAGCCCACAGCATATATGCCTAATAATATCATTGTAATTTTCAAATTTAGAATGCTGATTATAAATGTGTGGAATTTTTTTCCATTGACACCCTAAATGTAGATAGATAATCGCTTCAACTTTAGCTTTTCTCTAAGGAAGAATATACTTATTATTATTAGTAAAATCTCAAGCAGTATTCTGTTTTTAATAGTACTTGAGTTTGGTGTTTAGACTGAATTCAAACACAACTTAGAAGTGACCTGATAGGAAATTCTTGACAACTCTGTAAATTTTTATTTGACTCTTAGGAGATAGAAGTTGAATCTCTTAATAATAGGGATTTCTTTACTCATAACTTTAAAGTATTTCATTCTCTAAGCACAAGAAAATGGAGAAATTAATGTGGAAATATATTTTGAATGACTTCATATGTAAAATGGGTATCATTTCTTGCCTTTTCAATGGAAGGGAAAGAAGGGGGTAGACGGAGAGAGAATTTGGAACTGAAAATGAAAAAATAAAAATAAATATTTTTAAAAGAAAATGGAGTAGAGATGCAAATAATCATCGTATTTGTGGGTCATTTCATGTTAGGAAAGCAGTTAATTGATTCCAGTAAGTTAAAATCTTGGGTTTTCCTTGAGTGTATTTCCATGGTTAGATTTTCTAGAATTTGATATTCAGTTTAACACCTATAATAGGTGTTAAAAAAAATACTTGTTGAATTGTATCTACTCTGTAGTGCACTGTGCTAATAATATCATTGTTCAGTTAAGATATAATTTGTGCCCTCAGCTTGCAACAGAGAAGACAAAAATCTCACTTATTACTTAGGCTTTGCAGTCATCAAAGAAAAATGGTTATTTTCTAGTGTCCTTGATAATGTACCCTAGAGAAAATTCAGGATCTTTTGGAAATTATATTTAGCAGGGAAATGCTTTTCCAAGAGCATTGTTATGGCTATAAATATGTAGGCTTGAAGCATTGACTTCACTTTGTCATCAGATTTGATCACAGTCGTCCAAGTTTGAGTGAACTAAAATGTTCTCTAGATATATTGGTGTTGTATCCAGGATGAATAGTGCTAAACTTAAGCACTAGAATCAAAACTTTTATCACTTGATTTTTTTAACCTTAGAAAAATAAAATAAAAGGTAAGCCATACTGGCTTGTGCTAACATAACATTTTTTTCTTTACTCAGACTGGCCTTACCCCTTTGATGGAAGCAGCTTCAGGAGGATATGCGGAAGTTGGAAGAGTTCTCCTAGATAAAGGAGCAGATGTCAATGCTCCTCCTGTGCCTTCTTCACGAGATACAGCTTTAACAATAGCAGCAGACAAAGGCCACTACAAATTCTGCGAGCTGCTTATTAATAGGTGAAGTCAGGTTTTATTGATGTGTGAATAATCTGTTAATCTTTTGCTAAGCCCTATTTTTCCTAAGTTTTTTAAGGAAGGCTGTTTCCAATCATGGTATCTGATAGAAGACTTTAGGGAATACTAGAAAAATTCATTCATTTTTCAACCAAGCGTATAACTATATTAAATATACTCTGATTTTTATAGGGGAGCCCATATTGATGTTCGTAACAAGAAAGGAAACACACCACTGTGGCTGGCAGCAAATGGTGGTCACTTTGACGTGGTACAGTTGCTTGTGCAAGCAGGTGCTGATGTAGATGCTGCAGATAACCGGAAGATTACTCCTCTCATGTCAGCATTTCGCAAGGTGATTTGATATGAAAATCTAGATTTTATAGCAAACTTATTGATCAGATGTTCTCAAAGTTAGCAATACCACCCCCTGGAGGGCTATGGAATGATCCAGAGGGGGGCAGTAGTAGCTTCAGATGCAGTTGAGGAGTATTGAATAAAAACAAGGGGGCAGTGGAAGCATAAGGAAAGAAGAAAATTTTGAAAACCATTTGTACATGTTTCATCCATTGTGTGACAAGAGTTAAAGTCGTAGTGATTACATTATTTGCCAAATAAACACACAAAATGCGTTATAACTCATCAGTGGTCAAATCTGCCAACGGTTCTTAATAAGCAAGTGTTGGCAGGAGAGCAAGAAGTTCAGCATGCATCAGCAGGAATGTGTACATATAACGACTTCTTTACAATACTGTAATATATGGTTACATGATGCAATATTGTATCATCAAAATTTGAATATAAGGAAAAAACCACAAGTTTACAATAAATTATTAAATTTAAGATGTGTCTTTAAAAATTTCATATTTTTTTAGAAATGATTCAGATTTCAAAAAATTGTTAAAGATTTTCAGGGGAACACTGAGTGATTTTTTAAGGGGGCGATAGGCCAAGTAAGCATGGATTAGAGCCCCTGTGGTGAAGAAGTTGAGTCATAAAACTTGGATTTCAATCCTTGTTCTGCTGCTTACTAGCTCTGTGATTATACAAGTCACTTAATCTCTTTAAGGCTCAGTTTCTTCATCTGTAAAAAGAGGGTATTGGACTAGATGATCTGTTCAGTCCTTACAGTTCCAAATTCAGTGAGACTGTGAATGCCAAGTACCTGAAAAATAAATTGTTCCTGAAGCACGAATATTCTCAGCATAAGTTTCTGCTTTTTGTGTCATTTAGAAAATAACTAGAAACCAGCTACAACTGGCCATGTTATAATGTTGCCATATGGAAAAAGTCATATCTAAGAAAAAATATTTATTGGTAGATGAGCTTTAGTAAGTGGATAGAAGTGGGGTGGGAGAGAGGGAAAAAAAAGTAACTCTCATATGAGGACTTACTCTACCTCATTTAATGAATCCCAGTTTCTTATTACATTTTGATAAATTGTTGGTATAAGCCTTTGCAACATGTTTTCTCTACAAGCTATTTTGTAAATTAACTTAGTAGCAAGACAGACTTTTATTTGTTCCTTGTAGAACAATTTTTACTACAGGAAGGAAAGGAAATATTGATACTTCTGAAATAGCTTTAAAGAAATCATGTTTGTCAGCCATGTAGATGATTGCATTATGTCCTTCAGTATCCTTAGTAAATTTGTTTTCAAATATTGCCTCAAATAGTGTATGTATTTTTATTGGGAATTTTATTTGAAACAGGAAAATGAAGTTTTAAGAAATTTTTAATTACTTCCCAGAGAACAATTTCTTCTTACTAAAAAGAAATAAAATAGATAATAATAGTTTAGATACAGTAGGTTTGTTTCAAAAGGCAAATTTTTATTTAACTTATTTTATTAATTCAAGATAACATTGTTTGTTACAAAAATCTATTTCTATTTTCATTTGGTTATAACTTGATTGAAACCAGGAAAAATTACCATAGTCCATGAAATATCTTTGTAGTTATCATCTCTCTATAAATAGGATACTTTTAATTTCCTAATCTCATTTCAAAACAGATATTCTCCTTAACTAATTACCACTCATTTTCATTCACTCATAAATTTTTATGTACTTAGGCAAAAGTTGAAGATATTTTCATATGTTCTTTCTCCATAGGGCCATGTAAAAGTTGTGCAGTATTTGGTGAAAGAAGTCAATCAGTTTCCTTCTGATATTGAATGCATGAGATACATAGCAACTATCACTGATAAGGTAAGTGTAATACTGAAATGTGCCCCTGTAGAGAAGTGTTAAACTATGGTAGAGTGAGATTCTATTTTTATTGGCAAATCAACTTTATTTTTAAAAAATGTATTGATGTATTCTATCTTAAACATGATTATCACTTCCCGATAATAACCTTCCAAAAACCTTTACTTGCTTACTATCCCCCCACCCCCGCCCCCCCCCAAAAAAAAGGCAAAACCGTCTCAGAGAACAGTTGTAACCAACAGATTGAGAAATATCCTGTACGTATTGAATACCGCCACTCTCCTGAGAGAAAGAAAATTGTTCCATCATTGGTCCTCTTGGGCCAACGTTGTCAGTGCAGTTGATCTAAATTCTGTTGCCTTTTAGTGCTGTCTTCATTTACATTATTATCGTATTTGTGCATATATTCTTTGTTCTTTTTTCTTTGCATTAGTTCATACAAGTCTTTTCATGTTAATTTGAACTCCTCATAATAAGTTGTTTATTATAATGCAGTAGTATTCTGTTATGTTCACATATCAATATTTATAAGTTACAGATTACTCTTTCGTAAAGTATTTTGAGATTTTTTTTCCTATGCAAGATGTGTTATAATGACTGTGTCAGGTGGTTTATTGTCCTGTTCTGTATGTAGTACTGCTTACTCAGTTATAGCCAGAGGGGTTAAAGAGATGGCCACAACTTATGAAAATGTTCATTCAAGCCCTGAGTCTGAAACATACTGTCTGACTATTGGCTAGTTGCATACCCTGTCACTGCTATAGATCAGAGATGTCAAACACAAAGCACATAATGCAACCTGAACTAAACTGTAATTGGGAAATATTTGACATAATAAATTGAAATGCAGTAAAAGATATATATGTGTATATATATATATATATATATATATACACACATAAAACATTAAATTTTAAAGGTAAGTCAATATGTGCCCCATAAGGATCCTTACGTGCAATTTGTTGGCCCCCGTTTCTATTTTAGTTTGATGCATCTGCTCTATGGGGTGTCTTTCTAAAGATCCCTCTAAAACTGTACGTTATAGAGCAGTTGTCTGTCTGCCTTGAGGGAGGAAGTTTCTTCATCATGAGTTCCCTACACCAGTTAGTTTAGCCAGGTAAGATATGGAGAGTTATTAAATGATGATACCTTTTCTGAAACTACTTAAACTTATCAGGAAATAGTTCTGTTCCTTAATGTACCTAATATTGTACCCTAGAGGTGTATTTCAAAGCTTTTGGCTTTCATGTAACATTCCAAACAGATTGTGATGGGTCCTGAAATCAGAAATTATAGGTCCTTGCTCTTCGTGTCTTTGTTCTGCCTCCAGAGTGGACAAGATGAACCTAAAACAAAGAGAGCCCCTCATCCTTCTTGTTCTGTGCTACATTGCCTGGGCTATTAGGAAACTTTTATATTTGAAAATCATTACATTTCATGGTACAGAAATGCATTTTATACAATGGCTTTGAAAAGTAAGAAAGTCATTTATTTCAAATTAATAAAACATTTATTTGCTCCTTATTTTGAAGAAAGACTGCTGCCCACATGGTTGAATTTTCACTTTCCTCTCTAGACCCTATGCGTAACTGTGCTGTAAGTTTTATTTGGGCTATTCCACAATTATTTAGTCCTTTTTCCACCCTAGGAATTGTTGAAAAAATGTCACCAGTGTGTTGAGACAATTGTGAAAGCTAAAGACCAGCAAGCTGCTGAAGCAAATAAGAATGCAAGTATCTTGCTGAAGGAGCTCGATCTAGAAAAGGTAAATGGGGAAACAGTTATGCAATTTGGGACAACATTGTCATATATAAATAATGCTACAGTCTTCTAATAAAATGCTTTAAAGGAATTTATTGCTGTATTACCACCCACATTGTTTTAGGAAATATTTTGACATGGAGTACTTAGCAAATAATGTAAGATCTAATAAAGCAAAACATTCACCTTGTAGAGCAAGCAACATATTTGCCAAGTGGTACTCCTAGATCCATAGTTTTAATAATTAGTCTGGGTAGTAATTTAGTGAAAATTTAGTAACTTGAAAACAGTTTGCTATAAGTGATCTCTTAAGTAATTTCTTTGTATTAGATTCACATTAAAAGGGTCAGGTGGTTTGCCTTATAACTCAGGTTTATGACGCATCAATTCTGTGTATTACCATTTTTATTTTTATTTTTAACAAAGCATTGAAATCCCTTTAAGTATACCCACATTCTAATCTAGCTCATGCTTCTTGTAGGTAAATAAGAATTTCAAAGACTGTTGAAATGGTTGTATTTAATATTATCAATAAATCAGAATCTTTTTTTTCCTTTTTTGGAGGGAGGAAAGCAGGGCAGTTGGGGTTAAATGACTTGCCCACATCACTTAGTAATGTTAAGTGTCTGAGGTCAGATTTGAACTCAGGTCCTCCTGACTCCAGGGCCTGTGCTCTATTCACAGCATCACCTAGCTGCCCATATAAATCATACTCTTAATGGGTGATAGACTATAATTGTTGAACTTGTTATAGTTTGTAAAGAAATATTTCCATACTTGATCCAGTTAGTTTGTATACAGTCTTGTGTATTCATTTTTTTGTTCTCCAGCTTTCTTAGGAGTTTTTATTGAATATTGATTCTCTTGCCTAGTAAAATGTGTGTTTATCAAACACATAACTTCTGTATATGTAGAGTGGGTTCTATTTCTTAGTTCTCTGCTCTGTTAATTTATTTTGATGCTCTTTTGCTGGTACATGACAACTTTTTAAAGTTACTGCTTTATATAGCACATTTTGAGATATAGTAGTGCTTATGTAGTCTAATTTTCTTTTTACTTTTTTATATTCTTACCCATAATTTTTCTGTATAAATGTTTGACTACTTTAAATTAGTATTAATATTGATTTATATTTTGTTAAATGTTTGTTGGTTAAAGTGCCAGTATTTCCCAAACTATATTTGCTTGATCTAACTGTGAGTGGGCTTGTATCCCTCTATTTCAGCAGTTCTCAGCCTGTGGGTCACGACCCCTTTTGGGGGTCTTGGGGGTCGCCTAAGACCATCGGAAAACACATATTTCCCATGGTCTTAGGAACCAAGACATCGCTCCTCTATCCGTCTCCAGGCGGTCCGCCCACATGCAGATATGCCCACATACAAGTATTAAAGGGTCACAGCATTAGGAAGGTTGAGAACCACTGCTCTATTTGTTGGCTTTCATCCTTGATTTCAGTCAAAATTATTTTGAGGTTGTTTTTATTTAGGGGTATGTCTATTATATGTCTTGATAGTGTTCAGATATTTTATTTACTTTGTTATTGTAAAGGTTCTTTCTCTTTCCATCTTTTTTTTTAAATTCTTATTGGTAATATGTAGCAACACAGATTATATTTGTGAGTTTATCTTGTATCCTGCTACTTTACTAAGGTAATTTGTTACCTCCATTTTTTGGTTTACTTTCTTAGATTTTTTTTTTAGGCATACAATCATGTCTTCTGCAAATAAAGAAATTTCAATTTCTTCATTACAGATGCTTATCCTTCCTTCACTTTCTTTTTCATTATTTAACTGCAATTTGCTAAGATTCCTAAAACTGATAAATAGACATGGCAAGAGTAAATATTCTTGTTTAACAACTTTTTGATGAGCATGCTTTTAATGTGTCTCCATTATATATAATAAATATGTAAGAGATAATATATGTGATACACTTTGTAAATCATCAGCATTATATAAATATTGTCATGATGATGATGATGATGATGACGACAACGACGACTTTAAATTTATGTTCCTTGTGAGCAGGGACTTATATGGGTTTCGTCTCTATCTCCAGTGTCTAGCAAACAATAGATGCTTAATAAATACTTGTTGAAATGAACTTTTTTTAAGTGGTAGGGGTATGTGAATGGAACTTTGTATTATAATGGTCAGACTTTTTCAGCATGTTTCTTGATTTTGCTGGTCTTCCCCCTCCCCTTTTCACTCTTATAAGGGAGGAGAATGAAAGTGATTTACTGGGAAATGGAAGTGAAGTAAAAACAAAAAACATGACTATTTGTTTTTTTTAAAAAGCAGTAGTTAACATTTATATATAATGCTTTATGGTTTGCAAAGCACCTTACATATATAATTTGATCTTGAATTAGAGGCCATTATTTTGCCCATTTTAAAGACAAGTTAAATGAGCCTGGCAGAGACTAATAAATGTCTGAGAACAGGATCTGACCTTTGGTCTTTTTGACCCCCCCTTAACTCCACCTCTCTATTCACTGTACCACTTAGCTGCCCTATCTTTATCTTCGGGGAAAAGACACTTCTATAGTTTAAAAAAATCAGCATGAATGAGGGCTGTATTTTCTTGAAGACTTTTTCAGAAGAATTGATCATTTAGGCTTTATGTTTTTATTTTTTTCTCTTTTTGATAAATAATTTTTTTTACTGGTATTAGACATTTTAATTTCTTACATTGCTGTCTGAAGTAGAAGTGGAATTCAGGGGAAATTCCACTATAATTCTTCTAATGATTCCAAAAGAAACAAGTCAGTGATGACCTATCCTTTCTTAAGCTGTTTCCTGAGATGGAACACAGCAGCTTAATGTTTCAGAGTTACTTTTGTATTACTTTGGGTGGAAATTGTATTTTTACAATGTGGAAATTATATTTTTACAATGTCAGTATAATACATAAACTGAAATACTGTCAGGATTGTGGATTGCCTTTTAAAAATTGGTACATGTTTTCAGTGTTATCTCTTCCTGTTAACATTTTTTATAGTGCATTTTTTTTAGTGTTCAAGGGGTCCCCATCCTAAAGAAAGGAACAAATGTCCATTCATAATAGTTGTAAAAATTGTATCTTTTTAAAAATCCCATATACAAATACAATACTATAATTAATATCTTTTATAGACTTTTAAAATAATATTTACCAAATCGCTGGTTACATTACATGATTGCTTTCTTTACAGTCAAGAGAGGAGAGCAGAAAACAGGCTCTTGCAGCTAAGAGAGAAAAAAGAAAGGAAAAAAGAAAAAAGAAGAAAGAGGAACAAAAAAGAAAGCAGGAAGAAGATGAAGAAAACAAACCTAAGGAAAATTTAGAGTTACCGGAAGATGATGATGAAGAGGAGAATGATGATGAAGGTAAATGATGGTACATCTTTTTTAAAGTGATTAAAATTCTCTTTTGTCCATCTTTATAGTTCTTCTCTTTCTTTTTTTCTAAAAGCTCACCATGACGTATAACTAATTCTTAATTTTACAGATACCTTTTATAATGACCATTTTTTTAATTTAAAAAAATTATTTTTTCTCCCTCTCATCTCCTACCCACTGAAAAAAAGAGAGAAAAACAAACTCTTATAACAAATACACAGTCAAGTAAAATAAATTTCCATATTCATGATATGCAGAAAATATGTATCTCATCCTGCACTTTTATGTCCATCACCTCTGTTATGTGATAGGCAATAAATTTGATCATCAGTCCTCCAAAATTTTGGTTGTTCAATTGCTCTCTTCAGACCTCTTAAATCTTTCAGAGTTGTTTGTGTTTATAGTGTTACTGTAGTAATTTCATAAATTGTCCTCCTGGTCAAGTGAATATTTTAAATATCTTATAACATTTTGAGTTAATATAGAAACTAGAAAATCAGGCAAAGAAACAAGAATGGGAAAACAGGCAAAAGTAGTTTGAAAAAGTACAGTTAATCCCTTTGTAAAAAGTTATGTGTTGTGCTTTATAATTGTAATTATCAAGCCTGTCCTCCTAGATGAGATGTAAAAATATATCTCTTCCTTCACTGGAAGAGAAGAGGTAAGATAACTTACCAGTATAGAACAATACCCGTGCTGTCAGATTCAGTTTGAAGTATTGCTTCATTTTGCTGAATTTTCTTTTTCTTTTTTCCTTCTAATTGCTTGTCTTTATTACAAGGGATGGCTCATTCTATAGGGAGAGGGGTCTGTATTAGAAAATAAAGATTATTTTTTTAAAATATTAAAAAATGAAAAGCTGTGTTCTCAAACAAGTATTTTTAAAAAATAATCAGCAACTTCCCCTCCTTACATTCTCAATAACCCAAGTCAGAAGTTAAGAGGCATTGCCTCTTATACAGAGATGTAGAACAACGTATTCAGAGGCATTCATTAAGTGGTTTTCAGAGCCCAAAATATAGTGTGCAGTTTAACTTAATTCAAAGTTCCTAGACCTGGAACAGAACAGAACCTAGTGGTTGGGTCTTTGGAGGCCGTAACATTAGGGCACAGCTCTTTAACAATATTTTCATATTAGCAAAATGACTGTACTGTGTTCTTTTTGGGTAGTAGTTCTAAAATACTACTTTTCCAGGTGTGTTTTTAATTCTGAATTCAAACAGTTCTTATCTAAGAGCATATTGGTAAATATGACAAGGAAATTTTAATAAGCTCTGTTTTTCATATCAGATGAGGTTTAATGTCAGCTAGTTCTGATAGTAATGGGGATTTCCTTATATAGTGGGAATTTATGAAAATAAAACTATTAACAGTGTCTTGATTTTCAAACTTATTTGCCATTGACTGTATAGCTGTTTTGAAATTCATGTTTTGAGTGTAATATTTACTTATTCATTTTTATTAGCAGAGCAAGAAGTTCCCATAGAGCCTCCTAGTGCAACCACTACCACTACAATTGGGATCTCTGCCACATCGACTACATTTACCAATGTGTTTGGGAAAAAGAGGGCTAATGTGGTAACAACTCCTAGCACCAATCGAAAAAATAAGAAAAACAAAACAAAAGAGACACCTCCAACTGTGCATTTAATTTTGCCAGATCAGCATATATCTCTTGCACAGCAAAAGGCTGATAAAAATAAGATAAATGGAGAACCAAGAGGTGGTGGTGCAGGTGGAAATAGTGATTCTGATAACCTGGATAGCACAGATTGTAACAGTGAGAGTAGCAGTGGTGGTAAAAGCCAAGAGTTAAACTTCACAATGGATGTAAATTCATCTGGTGATAGAAGATATACATCACTGTTAATTCATTCCCATGAAGAAAAGACCAGCACTGCTACTTCCAAAATTCAGACAAGGTGAGTTTTTTATTCTTAGTTTCTTCTGTCTTTAGCTTGCTTTTCCTTTCCACCTGTACTCTTTTCATGGTGTTTTTTGAAGTTATACAGGTTTTATAGTGTTGAATACCAACAATCACATTTTTTAAAAAATTTATTTACATTCAGTTCCACAAGTTTTTGAGTTCCAAATTTTCTCCTCCACTTTCTCCCCCTGTACATCCCATGGCAGCATGCAAACCAATATAGATTCTACATATACCTTCACATTAAACATTAGGTATGTTGTAAAGAAGAATTATAACCAATGGAATGAATAACGAGGAAGAAGAAACAAAACGAAAAAGAGAGAGAGCAGGTAGTTTGCCTCAGTCTGCATTCAGACTCTGTAATTCTTTCTCTGGATGTGGATAACCTTTTCCATCATGATTCCTTTGGAGTTGTCTTATAATCTTGCATTGCTGAGGGGAGCCCAGTCTATCAACGTCCGTCATCACACATACGATGTGTCCGTGATTGTGTACAAATTTCTCCTGGTTCTGCTCTTCTCACTTAGCATCAGTTTGTATAAGCCTTTTCAGGTAAATATGAAGTCCATCTGCTCATTTCTTATAGCACAATAGCATTCCATTACATTCATATACCACAACTTGTTTAGCCATTCCCCAATTGAGGGGCGTCCCCTTGATTTCAAATTCTTTGCTACCATAAAAAGAGCTGCTGTAAATATTTTTGTATATATGGGTCCTTTTCTCACTTGTATGATCTCTTTCGGATACAGCCCTAAACGTGGTATTGCTGAGCCAAAAGGTAAGGTATCCAGCAATCAAATTTACCAGATTGTCATCTCTGTTCAAAATACAATCAAAAAACTTGTCTCTGCCCCCCTTACCCCCCAAAGCCTATTCTACTCTTGTGATTTAGGGAATAAAATGGCTCCTAACAAATTATTCCTGGTGACTTGAACCAAGAAGAATTTGAAAATTCTCTAAAATCACAATATAAGTACTCTTTAATCTTACTATAGCTTTCTTTGCCTATAAAACTGACGAGCAAACCTGTTTTGACACCTGCAGTATACTGCTTTGTATAAAAAGACATTGAGTCTCATTTCCAGCTGTTAAATTTAACATTAAAATTTAAATTGGAGTATTTGCACCTCTTTTTCTGCTTTAGTAGTTAAACATTTGATGTAGCAAGCTTTAAGTCAAGTCCATCAATCATTCTAAGTATGACATAGCCTCACAAATATGAATTATAAGAAGTATATGATACCGTAAATATTTGAAAATCAGGAAAACCTTGTTTTAGTTCTTCCTCTGCCACTAAATTATGTGACCCTGGATAAGTCATGATCTCTTTCGACTTGTTTATTCACAGATACACTTGGGCCAGGGGAGAAGACATTTAAATAACTATTCTTTAATATCAATTCCAGCTTGGTGATTTTATGACATTTATTGACTGTATAATCATATATTGCTAATATCCATCTTGATTTAGTCTTCAAAGAGTTTTGTTTTATTTTGCTATTATTAGAAGGAGTCATTTTATCTTTACAGACTTGAAGGTGAAGTTAATCCTAATTCATTGTCAACAAACTATAAATCAGTGTCATTACCTGTGAGTTCTCCAAACATAAAGCTAAATCTTACCAGCCCTAAGAGAGGCCAGAAGAGAGAAGAAGGCTGGAAAGAAGTTGTGCGAAGGTAAAGTTTATTTTTATAATTTATCATTCATAAGTGTTAAGGACTCTTTAAGATTTACATAATGAATTATTATTTCAAACTGAAATGTTATACTTAATCATGATACATCCTAATTGTGGCAGAATTGAAATAATGCATGTGCTTTTGTTTTATAAACAGTAAAAGTAGCAGAAGATAGGTTGGGGGGGGGTGGGGGAAATAGGCCACAGTACCTCATCAATTGTGTTTATTGCTCTCTAAAAAATATTTTGCAGCCAGGGAAGATACAAAATTTAGCTAAATCTCACCCTTCGAGGATCTTACAGCCTAGTAGAAGGGAGGGATAAGACATAAAATACAGATGACTCTAACATACAATATTACATTATTCATGCATTAGACAATTTTTTTTAACTTTTTGAGGTCTTAAAGGAAAATTTTCCCTAGACAGAGTGATCAGGGTAGTCTTCTTGGAGAGATGACATTTTATTTCATCTTGAAAGGAATTCATCAACTAAATAAGTGGAGGGAAAGCATTTCAGACATTGAATCTGAACCGTGTTTGCTTTGAGTGTATGTAAGCGGGAATAATATGAAATAACGCTGGAAAGGTGGAGGGAGTAACACCTGATTATGAAGAGACATAGAGGATGATAGCCAAGTCATCTAGAAGGGTTAGGTGATGGTTACTTCTTAGAGTTAAAGAGACTCAAGCATGATTCTAGGCTTTTGGGAAGGAGCCAGTGGTGACAGGGTTGAAGATAGCTGAAAGAAGATGGAATGAAAGCTAGAGCAAAGTCATAGGGCAAATGGCAAGCAAATGACCAAATGGACTAAAGGACTAAATGCCTTTTCAGTGAGATCAAAGGTTCAGCTCTGTTATATGCTGCCTAGGTGTTAGGAATGCAAAGACCAAAAAAAACCCTCCAAAACTTGGGGATAGAAACAGAGAAACAAGAGCAGGAGGAGAAACAGATGGGAGCCAAGGCCAGCCACATAAAGACCTGGCTGAAACCAAGAGAAATAACATGCGGGTGGCAGATGCTTGGGCTTTGATCATAGACTTAGGAGATGACAGGTGACAAATAGCGGCAGGAAACAGACATGCAGTACCTGAAGATGGATGAAAGACAGACAGATGGTTGTTGGGTGGGCATAGTGGGGCAAAGGTCTCCTTTCTCAGTGCTGGAGCGCTCAAACCAGCATCCCCTCTCCCCATGTATCCCCTTCTCACCATGACAGCAGTGGTATTCTTTCCACATGTCCATTCTTCTGCTTTCATTTATAGAGTTGTTTTTTAGGGTGGTTTGGTTGGTTGAGTTTTTTTGGTGAAGGTGTGGGGAATGCTGAGCTAGGGAATACTGAGCTAAATGACAGGAGTTGGGGGAAAGAGAGAAAACACAGTAGTGTGCAGTAAAGTCAACAGGTGTTTTTTGGAATACAGATTTGTTTCATAATTCTTTATATAAAGTCAAATTTGTGTAATGGGAATTTAGAGAAAGTAAGAACTGTATGTAATGAAAATAATATAGGAATGAAAGAAAAAGTAATCAGCAACACAACCATTTGGCTCTGTTAAAAAAAATAGGAAAGTGGATCAATGGAACAGACTAGACAAGGAAGAATAGAAATAATTGAACTCAATGATCAAGTGTTATCAGTAAAGCTAGAAGTACACCTCACCTAGAAAAGAATTCCATATTTGATAAGAACTTGTTTGGGAAGCTTGGATCAACATCTTATATTCCACTATAAATTCAAAGTAGATAGATGATCTGAGTATTAAAGATGATACTATGAAAAGAGAAGCAAATCATATATACCTTTCACAGCTACAGGTAAGGAATGTCTTGACCAGACAAGGATAGAGGCAATTTCAGAAGATGAAATAGAGGATTTCTGCTACGTGAAATAGAACAACTATTGCACAAACAAGTTAACACATTTAGGATAAAATATGCCTAGGTTGCCTGGGAAGAAATCTTTTTATCAAATATTTCTGATAAGAGTTTAACTAAGATATAGACAGACAACTCAAAGAAAGAAATAAGACCAAAAACTATTTCTCCAACTGAGAAGTACTCAAAAACTAAGATCTCATAGTTCTCAAAAGAGTTACAAACTATTAACAGTTATGTGATAAAATACTGTAATAAATCACTAATACTAATCAACACATTTTTAAACATTTTTATTCTGAACTTAAACACCAAAAAGAGACTTGTATTTCTCTACACATATTGGAACACAAAAAGAAGATTCTATGTGAAACCATGAATCTTCTTTTCACACTGCTTGCTAAAGTATATGAATTATGTGTGTTGTTTTCCTCCTTCTGATATTACTTATGTTCTCATCTGTGTATTTTTTTAAAAAATATTACAACATTGGTTTTTTGTTTGTTTGTTTTTGCATCACATTGCTAACATTCCCATCTCTTTCCCCTGGAACTAATGGAGAGAAAGGAAGTGGGGGAGGGACCCTTGTAAAAAATAGAATAGTAAAGCAAAATGAATCCTTACAGTGTCCATGTAAAAAAAATCACGTCTCTGCACCTTTTGATCATCACCTTTAGGAAGTGAGTAATATTCTTCATCATTTGTTGACATATGTTAACTGAATACTTACTGTGCCTCACACTATGGTAGCTGGATGGGATACAGGTTCAAAGAAGCAAATAATCTGTACTCATAATGAGTTTACATCCAACAAGGGAGACAAGTACATATGAAAACATGTACAATATAACTGTTAAAACAGACCTGCACAATGTACGACCCTTGGGTATGTTGTACAGACCTTTATTTACATCTTCTACGTTTTTGGCAGGTCACCCAAAATCCTTTTGCAGGCAACAGGTTTGCAGACCTGCTCAAGAATTAATAAATGCACATGCATGGTTTTGGAGAGAGGACATTTGTCAAGCTTTCAACAAGCATTTATTATGTGCTTTTTTTGTACCAGGCATTGTGCTAAGTGCTACAGATAAAAATATAAGCAAAAAGAAAGTTCCTGCCTTCAAGGAGTTTATATAATAATGAGAGAAGACAATACACAAAAAGGAACTGAAAATCATGGGGGAGGGAATGTAGGAGGACTAAAGGTGCCCAAGTTCAAAACCAGGTATGGAATTCCAGGAAGACCAAAGGGAGGAGAGGAATAAAGGTTGTCTGGCCCCAAGCCCCTTCCCAAAATGGAAATTCCAAAAAGTACAGTGGAAGAAGAGACCAGTTAATGGGATTGTGGGGGGGAAGGGGAAGATATTCCAGGGTAAAAAGACATCAGTGGATGTCTATTCTGGGTGAAGAAGCCCTGGATCTCAGGCAGGTTTCAAAATTGAGAAGGCCACTGAGAACATACTATTTAAATTTTGACAGAAACACAGCTTGAAAGAGAGGGATTAGGAAAATTTTCATTCAAGAGATTGGGGGAGGGGAGGACTATGAGGTAAAAATAAGAATGGAAAGACAGAGAAAGAGGGAGTATCCCTCCCTTCCAGGCATGGAGGACAGACAGGTAGTGCAAAAAGCATGGAGAGGGAATATGGAGGGTCTTAAGTGAAAAGCAGAAAGAAGACTTCTCAATTGCAGAGTGCAGGAGGGATAGTGATGTACAATGAGACTGAAAGAGTGGTTGGACCAGATTGTGTAAGGCTTAAAAAACTAAAAGAGGGAATTGTGTTTTATTCTGGAGGCAATAGAAAACCACTAGGGTTGCTTGCATAGTAGAGTCACATGGTCAGATCTGAACTTAAGGAACAACACTTTGCCAGCAGCAGAATGGACAGGCAGGATGAGAGATAAGGCAGGGAGATCCAGTTAGGTTGTTGGGATAACCCAGGCAAGAAGTGAGGTGATGAGGGACTGAACTAAGGTAGCTGTGGGAGTGGAGAGGAGGGAAGGAGTACAGTAGATTTTATGAAGCAAGTAACACCAAAACTTAACAATTATATAGAGGGTGAAGGAAAGTGAGGAGGTCTGGATAATGCTGATGACAAACCTGAGATATAGGTAGAATGGTGTTACTTTCAACAAAAATAGGGAAGTTTGGAAGAGGGAAGAGTTTAGAGGAAGATAAAATGAGCTCACTTTTAAGACATGTTGAACATAAGTTTTAGGGGTATCCAGTTAGAAATTTCCAGTAAGCATTTGATGTCTAGGACTAAAGTTTGGCAGAGATAAGGCTAACTAGGTAGATCTGGGAGTCATCTTCATAAAAATGATAGTTAACTCTGTGGGGACTGATGAGGTCACTGAGTCAGAAAGTATAGAAAGAGAAGAGAAGGTCCAGAACATAACCTTGGAAAACACTCATAGTCCAAGAGGATGATGTAGATGTTGATCCAATAGGCAAACTGAGAAGGAACAGTCAGACAAGTAGGAAGGTGGCTAATCAGGCAAGAGTAGTGCCATAAATACCTAGAGAGGAAAGAGTGTCTTGGAGGAGAAGGCTAGTCAGCAGTGTCATGCAACAGATGGGTTGGGAAGAGTTCATATTAAGAAAAGATTATCACATTTGGCAATTATAAGCGATCATTAGTAATTTTAAAGAGAAGTAGAATGATAGGAGGTTTTAGTCAGGGGAATGTAGAGTTTTTAATTAGGCAAGTGGAACACTTGTAGGTAATGGCAAGATCTCATATATAACCATCTCTTGGTATAGCTGAGGTTGATTAAAGAGGAGGCAGCATCTCTGTAGGTATTAAAGTTCCCTTGTGTAAGGGCAGGATTTGGGAAAGAAAGAAGATGGTGAGCAAGATGCTGAACTCCTTGAGAAAGGAGGTGAAATTACCTGGAAGTTAGTGTACTTAAAGCTGCCATAATTTTGACAAGGTAGAAATTTTAATTGTGTGGACTTCAGAATAAGAAAGGTTACTTATAATAAGAAATGAAAATCAGAATAATCTTGATTTTTCCTTTGCCAGCAAACTGGCAAGGTGATGAGAGGACAGAAATAATCCTTGTTGGAGGTGGAGAAACAGTCACCACTAGTGCACTGTTGCTGGAACTATGAATTCATATAACCATCATGGAAAGCAGTTTGTAATTAGGCAAAGGAAGTGACTGAAATGCCCATATTATCTCAGGAGGAGATCATTGACAAAAATAAAGGCTTTATGTCAGCACTTAGAATTAAATTGTGGTATGTTAATGTAAATGGACTGTTTCATTATTTTGCTGTATGAAACAATGAACATGATGAATACAGAGAAGCGTGAGAAGACTACCATGAATTGATGCAGAGTGAAGTAGCAGAGACAAGAAAACAACACAGTGGCAGAAACAGTGTAAATGAAAAGAGCAACAACCACAGAAAAGTCAAAACTGCATGTTGCAAAATTATAAAGAATAATAATAGCTAGCATTTATATAGCCCTATAAGGCTTGCAAAGTGCTTTACATATGTTATCTCGTTTGCTCCTCATAATCACCCTGGGAGGTAGGTGCTATTATTATCCCCATTTTACAGATGAGGAGAACTGAGGCTGGGAGAGGTTAAGTGACTTGCCAGGGTCACACAGCTAGTAAGTGTTTGATGCCTGACTCCAAGTCCAGCACTATATCCACTATACCACCTAGATGCCTCAAGAACAAGCTTGACCCCAAAGAAGAGATATGAGAAGACACATCCCCCTGCTCCTTTGTAGAGGTCAGAATCCATGGGTGTGCAACATTGCATATGACGTCAGAATTTTTTGATGCATTGATCAGTTTTGCTGATTTTTTTGTCTTTTTCTTTTTTTAAAAAAAATTATTTGTCATAAGGGATGACTGGGAGGGAGAGACAAATGGATGCAGCGGGAAATCTGTGTGATATAAAACCAAAATATGTCAATAAAAATCTGTTTTTTAAAAAGTTAGGAAGGGCTGCTTTTCTACTCTTTAGGTTTCCAGAGACAATTAAGTATTCCTATAAAAAGCTGAAGTACATCATTGTAAAAACTATGAAGAAAAAAGATCTGAAGAGGCAGAGGGAATCCCATCTTAAGCCATGAAATTAGAGTGTAAAAGAATTTAATGCAGAGGAAAAAGGGGAACTGGACAACCACTGAATATTTACTTCATAGTATTATATAGATTTATAGTCTGAAGGATGTTAAGTGCCTTGCCCGTGTCACAGAGTTAATAGGTATCTTAGGCAAAATTTCAACTCAAGTTTTCCTGACTACAAGTTCAGTGCCCTATCCGTTGCACCACCTCAGTGCCTCTCATGAAGCTAACCAACAAGAAGGTCTTTTAGAAGACGAAGGAGCTTCATCCTCTGAGGTTTAAGTAGCTCTTTGTCCTGTAAGGAATAATGATGTGGATCTACAGGTGATGTTAATTAAAGGTCATCCAGGAAGGATGGTAAGTGGTGATGTTTTATGACTCCCTATGGAGAAAGTCTTGAGATACCTCTTTGACAACCTGATAACAAGAGGTCTGCTGTTTTCATCAAGTATGCATCCAAGATTTGACAGAGAAGTTTCCAAGGCTTTTCAAACTGTATTACTATTCTCTACCTCTGGTGATTCACTCAAGTACAAATGATATTGCCAGAAGAAATAGTTTATAAGAAAATCCTGTGAATGTAGATGGTAGTTCTGTTTCTTCCTATCAGTTATCTCACAGACTTCAGAAAAGAGATTTGCTATGTAAACAACTAGTTAAATCTGGTCAACAAATATTTATTAATCACCCAACCCAAAATGCCAGGCACTGTTTAGGTTAAGAGACTGGTATCTGAAAATAAGATTGGATTTCTGAATCTTGACTTTTAAAAATAGCAATAACAGAGTGCTGGCAAGGAATGAAGTACACTTGACAGGGGTTGATCATATTATATTTTACTGGAGTTTTGCTAATTTAACCTAAAAGTCTTAAACTAAAAAGAAACAAAGAGGGGGGAAAAATGATCTCTATATGCCTACAAAGCTATACCATAGGAAAGCAACATTGGCAGAATAGCAAGAATTTAGAATTTCGTAGGAGATGAGGATCTATTCATAGATCCAAGAATGGAGCCAGTAATAAAACACAGCCTCAGATAGCTATGCTATATAAAGTCTGGGTAGCAAGCAAGGTGAACTACAGGTCCTAATACAAGAAAACTAATTTGGTGTCATAGATATAGAAAGGCCCCCTATGCACTGAAATATTTGTACCAGCACATTCTACAGTTAACAAAGAACTGGAAACAAAGTAGAAGTTCTTAGATTGGAGGAATGGCTAGACTTTTTGTGGTGCCAAAAAAAATGTAATGGTATATTATTGTGCTATAAGAAGTAATGACTCTGATAGGTACTAAAAAAGCTTGAAAGACTTAGATGAACTGATGCAACATGCAACATGAAGTAAGCAGAATCAGAAAAAGTATATTCTCAATAATTACAACAACATAAATAAAAAATAGCAGCAGTACAAAAATAGAAACATATGGGGTCAGTGACCCACAATTTAAGAAATGCTGAAGGGGTCTTGAGTGAAAAAAGCTTATGATATCCTGGTCTAGACAATCAGTCCAAATCTAATAAGATGAAATTTTAATGTTAATAAACCTAATATCTGAGTTCAAGAAATCCACTTCTTAAGTACAAGATTGGGGAAGATTCTCTATAGAAGAGTTTGTCTCAAAAAAGATCTGGAGGTTTTATAGTATAGCTAGCTCAATATGAGTTAATAGTATGATATGGCAGACAAGCTAATGCACTTTTGGGCTACATTGAGAAGCATGGCGTCCAGAATGGGAGAAGTTAAGAATCCTGCCTCACCCTGCCTTAATCAGAATATTTTAAGAGTATAGTATTCAGTTCAAGATACCAAGTTTTATCAGGTACATTGATAAGCTAAAGAGCATCCAGAGAATGGTGAACCGACCATTCGAGATCTTACCTGAAGAAGTTGAGAATTAGATGTTTAGCCTAGAGAAGAGAAGACTTAGAGGAAACAACTCCAAGTATTTGATCAATTATCATTTGTCATTTGTTCTGCTTGCCGTCTAGGGCAGAACCAGGAGAGTCAAATTTAGGTTTCCTTTGAAGTAACGTTTCCTGACAAAGCTGCCAATGGTTAGCTGGCTTTCATGTCAAGAAGACCTTCAGTTACTTACTCTCTTAAGTGCCCCAGGCAACTTTTAAAGACCTTAAAATTTGTAGAAAAGGTTGCTGATCTGAATCTCATTTGTCAAAGAAAATTCCTTACCTGGAAGTCCCTGCATCCAAGAAAATCCTGGACATCACCTGCCTAGTTAAACAAAAAAGATAAAATAAAGCTCTCCAAAAGTGGAAAATTAGTTGCCTCAGGAGGCAGGATGTTCTGCTGTCACTGGAGATCTTCAAGCAAAGCTCCTATGATTGCTTTTTTTGAAGAAGTCTCATGATGTGGGAGGATTCTTACTCAGATGTGTACTGGGACTAGATGGCCTTAAGGTCCCCTTCCAACTCTTTAAAGGGTCATTGATTCTGTGGCTATGATTCCTTTGGGTATGTTGGAGTCAATCAGATAACAAAATGTTTCATTGTAATCTAAGTCCCTTTTTTAGGTTTGTCATTTAGGAATCCACCTTCGTTATTTGATAAATGATCCCTGTATGACTAGATACAAATCTATTAAAATGAGCTATCATAAGGTCATTAGTGTGTTTAAAATGAAAACAAGATATATTAAAAATCTGATGGCTTCTCATTGATTTATAATCTCTGTGGCTTAGGTCAAAGAAACTGTCTGTCCCTGCTTCAGTTGTATCCAGGATAATGGGAAGAGGTGGATGCAACATCACTGCAATACAAGATGTCACTGGTGCACATATTGATGTGGATAAGCAGAAAGATAAGAATGGTGAAAGAATGATCACAATAAGGTAATTATGAAAAGATTACAAACTGACTATGGGGGGCTTTTTTGTTTGTCTAGGAGAATTACAAGTAATACTGAACTTCCTTTAATGAGTAACTTTTTTTTCTGTTTATTTTGTCTAAATTTTCAGAGGTGGCACAGAGTCAACAAGGTATGCAGTTCAGCTTATTAATGCTCTTATTCAAGATCCTGCTAAGGAACTAGAAGACTTAATTCCTAAAAATCACATCAGAACCCCTGCCAGCACCAAATCAATCCATGCAAATTTTTCATCTGGAGTAGGTACTACAGCTGCTTCAAACAAAAATGCATTTCCTTTGGGTGCTCCAGCTCTTGTAACTTCACAGGCAACAACACTATCTACGTTCCAGCCCCCCAATAAACTGAATAAAAACGTTCCAGCAAATGTACGTTCTTCTTTCCCAGTTTCTCTTCCTTTAGCTTATTCCCATCCTCATTTTGCTTTGTTGGCTGCTCAAACTATGCAACAGATCCGGCATCCTCGCTTGCCTATGGCCCAGTTTGGAGGAACCTTTTCACCTTCTCCTAATACTTGGGGACCATTCCCAGTGAGACCAGTTAACCCTGGAAGCACCAATAGTTCTCCAAAGCATAACAGTGCAGGTCGCCTGCCTAACCAAAATGGAAATATTTTACAGTCAGAGTCTACTGGACTATCTGCTGCCAGTTGTCCTATCACTGTGTCTTCTGTAGTTGCTACCAACCAACCTCTGTGTGTTCCTAATAGCCGGACTCCTTCATCAGTCAGAAAGCAGTTATTTGCCTGTGTTCCTAAGACAAGTACCATGGCAACAGTGATTTCTACTGTGACAAGCACCTGTAGTTCTCTGCCTTCTGTTTCATCTGCATCTGTCAACAGTGGACAAGTTCCCACAGCATTTCTGCCCTCTAGTGCTCCACAAACACAACTTTCTGCACATAAAACAGACTCTTTCTCTGCTATATCAACTCCCAAAGAGAAGGTGTCCACACAAGACCAGCCTGTGGGAAACCTGTGTACCCCATCTTCAGTTGCAAATAATTGTATCTCTGCCAGCAACAACCCAGGAGCCCTAGAAGCCCACTCTTCTAGTAGTCCTGCTCCTCTCAATAACACACAGGAGGAGGTACTGCCAGCAAATATATCTGATTTAAGTCCTATGTCATTGCCTTTTGCATCTAACTCAGAGCCTGCTCCATTGAGCTTAGCATCTCCTCGATCAGTTGCTGCTGATAATCAGGACACCAGTGATTTACCTCAGTTAGCAGTACCAGCACCTCGAGTTTCTCATCGAATGCAGCCTAGAGGTTCTTTTTATTCAGTGGTACCTAATGCCACTGTACACCAAGATCCGCAGTCTATTTTTGTTACAAATCCAGTTCCTTTAACACCACCTCAAGGTCCACCAGCTGCAGTGCAGCTATCATCAGCCATGAGCATTATGAATGGTTCTCAGATGCACATTAACCCAGCAAATAAATCTTTGCCACCTACATTTGGTCCAGCTACACTCTTCAATCACTTTAGTAGTCTTTTTGATAGTAACCAGGTGCCAGCTAACCAGGGTTGGGGAGACTGCCCACTGTCTTCACGAGCTGCCACAGATCCATCTTTCACTGTTCAGTCAACTTTCCTGGGTAACTCTGTTCTTGGACACTTAGAAAACGTGCATCCTGATAACTCCAAGGCACCTGGATTCAGACCCCCTTCCCAGCGAGTTTCTACTAGTCCAGTTGGTAAGTTACTAGCAGCTAAATTATCTCTGTTTTTCACTTTGTCAATCAGCTCATATTCTTCTTCAAAGGTTCCCATATTTATTTGTCTTACCACCCCCTTTTCAAAAAAAAATTATACAGTGTTTTGTTCAATTGCCCCCTCCCCTCCCCTGCCCCTAAATCTACTTTCTTTAACCCTTTAACAATTTTTGGTTGTTTTTTTTTCCAAATTCGCATCGTTTTAAACTACTACCACCCCCTCACCCCATCATTCCAGCCCCCCCCAGGGGGCAGTATCAAACACTTTAGGAACCTATGCATAAATGATATTGCTACCTCATGTTTTTCCTGCCTCTAGCAGTGAAATTGTGCCTTGTTGCCAGATATTTCCCTGTGGTTGTATAAAATGACAGTTTTGATAAAGGGCTCCTGAGTACGTTAGGGAAAATTTACAGTTTGCAAACATTTTCCATAGTCTCTGAAAATTCATACTTTGGGTTTTAGAAAAATGTAAGTTGTGATTTTGGAAAAACGGGTTCATAGCATACTTTCTTAGTTCCCACTCCTGTTTGAAATTCGTTATTCATTTATTTTTGTTCTCATTGAATCCTCATCGTTCCTTTTAGGGGGGGTTTTCTTGGCAAAGATACTGGAATGGTTTGCCCTTTCCTTCTCCAGCTCATTTTACAGATGAGAAAGTTAGGCAGATAGTGTTAAGTGACTTGCCCAGGGTCACACAGCTAGTATGTGAGACTGAATTTGAATTCAGGTCTTCCTGACTCCAGGCCCCTTGCTTTATCAACACTGTGCTACCTAACTGCCCCTGTTCATTTGTATGTTTGTTTTTAAAAGGTTTAATATGATTGAATATTGTTTCCATGGACTTAGAAATCAACTATTGAATTCACTACATGAAAAAATTAGTTGAATTATAAAAATAAGTGTCAGTTTTGAATTTGTCTTGTGAAATTTCGTATGTTTATTGGACTCTTGAGCCACAATAAAGTATATACTGTAGAAATGATAATGGTACTTTAGGAATGTAATGTGCTGAAAAATAATTGTAGTTGGTGAATATAATTTGGAGTTGAAATCGTTGGGGAAAAAAAATTGTTGAAGGATTTAACAGTGGTGTTTATACTATTTGCTGCCCCTTTGCTGATTGGCTGTATTGTTTAAAGTGTGTCTGTGTGTGTTTGGGTGATCAACTTTTTCAAGTGAATCTGTGTGTGTGGCATTAAATATACTATACTTTAAAATTTGGAAGTACTTTCTACCTTTCTACAGTGCAGTTAGAACCCCAAATATACAGAACACCTTCAGAAACCATAAAGGATAATTCTAGTTTTCTGTCTCCTTTGTCATATAAAGATAAAGCTGGTTAGATTTCATTTTGGTGGAATTAGCAAAAGGTTTTGGACTACTCTTGAAAGACCATGGGAGCAGGAAACAGTAAATTAAAGGCCCCATTCCCAGTGCTGAAGTTATTATAATAGTACCAGTGTGGTTTAACATAAAAGCCACTGGACTTGGAGTCAAGAAACATGAGTTTGAATCCTGGCTTTGACACTAGCATCTTGTGATCATAGTTAAATCACATCCACTATGAGTTTCCTCATTTATAAAATGAAAATAATATATGTACTGCCTGTTTCACATTGTTATAAAAAGAAAGTGCTGTAGAAATAGGAGTATGTATTTAAAATTGTAGCCTTTTACATGACTGTATCCTCTAGAGTGATTAGAATCAAAGCCAGCATCTGCCTGGTATGTTTATTAGTGGATGCTGTCTTTCCATGAATTGCAGTTTAGGGAATCTCTTATATTTGGTTTAAAAGCAGTTTTGGGAAGTATGAAGAGAGTATATAGTTAGAAAACTAAGGGGGCAGCTAGGCAGTGCAGTGGATAGAGCACTGGCCCTGGAGTCAGGAAGACCTGAGTTCACGAAATCTGACCTCAGACACTTACTTAAAACTGTATAACCCAGGGCAAGTCATTTAAAACCCTACTGCCTCCAAAAGAAAAGAAAACTAAGGAGGTCTATTTGGGTGGTTTTTCTTTTTTGTAATTTACAGGTTTGTCACAAGCTACCTTTTCATGAAATGAACATAGCTATTTCTTTTTTCAAGCCTTTTTACCCATTCCCCAGTAGGTCTCCCACAATAGGTAATAAAATGTAAGAAAGCCAAAATTCACCCCCAGAAAACTTTTGGAAGAAAGATTTTTAATCTGTTTACAACTTGTTAATTTTACTGTAACAAGTAATGTGTCCCATATCTATTTGGTACCTCAACATTGAACTCTTCAGGAACACTAGTAGTCTAGTAGTCTTAACCATTCCATCAAATAATGATATGGATGCTGTCTAGTCACACATTCTCTGGTGCACTGGCCTTAGGTTTATAACATCTTAGATCTAGAGATGGAAAGTATGTCAGAGACCATCTAGAGGCCAGCTCCCCAATTCTCTTGTTTTGGGGGGTGAAGGGGGAGGGGTTTCAATTAATTTATTTTTAGTTTTCAACAATTACTTCCATGAATTTGACATTTTCTCCCCCTTCCTTCCCCCCCCTCCCCAAGACGGCATGTAATCTGATATGGGCTCTACACATACATTCCTTTTAAACACATTTTCACATTAGTCATATTGCATAGAACAATTATAACAAATAGGAGAAACCATGAGAAAGAAAAAAAAGCAAAACAAAATAAAAAAGAAAATAATCTGCTTCGATTTGCAGTCCAACTCCATAGTTCTTTCTCTGGATGTGGATTATATTTTCCATGATGAGTGCTTTGGAATTGTTTTAGGTCCTTGTATTGCTGAGAAGGGCTAAGTCTATCAAAATTCGTCATCGCACACTGTGGCTGTTTCTGTAAACAGTATTCTCCTCGTTCTGCTCACTTCACTCAGCATCAGTTCATATACGTCTTTCCATGATTTTCTGAAGTCTGCCTACCCGTCATTTTTTATAGCATTACATTCATGTACCACAACTTGTTCAGCCAGTTGTTGGGCAGCCCCTCAATTTCCAGTTCTTGACCACGACAAAAAGAGCTTCTATAAATATTTTTTTACACATGGGTCCTTTTCTCGTTTTTATGCTATCTTTGGGATACAACCTTAGAAACCATATTGCTGGGTCAAAAGGTATGCACATTTTTATAGCCCTTTGGGTTCTTCTTTTTGTAGATGTGGAATCTGAAGCCCGAGGAAATGAAATGACTTGCTCATGGTCACACAAGTAGTAAGCATCAGAGGCAGGATATGAACCAAAGTCTTAACACCAGAACCATTGATCTTTCTATTGTACTGTTCTGCCTCTCATGACCTCTACCTTACTTTCCCTTTCAGTGAAAGTTATGAAATTAATCTAGATGATTATCTCATTCTTAAACATTCATTCTTTCTTTATGTGTGTTTAAATATGCTTCCTCTGGGACAGCTAGGTAGCACAGTGAATAGAGCACCAGCTCAGGAGTCAGTAGGACCTGAGTTCAAATCTGGCCTCAGACACTTGACATGTTTACTAGCTGTTTGACCTTGGGCAAGTCACTTGACCCCAATTACCTTGCCTTCCACCCTCCAAAAAAACAAAACAATAAATATGCCTCATCATGGGCTACTAACATGCCACAGCCAGTGTTTTGGTGTTAAATGTGCTTTTTTTTTTTCTTACGTACAACCTTAACTGACCCTTTGGAAGCACAGAGATCTATATATAGTGGGTTTTTAATAAGTATTGAATTGAAGGATTTTTAGTCATTTCAAGGAAGCTCTTCCCTTCCATATCACTTCTTTGTTCAGAAATCTTAACAGCAGTAACTCTTTGTCTCTTCCTTTTCTAAAAGAAAATTTTAAGGCCTTAGGTTTGAAAATCTCAACTAAATGTATATCTTTGCCCTGCTTTCTTTCAGGATTACCATCCATTGATCCATCTGGGAGCTCTCCATCTTCTTCTTCAGCTCCTCTGACAAGTTTTTCCAACATACAAGGAACACGGGTTTTTCTACAAGGTCCAGCACCTGTTGGGACTCCAAGTTTCAACAGACAACATTTTTCACCCCATCCTTGGACAAGTGCTTCAAATTCATGTAGGAATTTTGGGGAAATGATTATGAAAGTTTCTTAAGTTACTGACTATTTCAGAGAGTTTTTTTAGATTTAAGAAACCGTGAGGCTCACCAGCATCCAAAGCTGTATTAACAACACTTTTGATAATCTTTGGTCTCTGTGGTGTTTTATTAATAACGTAAGCAGCATGGAAAGTGGTCAGACTAGCTGGTCATAGTGGGGGGAATCTAGAATCTGTACTAACAGTAAGGCTGAGACTGGTCGATCCTTCTGTCTCAGGAGTTCTATCTTGTTTGAAGTTTGGGACTAAACATGGTGAGCCTCCTAGAATTGGGGGTGCTATGATGCTACCAGGTTGCCTAAGGAGAAGCAAACTGAACCGAGTCAAAGGAAGTAAAAGCCTTGCTAATCATAGTGAGATTGGGTCTATAAGCTGCCATTGTGCTTGTAGTCTGGGTGAGATAGGGAAACATAGTCTTAAGAAAAAGAAAAAGAATATGCTCAACCTAGTCCGCAAATCTTGAAATATTTTCAGACTTCGTGCTGAATAGAACAGAGGTATTTTTACAAAGGATCCTTTGCATTTCAGTACTACTGAATAATTTGTTGAATTTGATCAGAAGTTAAAAATTGTGATACTGTCCTGATCTTTGTTTTTTACATTTAGGAAAGTTGCATAAATTTAATTCTTTTTCTTACTCATTGATAAAGACTATTATGATTAAATCCCCACAAATTAATGACTCATAAGGTGGTCAGTGATTTAATTGCCATTTTCAGTAGTGCAAAAACTTAACCCCCAAAAAATGCCCATCTTGTTACAGTAATCAAGCAGTCAGTTGAAACTTACAATACTTTTCTAAAATTTATCCTTATTTTTAAAATGCTATCATTTTTCATCCTTACAATCTAGGGCAAGGACAAGTCTTTTGCTCTGAAAGTAGCTGTAAATATATAGTACCTTCTTTCTTTTCTACCTTCATCTGAGCACAATTTTTAATATTCATTGAGTACTAAAACTATTTACAGAATCTTGGTTTCAGAAACTAATTTTTCACCTTCAGTACTTAAAAAAGTCATAGCGTTTACCCACCACCAGCACAGATCCTTTCCACCCCTTTAGCTTTATAGGTTGTTGTGGGCAAAGATTGATAACCTTTTTGATAATGTACCTTCTCCTTATTTAACATAATAAAATTTAACATCTCCTTATTTAACATACTAAATTGTCTGAGAATACAGTCCATTACTGGGTACTATACCCATAAAGATTTTATAGCCTGAATTCCTTTAGCATCCAGAACCTTCAGAAACCCAGGTTCATTATCTCCTTCACAATAAGACATCAGAGTAGGACTTCAGTGGAAGAAATCTCCACCCAAGTTTCTCAGATATTTATCATAATTAGTTTTTATATGTAATAAAACAATAGAGAAATATTTTGCCACCAGGTGACTCTCCTATTCCATCTGTTTCCTCGGGATCATCTTCACCCCTTTCAGCTACTTCTGCACCGCCAACATTAGGCCAACCAAAAGGAGGCAACCCCAGTCAGGATAGAAAGGTACCTCCCCCGATTGGAACAGAGAGACTTGCTCGGATTCGACAGGGAGGTTCTGTTACACCAGCACCTTTGGGAACTAATTTTACAGCACCTGTTGGACATAGTGGTATCTGGTCTTTTGGCGTCAATAGCGTGTCAGGTAAGATTGTCCTGCCTTCTATAGAGGGAATAGCTCAAATAGGGCTTTTAGAGCAAGCAGGAAATTCTTGTGATGATAGAGTCCTTTAAATGATGTGTTTTATAGCTATCAAGTTTACAGCTGTACCTTATGTCTGCAATGTTACTTAGGGTGAGTATTATAAGCACCAAGCACAACAACTAGAAATGATTACAAGTATATTTCTTTTCCCTTAAGCTCAGATAATAGCAACCCTTGGAACCCAACCCCTAAGAAGACCAGTCTGTCACTGAAGACTTCTTTTGAGGAGGCCTCATGGCAGTTACTAGAAAGTGTTTGTTACTCAGAAAAATTTCCTCACTTAGCGTGCTAATCAAGCTGCTAACATAGACCAGGAGTTCTTTTTTCCAAGAAAAGTCTCTGTTCAAATTAAGTAACACATAACCCATTTCTAATTCTTTCCAGAAGGCCTTTCTGGTTGGTCACAGCCTGTGATGGGGAGTCATCCACTGCATCAGCAGCTCTCAGACCCAGGCACCTTCTCCCAGCACCAGCCAATGGAAAGAGATGATTCAGGAATGGTGGCTCCATCTAATATTTTCCATCAGCCTATGGCAAGCAGTTTTGTGGATTTTTCTAAAGTAAGGATATAAAATTTCCTGAATATGGAATTGTCTGTGTAGACCTTCTTGAAAATCCTACCAAGCTTAAGGGTAATTTTTTGTAATCTCTGAGATTAAATATCCCTTTCTCTGGGGTCTACATAAATTTAAATATTTGCTGGTCATTTTGCTTCATTTAGTAAGTATGCTGTGTCTTTCAAAATACCAGGAGGCTTAAAAAAAAACTAGTTGATTGTGTTACTAGCAGTCACTTATTCTGTAGAAAAGGATGTTCTTGAGTATTATGATAAAGAATACAAGTCTTAAAACCAGAACGTCTAGATTCAGATTCTGGCTGTGCTACTTACTCTGTGTGTGACCTTAGCTAAATCAAGGTAGCCTCTCGGCATCATTTTCCTTTATCAGTAAATGAGGTTGGTCTAGATGATACTGAAGGTCCTTTCTAATTCTAATTCCATGATCTTTTGACCTTAAATTTAAATAGCTTTTTCAGTTTTACAAAGTATTTTTTCCATAGTAATCCTATGAGACAGATTATGCACATTGCAGGTGATGAGTTTATTTTGACTCTCAATAAGGATTATGTTTTTTCTCTTCCCAAGAGTACTATTTATACATGTTATTTGGTACAGAGAGCAGCTGTTTCTACTGCATATAGAGTCTTTGGACTATTGTATTTTTTGTGTGAAAAGGATTTCAGAGACATAATCTAACTATTTGTAATTACTTCATGACTATAGGTATTTGCTTTCTGCTTTGTAGGGTCTGCCAATTTCCATGTATGGAGGTACCATAATACCCTCACATCCTCAGCTTGCTGATGGTCCAGGTGGCCCTCTGTTTAATGGACTTCATAACCCAGATCCTGCTTGGAACCCTATGATAAAAGTTGTCCAAAACTCAACAGAATGTACTGATGCTCAGCAGGTAAAAGACATTTAACTCTTTCTCTTAACCTTTCAGATTCTTTTCATGTTTACTTTTGACTAAATACACATCCTTAGCACCAAAAATAATTTCTATCATCTTACTATTTTAGTATCAATTTACTATTAATGTGCTTTAAAAAGTTATAGGGTTTCCCCCCTTGAGGGAAATAATTGCCATTAAATTTGTATTTTGTTTTGTTAATATGTAACTTTCCTAATTGGAAGTTATGATTTTTCCCCCTTTTCAGATTTGGCCTGGTACGTGGGCGCCTCATATTGGAAATATGCATCTCAAATATGTCAACTAAATTAGAAGGTCTTTTCTCTTTAGCCTTGTTTGGGAAACCTATGACCTTGGAAGAACCCTGGGGATTTTTTTAAATGTGCCTAACTAAACAATTTTCTGTGTGGGCTTTAACAATGGAAACTTGATTGCCCATTGTGTAAGAACAAGTTGATTTTCCTATCCAACTGATTCTGTTCTCCAGCTAGTTTAGCCATTTTGAACTTAAAATCAGATGAACCTAGTGCTTTTGGCTAAACAGTACTGAATGCTACTTGTCTGCAGAAAAGAGAACTAGATGATTACATGATTTCAACCTTTTAGGGTGGTAAATACATGTATAATTGTTTACATACTTAAAAGGAAAAAAAAAGTTGAGTAAATTTCATGTCGTATAGTGGCTCTACTTTATGTAGCCTGTATTAATGTGAAATATTTACCTGAATATTCAATAAAAAGATGAACAGTATTTGGAAGTTGGTTGTGATCCTTTCATTGTTTGCGTGTTGTATATTCATTGCTGCCTGAGTAATTTCACTGTCACTTGGAACTAGTTGGGAAATCCCCTAAAGATCACTCAATAGCTGTACCTTGGAATCTGAAAAGGGAGAGATCTTTGTTAACTAGTTTTTCAACCTGTTCACTCTACTTAGTAAACCTAATCAGTGTTTTTGAGCCATAAATATCATGGCCTTTTCATTGAATGAAAGCACAAACCCTGGCAATGGAGATTTATCAGGCATTGGTACAGTCACCATTTGGTAGATGTGGCCAGGAAAAGAGCAGGATTTTGAGTCAGATGATGTTGACTAGTTTCAGGCTAGATTAAAATTAGAATATTTATTTAGATTGATTTTTCTGACATGTGAGACAAGACCCAGGACTGGGGAAAGCTCATACAAATTTTGTAAGGCACTCTATAAAGTGCAAGTGTTTAGTGGGGTGAACTCTGGGCATATTAGTACCCCTGTCCTGAAGAATGAAAATTGTTTATAGCTAGCAAAGCAAAAGGTAATGCCAAGAATCTGATGCAACAGTATGGGAAAATACTAAAGTACTAAATAGTACAATTGTATACTCATGTGTAGATAGATACAAGAGAATTTTCTGCTCCTATAGAGAGTTTATAGAGTACCAGAAAATAATTTGGAACTTAGAATCTGTCATATGTACATCAACATGGAAGGAGGAGGAAAGGAACAGCAAAGAATGAGATAAGTGTGGAGGAAATTCAGTTTTAAAAGATAATGATCAGGAGTGGCTAGGTGGTACAGTGTATAGAGCACTGCCACTGGAGTCAGGAGGACCTGGGTTCAAATCCAGCCTCAGACACTTAACAACAACAACAAAAACCTAGCCATGTGACCTTGGGCAAGTCACTTAACCCCAATTGCCCTCCAAAAAGCAAAAAACAAAACCAAAAAAGATAATAATCCTTTAAAAGATTCTCTTGTGCCCTGTGAATCCTGAAACTTAGGAACCAAAATTTGGTTGATCTTAATTATGTGGTTTTTCTCTGCCCTAGCTCTAAAACTCTAAAGAGTCTGAAGACACAGCCATACTTTATACCATACAAAATTAAAAGCATATGTTTAATGACAAATATGTCTCTTCCTTTTGTGTACTGGAATACTATGATATTCCAGCCATCAGGCAGAACTTTTTACTGGCCTTAAAAAAATTATTTTTTCAGTTTGGCAAGAGATAAAATTCCTCTTCAGTAATTTATTGGTTCGAGCAATCATTCTCAGATTTCTTTAACTGACAGGCTTTTTTGGAGCTCATACTATGGTTATACCTATTATCTATAAACATTATTCCTACTTGCCACTTTAAAAAAAGCACCTCACTAGAATTAATGGAGAAAGTTATACAGCTTCAGATGAGAAAACTAGTGAGGAGAATAACATGACTGAATCATATATGCTAGTAATAAAAGTGATCTAGAATAAATAATATTACAAGAAGCTGTTGGGTAGACCAGCTGACATATTTTCCTGTATGTAATTATGGGAAAGTTTTGAGAGAAAGGATCTTTTAAAGTGCTGTTTCTTTTATCAAGACTACCTGTTTTTCTATTGAATCTAGTTCCCCTCTACTACTGTCAGCCTGCCCCTCGTCTACTCTCCCTTTTTACTAACTTTTAACATTGTATAAAAATAAACTTAACTTTTTTCTTGAGAAGCAAATACACTATTGTCAGTTGTCCCTTCTTGATAGCAAAACTGGGATGAATATATATGCTTATGAAACTAATAGAAATCCTCAGGGATTATATAGTGAGATTTTTGGATAATTAGTATTTCCTTTTAGTTATGACTTGAAAGAAAAAGAAAAGGTTATTGTGGAGCAGGGAGAGCAAGATGGAGATTTGGATGAAAATATATGCCTGTGGTGCTTACTGCGATACTTTAGGCAATTTAAAAATCTATTCCATTGCAATAAAAATTCATCACAAGGAAGGCATTATTTTATATTAAAGATTTTCAAGCCCACTTATTTTAAACAAAACAAAATTCCATCCCAAAAGAATTGTGAGTTTGTAGCAAGACACTTTTAATATCTAGTGTCTATGGTGAACTGATTGCCTTTTTTTTTTACAAATAGTTTTTCTTTTAGTACTGGTACAAATACAAAAGGGGCACCACCACCCAGCTAAGCAAATAGGAGAAGGAAAAAATAATGGGGGGTGCTACAAACTAAAGGTTAAGAAATTTCATATCCCAAAGAAGCTCTTTCAGTTTGTTCATCTGTTCACCCACCTAAAAGCCAAGGTCCCTGTCAAAGCAAGTCACCTGCTTCCACCACTACCACTCCTTCCTAAGTAAATCAATGAGAAACTTTTCAGAAGTGCTATATGCCAGGGACCATTCCCAGTAGGGGCCAGCTTGTAAAAGGGAGGGGCCAGTCATTCCACAGTTCCCATCCAAACGCAATAAGTGGGTGTGCTTAGTGACTGTGACCTTACTTCACTCTGTTAAGACCTTTGGACTGTGTTATGCTAAGGCAGCAAAATACTTGATCCCCTAGTTCTTAAATTCATCCTAGGCCTTTTCCATCATGAAAAAGTACAGCTATAACGTGGTTCCACAATGGTCCAATCTGGGGTTAAGTTACGGTTATTGCTTCTAGTACATCTAACTACTCATCACCTGCCCAAAGAGATGGTTACTACCAATTTTCTTCCTTTAATCACTTCTAAGGGAGGTGAGCCCTTGGGGATTTGGTCCAGAGAAGATGACTTATTTTAAATGAATGTCCAAGAAAATTTATCTAACAAACAACCTCTTTGATTATGTGAAAATTAAATGTTTCCCCTGTGGGGAGTGGGAGAGCTTTAAGAGGAATAGTTTGGAAAAACACTTCAAAATCATTCTTCTTTAGTGATAGAAAAGGGGATTTTTCACTAAATGATGTTTCATATCCAAAGAACTTTTATTTCCATCAACATTTCTTAAGAAAATTTTTTGTTAAGGATGTCTGGGTGGCGCAGTGAATAGAGCACTGGACCTGGAGTCAGGAGGACTTGAGTTCAAATGTGGACTCAGACACTTAACACACATACAAAAAAACTACCTGTGTGGCCTTGGGCATGTCCCTTAACCCCAATTGCCCTCCAAAAAGCAAAAAAAAAAAGAAAGAAAAGAAAATTTTCTGTTTTGTTACATCTAACTGTTTTTCTTTGTTACCCTGGTAGGAACTGGGGGAGAAGGAAGTGGAATATATTAGAAAACGGCCAAAGTGAAAAAAAAAAGAAACCAAAAATTTTTTAGATAATAAATTTTGAGGGTTGTCAGGGATAACTTGTTGAGGAAACTAATCTGGAACTAAGGCTACAACTGCATTATGATCTCTTTTCTTTGACCTTTGTAGTTTTTCAGCCACAGAGGAAAGGAGAGGACAGATGTTGAGGGCTGAGGTCATTTGGGGCAGCTGTAATCTTGTCAAAATCTTTTGCTGTCTTTGAGCCTTTAAAATAAAAAGACTCATCAGGAAAACCAAAGTGCTTTGAGAGATGTCAGGAAAGTGTCCATATCACCTCCACCACCATTGAAAAGAGAAGCCTCTGTACTCTTGTGTGTGGGTGGTAGGTTGGGCTTTTTCCCTGGGTAGGCTTGGACATCATCAATCGTGCATCATTGAGTATTTAGACATTCTGTAACTGACCCGAGGCGAACTTTTCATGGATGGAATGGATCCGTTTCCAAATTATTCCATGCCTCTCTAACGCCCTTCTTGTGTACAACTACCCCCTACCAAGGCCAACAGGTTTGCTCTCTGCTGGTCCACACGTTATTTTCCTCTTGGAGCTTCTTGGATTGATTATCTCTACAACTGCTCCCCTCCGTATTGTTAACTGAGTCGACAGATAATTGATAATGGTTTTTAAAACCTCTTGTATTTAATGCAAGGTTATAAGACAACTCCAAAAGACTCGTGATGGAAAAGGCCGTCCACCTCCAGAGAAAGAATTACGGAGTCTGAATGCAGATTGAAGCAAACTACCTGCTCTCTCTTTTTTGCTTTTTGTTTTTTCTTTCTCGTTCGTTCCATTGGTTGTAATTCTTTAACAACTTGACTGATATTTGGTGTAAAGATATGTACAGCCTATATCGGATTGCACGCCACTGTGAGGGGAGATGGGGGGGGAGGGGGTGGCGTAGAAAATTTGAAACGGAATGTTATAAACTAAAAGTAAATAAATTTAAAAGAGGAAACTCTTGCATTTAATCTACCCCTTACTTAGCTTCCTTACAATGACATAACCTCAGGTATTTAGTTTGCCTATAACATTTGGAAGAAACCCTGACAGTTTTATGCATTATTTGGAGATAAAGGAAGTTTCGAAGTGTAAAATGAAAACAGTAAGAATAAGGAGGGGTTAAGTGTCTCACCGTGCTAGGGCCCCACCCAGGAATTAGTAACTGGCCGGCCCCGCCCCGAGTGGGTCCGGCCTCAGAGTTGTTTGCCTCGGGCAGCACGTGGCGGGGTCCTAGCCCGCTTTGGTATCCGAGCACAGTGTCTTCCTCGCCACCAGTTCGCCATGTCCGCCTCCTCTAGCTGCCCGATTCCTGGGGGCCGGGACCGGCTGCCCGACTGCTACGGCACCACGCCCGGGGGCACATTGTACGCCACCACCCCGGGAGGTCAGCCTCTGGAACTGGGGCTAAGCGGGAGGGAACTGCCCGAGATTCCGGAAGCCTGGCTACAGCTTGGGGAGGGCTCTGGCAGGTGGGGCTGCAGGGGATATAAAGTTGTAGGTAGTAAAGGTGGGCCGTGGGGCTGGGTGAGCACGCGCCATCTGTTCTCTTTTTGATCTGGTTCGCAAGGCGAACTACCCAGGCTTCAGAGCCCAGTGACCTGTCCTTGCCCTGGACGGAGCCTCACTCCTAGAAATATGCAGAAGGGCTCGGCTCTGCTCGCGCTTTCGGAATCCGCCGGGATTCAGGGTGACGGCCCAGGCTGTAGGAGGACCCCAAAAGGTTGGGATGTGTATTTGCCCCAGGCCGTTTCCCACAGCCTTCCAGATGATGCAACAGTGGGCAAACAAGCCTGAGCTTGAGATCTAGGCTACGAGTTTGGTCTTGGGGCCTCAGAGGTACAAGGGCCCTAACTGAAGCCCCTCAAACTAACGTGGGATTGCTGATGCCAGGAAATCTCACCTCGTCACACACTCCTGCCCCCCCAGGGCTTCTCCTAGCTTGGGCCACTGTTGACCCCGAAGCACGAGGACTAGTCAGTCTTTACACTAGCTTCCAGCTGTGCTTTGAAGTTCCCAAAGTTAACTAGATGTCGGGAGGCAGACGTTTGCTAACAGCTGCTGTTGTTGATCAGGGAACCCAAGATGGGCTCCTGCCTGGTTCCTCCCTAGAGAAACTGGAGAGGGAGGGGAAGGGAAAAAAAAGGCACAGAGCAGAGCACTCCACTACTAGTTCAGCAAAGGTCTCTGGCTGAGCCTTTTAGGGACTGAGAAAGGACCAAGATGACTGTTCTCAAGACTGAAGTTTAGGCTCCTTTTCGCACCCTCAAACCCCTCCACTAGACACACAATAGGGGTAGGAAAAACAGGCAACCTCCCCACCCCCAGAAAAGGTTATCCAATGAACTGTGAAGCCGAGTACTGTTCTAGAAAAGGAAAGGCTGTCACCCTCCTGTCCATTAGTTATTCTCATAGAAGTAGAGATGGAAGGTATCATCTAACCCCATCCCTTTATTTCAGGTAAGGAAATTGAGGTCCAAAGAAAGTGTCATATTTCCTCAGTTTTCCCTAGAGGCAGCCAGTTAATTTAGAAAGGGATAGGATCTAGGCAAGGCACTGCAGTTCTCTCCCATAGAATCCTGCTCCCAACTTCCATGATCTACTCCCTACAGGAACTAGAATCATCTATGATCGAAAATTCCTGCTGGAATGTAAGAACTCACCCATTGCCCAGACACCACCTGGCTACCTCCCCCAGATCCCTGGGGTCACTGTCCCACCACAAGACCCCCTGGCCAAACTGGAGGAATTAAAGGAGCAGAAAGAGACTGAAGAGATCCCAGGTAAGGAGGCTTTATAAGAAATGTTAAAGACTTATCTACAGGCACCTTAACGTTTCAGAAGGAAAGAATTAAACTTTGTTCACCCTCGACTACACTCTTGCCTTGGCTTTCTGACTTGGTTCAGAGTGAAGCAGAAAAAGTTGTTGTATAAGGCATAAGAAGGAACCATGGTAAAAGTTGCCCTGGCCTACAGGAAGGGAGAATAGGGAAAACTGCCCCCCCCCCAAAGAAATCTTGGAGTAGACAGGCCAATTCTAAGGAAGTTGTGATATTTCAGGGCTGGTCCCGTAACTATAGAGCAGCTTTTATCAAAGGGGTGCAAGGGAGGGAGCTGGGGCAAGGCCTAACTGCATGGTAGGGTATTAGGGCAATCTAATCACCAGGCTCCTTTTTCCCTCCAGATGAGGCACAATTTGAAATGGACATCTGACCTGGAATATTTGACCCTGTTAATACAAGAATTCTGCCCCAGCCCCGGTGTGCTACTGCCAGGTGGCTGTTCTTACTGCAACAAACAGGGCCTCAACTTCCCCCGGCATGAGAAAGGCTTGTTCTTTCTAGTGGTTCCTTCCATTCTCAGAAGTGATTGAGCCCAAGGTGATGGGGGAGGGAAGGCTCAGATTTGGGGTGTGGGTAGAAGGTGCTGTTCTACAAATGGAGGCCACGTGGATTTGGAAGTTCTTTGCTGAGCCCTGAATAAGCACTTTTTTCTACTGGGTTGTGGGACTGAATGCTGCACCCTTCAATGCTTAATAAACACAATGAGACCTCCCTCGGGTCACATTTCTACGTTCTCCACTTTATCCACATTCCTCTTCAGAGGAAAGGTATTGCTGTACCACCCCTGGTCATCCTGAAGCTAGAATGAGGAATTCCTGTCTCATAGGACTCTGCTGCTCTAAGATTGGGCCCTGTTCCAACTACAGTCAGATTCTGCTTAAGGTGGGGAGCAAGGAATTGTACTGTAAACAGCAACAGCTTAGCACCTGCCAAGGGTTGTTCCCTGTTCCAGGAAACTGCCTTCCAGGATCTGGGCCTCCACTGTAACTCTACTTCAGTCCCTACCTATTTGAATATGGGACATCATCCCTCAGGAAAAGGTCATTTGAGACTCTTCTTCTCCCTTCGGTATCATCAATAGAATGTTAGTATTGGAAGGGACCTTACAAGGATCAACTGTCAACTGTTATTCCGAAGATGAGGAAACATATTTAGAAGAAATTATTCAGCCAAGGTTACATACACGTAAACAATTGGGGATTCAGACTGGAAATTTCTGAAAACAAAAGCAGTATTTTCCTTTCTTCAGCAGCCAGGAAGGCATCTTTCTAGATTCCTTGCCACTACCTGCCATTTGATATCAAGATTTAGTTTCTACTCCAGTTACTCAGTGCTACCCAGATGCCGTGATTTCTCTTAACACCCGGTCCAGCATGACTTCAGCTGCTTAGCCAAAGCAGAACCCTTTTAGGTCTTTATTTTACATTTCTGCTTTTGGTCAACTGGAGCAAAGGTAGCAGTGAGGCCTGAAGTCAGTGTCCAGCAATGCTAGGAACCAGCTATCTCCCCATGGTACAACCTAGAGGAATTGTGTGGCAATGAGCTTCCTTACTTCCTGACTCTCCTGGACCCTGGAGCAGCCTGGCTATGAACTGCTCATTTTAGTCAGGTTCAGCTCTTCTACCTTTACTGAGTGGGTAAGTGCCCAGTCCCTATGCACATTCCTCCTTTTCCCACCATCTTCAGTCTCTCCATGCCCAGTCCTAGAAAAGGGACAGACTGATCACTTATTTCCAAGTTTCTGTTTTTTTCTCATTTTGAAGCCAAACTAAAAAACATGGCTGTTCAGCTATGTGTGTTTAGGTCCTTTTGATCCTGTCATCTGAAAATTCTACAGAGCAGGGACTTTGTCATATCCAACCCAGCACAAGTTAATGTTAAACTATATCTGTAGGAGAGAAAAGGAACTAGAGTTAAGATGTCAAAGAAATGGAGAACCTTTATGGGTAAGACCTAGATTCCTAGATGGCTCAATGACAAGTAGTTTGGAGAATAAGAAGTCCCCACTCCTCCACCAAGACATACCACTAGACAAGATGGTTTTATTTAATTGCATATGTCGGAAGCAACCAATTAATTACCTATACAGTCTTCCCTCCCCAGAGTCAAGCCAAAGTCCCAGTTAGAGTTGGAGCAGCTTCTCTGCTAAAAAGAGAAACCTCTCTTCCCTTCTTCCAACTCCCTATCTCCTGCTGGTGTCAAGGAAGCCAAGCAAACATAAGTCCTTAGACCCCAAACCCCACCAGGTCCACTCAGAGATAGTTCAAAGTCTAGGACAGTGGGGGAGATAATAGGGACTTATGGGGGAGGAAGAAAATCAGGAGTCACAGAGTTGTAGAGAGGCCTGACACCTCCTCATTCTCCTCTGTAGTAGCAGACTTCTCCTTAGCAGCTTCCCCTGAAGGCAGGCTCCTCCTTTCTGCAATTAACCTTTTCACTCCCACCATCCACTGACTGACCTCAGTCACATGATCCACCATCAGTGATCGATGTATGTCATCAGCTCCATCCCAGTTGTGGTTCCTGAGCTCTAAGGGGAGAGAGGCCCTGAGCATGAATCAGTGCTCCACCCCTCCTCCCCCTTTAAGGCTTATGGAGTGTTTTCTTCACCACAACCCTATGAAGTAGAAGTCTTAATTTTGCAGATGAGGAAATAGATTCAGAGAGGTTGAGAGGCATGGCCGTAGCCTAGGTCTGAGCTGGCAAGTGTCTTGCTTCCAAGTGCAGTGCTTATTGAACTTATGTCCACTATATTCTGCAGCCTCTCCAGGCGACTATCCCATTCCCTGTGCTGGCTCTACCCAAGGCTCTTTTGGCCATACAGGTAGCTGAGTGGCAGAATGGGGTCCCTCAACATCTCACCTTGCACCAGCAGTGCCATCCTCTTCCTCACAGGAACTGACAGCTTCTCACTCTTCCACTGTCTCTGAAGCAAGGCTAGGCGCCGGCTGATGTCATCAAAGACCTGTTTCTGAGTACACAGAAACTTCCCAAGTCAGAGCTCTAATCCACCTCTTCATCTTCCCTCCACAATTCTGGTCTTTTCTTCTGTTCCTCCTACTCTTTATCATCCAACAAGCCCCTTCCTTCCCTCTAGGCTCTACTTCTCCAGAGAATTATAGTAAGGCACCTTGGATAAAACAGAAAAGTGTTTACAAACTCCCTTGAAGACAAAGCCAAAGTAATGTATGTAATGTTTGGGACACATTCCCAGGGTCTGCTTTGTTCCACCTGAATGGGCACATAATCAAGTATAATTCTAATAGGTGAGGGAACAAGAGAATAATGGAATTTAGGGTTAAAAGGGACATTAGTACAACCCCTCATGTTGCACATGAGGACACAAGCTCAAGAGAAGGTGATAGGATTTATGCAGTCACACTGAGGTGGAATTTGAACTCAAGTACCTACAACTCCAAATCCAGTGTCCTTTCCATGAAATAATTTTTACCTCATCTATACTATGCTGCCTAGGTTTAACTCAGCACTGCCCAATGTAGTCCCTTCTTTATAAAAAGTTCAGAGAATTTCACTGTACCTTTTAGGGGTGGGGAAAGGGAGATGGAATTTAAGTAGAAGGCACTTAAGGATACAAAGATGGATGTGACACTGATTGTGTTCTTGAGTGAGTGGCTTACAATCTAGCTAATTCCCCTAGCCCAACTTCCATCCTAAAACTGGGTTCCCCTGGGCCTCACCTGTGTATGAGCCTGGCAGTCCTCCAAAGCCTGTTCCAAGGGTCCCAGCACATCTTCCAGCATTGTTTCACAAGTGACTGGGGAACTGGTAGGTTCCAATCTCAAACGAGAAGAGCTTCCCCCAAGAGGGGGCCCTAGAGCCTTTGTCAGGAGAGGTGGTGGTCCCACTGGAGGAGCCCCAGTAAAAGGCTCTGAGGCAGGCACTGAGAAGGTAAATCAATGTGCTGAGAAGAGCACTGAGCATCATGGCCCAACTATTAAGAAGCCCTACCCCCAGTTTCATCCTCTCCCACTGCCCCCACCAGGACCCCTTCCTGAGACTTTAGAAACCAATGAATTTCTTTCAGCCTTTCCTGGTCAGTGGCTTCAGGACTAGATAGCTGGAAGGGGATGAGCAGAGAAGGAAGGAAACAGGAAACTTTTTTCATTAAGAAGCTAAAGCTGGGACCCTGTATACTTCTCAGTTTAAACCCCTGTAAGAACAAGGACTACTCATTAAACCAGAAACTATTTTGGGTTTAGGAAGTCTGTGTCAATGTTCAAGAAGAACAAGCCTGAATCTATATCACTACAACCTTTTGGCAAGAACTGTCCCAAAGGACAAAAAAAGATGAAAGAGGCTAATGTCTCCTGCATAAAGGAAATATAGGCAACTCTCCCCTAATCACAATGGGAATCTGAACTGGGCTAACAGGCACTCACCTTTTGGAGAACCATCCTGGGGAGCTGCAACCCGCTTAGTGAGGGGTGTCTTTTTATGACTGCTAGCCTGAGTCTGCAACCCATAAGAGAATTGTGGAGGATCATTCCAGCCTCTATCCTTGTTCCCTGAAATTGAAGACAAATGGGGAAAGAAGAAAAAATGGAGGAAAAGAAAGAATGAAAGTGGGAATGGGGGGAGGGGGGAGAAGGAATCAGGAAAAACAAAGGAGTGTGAAGGTTTTGGAGAAGACGGAAACGAGAAAGATGATGAGAGAAAAGGTAGAAAAAGAGAAGATGAGGTCAAGAGAAGAAAGGGAGAAGAGCGAGGAAGGAGCGAGAGGAGAAAAAAGGCGGGTAAAGGTGGAGAGGAAGAGAGAGGAAAAGAAGGTAGGGATGAAGGGAAGGAGAGGAAAGGAGGAGGAAGGTAGAAAGGAAGGGAGGGAGAGAAGATGGGGAGGGAAAGCAGAAGGGAGGAAGGGCAGGAGGGGACGAAGAGAGCAGGAACGGAGGGAAATGGGGAGAAGGTAAAGAGGGAGATGAGGTGCAGGATGGAGGAAGGGGGCGGAGGGGAAAGAGAGGGGGAGAAGGAGAGGACAGAGGGGAGGGAAAGGAGGGGGGAGGCGTGGAGAAGGGCAAAGAGGATGGAGGAGGAATTGGAGGGTGAAGATGCAGAGAGAGGATCAGGTGGAGAAAGGACTGAAAGCTGTCATACCCGCTCCTCATCACCCCGACCACCACGTGACCACCCGCCCCCACCCCCGCCTCACCCCGGAACGGCCCCCGCCCGCGTCCTCGGGCCCGGATGCTTAGAGGGGTTTGTGGAGGTGCCGATCCAAACTTACCCGGCTTCACGTACAGCTCCGCCATCGCCTCACTTCCGCACGGCCAGCGGGGCACTGGTTGTGTCACTTCCGGAGGCGGGCCGCGCCCTGCTATCCCGCTTCTCATTGAGCTGTCCAGCGGCTCGCGCCCCGCGGCAGTTCCACTCTCTCACCCACTCGTTTTGGGGAGGGCGAAGACAAGGCTGCTTTAGGGTTCTTGCCCTCGAGCTTGTTATGGTTCGGGGAATGGGGCGGCCACAAGCCTTACAGATTTCTCCCACTCCCTGAGCCTGTTGGTGCCAGGCGCCGTGAAGCACTGGGGGTATACCTTAAAAACAGAACCGTCCGAGACCTCGGGGAGCTCACAATCTAGGAGGAGTAAAGCAAGCAAACAAACACGGACATACAAGCCACATAGAGAATAAATTAGCCACAACCAGTAGAGAAGGCACTAGAATGAAGAAGCTGGGAAAGGCTTCTTGTAGAAAACGGGAGTTTAGTTGGGACTTGAAGCCGGGGGAGGCGTGAGGCTGAGACGAGGGAGAGGGCTCCGGGCATGGAAAATGTCCTCATTTTCCGTGTGTCTTGTTCAAGTGTCTTGTTCAAGAACAGCCGGCGGTGTCACTGGATCCAAGAGTACAGGGGACGGTGTAGGGTTCAAAGGCTGGGAAGGGTAGGAAGGGAGTAAATTACGAAGGGTTTTGAATACAGTTTTGTATTTGATCCTGTATCTGACCCTGGAGGTGACTGGGAGCCACTGGAGTTTATGGAGTAAGTGGAATGATGGTCCAAACTGCGCTTTAGGTTTCACTTTGGCAGCCGAGTGAAGGGCCGATTGTAGTGGGAAGACCTGTTGACCTAAACCGACCAGCCGATCATTCAACTGTGAGCTCCTTGAAGGTAGGGATGGTCTTTTGCCTCTTTCCTTATCCTTGGTGTTTATCACAGTGCCAGACTCATAGAAGGCACTTAATAAATGTTGGCCTGCACCAGACTGGTGGCAGTATGAGGACAGAAATGTTGCAAAGGTGAAAACCGACAGGCGTTGGCAACTGATTGGACATGGGAGTCAGGGAGGCTCCGGACAGTATTAGGGTAGTCTGGAGGGAATAGGATTTGGGAGGAAAATAATGAGTTCAGTTTTGGAAATGTCGAGTTTAAAATATAGGCTGAACGTCCTGTTTGAGAAATCTGAAAGGTAGTTAAAGATGTAACCCTGGAAGTTAGCAAAGGTTACCGGAGGATAAGTAGGTTTGAGGATCATTAACAGACAGATGATACTTCAATCCACGGGGGTGACGAGCTCACCAAATTAAATAATATTAAGGAGGAAGAGAAGAGGGCTAGGACATAGCCCTCTGAGAGCCCAGTGCCTCCTGTCACATGGAGACAGATACTCTGTATGCCCTAATGCACAGGAGAAAACTCAAAGAAGTAACTCACATTTCTGTAGTATTTTAAGGTTTACAAAGCACTTTCCTCACATCCCTGCCAGAATGGTGGCAGAAGTACCATCATTCCCGTTTTATAGTTCAGGCAGGTGAAAGAGGTGAAATTACTCTCCCAAAGTTGAAGAGTTAAAAGTGGAAGGCAGGTTCAGGGCATACTTTAGCCAGCTCAGCCTGCAAGAGCCAAATGTTAAGTTTTCAGTGTGAACATTTACACCTCAGAAATTGGCAATGGCTATAAATAGGACTTATTTTTTTGATTGTCCAGATTTAAGTAAATGCTAATAATTTTGGTTGAATTTGAAATTGTGTCCTGTTTACATACCTCCCCCCCCCAAGTCCAGTGGTTAAACATTTACCAGCACACACCTGAAGCTAGATTTCCTAACTCCTAAGTTAGGAGTGCTCTCAACTCTCCTGTGCTGCTGCCTCTCCTCTCCCATCACCCTGGGCCAGCTTTCCAGTTTGGGGCAGACCATCTTGAGAGCTTGAAGGGAACTTTTAAAATTATCTAGTCTGGGCTAGTAATTTGGGGGACCATTATCCTGAATGGGGGAAAAATTACATCTTTATTTTCACTGTTAACTGAACTTACGTATTTCCTTCAGTGATGAACATAGATACCAAACTATATACCAAGGAGTTCACAGGCTTCACCAGACTGCCAAATAGGTCCATGACCCCCCCAAAAATGTTAATAATCCCTGATCTAGTCCAACACACCTTTTTACAGATGAGGAAACTGAGACCAAGCTGGGGAAGTGCCCTGTCAAGTGATGACAGGGACCACTGCACCATGTTGGCTTGTGGTCCAAGTATCAGAGTGAAATTCAGGCAAGTAAAGGCAGGTAACTGCCAGAGTGACATTCCTATTGCCACTCTCTGGCTCAATAAACTCCACTGGTTCTCACTTACCTTAAGATAATAACAGTAATAGTTAGCATTTATATGGATAGCACTTTAAGGTTTACTAAACATTTCACATAATCCTGTAAAATAGGTAACATCATTAGCACTGTTTTGTAGATGACGGAACTGAAGTTGCTTCTACTTCACCTATTTGTTCAATGCCATCCCAATTAAATTACCAAAAAAATTGTTTTATTGAACTAGAAAAAACATTAACAAAGTCATTTGAAAAAACAAAAGATCAAGAATATCAAAGGAACTAATGAAAAAATGTAAAGGAAATAAGTCTAGGAGAACCAAATCTTAAACTGTATTATAAGGTAGTAATTATCAAACTATCTGGTACTGGCTAAGAAACAGAATAGTAGATCAGTGGAACAGAGTAGATATACAATACACAGTATTAAATTATTATAGTAACCTTGTGTTTGATAAATGTAAAGATCTAAGCATTGGGATAAGAACTCACTATCTGGTAAAAACTGCTGGGGAAACTGGAAAGCAGTCTGGTAGAAACTGGGTATAGACCAATCTTGTACCATTTACCAAGATATGGTCAAAATGGATCCATGACCTAGACATAAAGGGAGATATCATAAGTAAATCAGAAGAACATGGAACATATTACCTACCAGATTTATGAATAGAATTATTTGTGAATAAACATTAGTACTGTGGGATGTAAAATGGATAATTCTCATTAAAAAGGTTTTCTGCAAATAAAACAAATGGAATTAAGATTAGAAGGAAAGCAGAAAACTGGGGAAAAAATTTTCATACGTTCTTGGATAAAGGCCTTGTACCTCAAATACATAGAAAACTGAGTCAAATTTATAAGAATATGAGTCATTCTACAACTGCTAAGTGATCAAAGGACATGAACAGGCAGCTTTTGGAAGAAATCAAAGCTATAGTGATATGAAAAATACTCTAAATTATTGATTAGAGAAATGTAAAATAAAACAAGTGAGCTATCATCTCACACCTATCAGGCTGGCTAAAATGAAAGAATGGGAGAATGATAAATGTTCAAGGAGATGTGGAAAAACTGGGACACAATTCCACTTTTGGTGGAATTGTGAAGTAACCCAACTGTTTTGGAGAGCAATCTGGAATTTTGTATATACTCTCTGACCCAGCAATACCACTATTAGGTCTGTTTCCCAAGGTAATCAAGAAAAAAGAAAAAGAACTTATATTCTAAAATATTTATACCAGCTCAACTTGTGGTAGCAAAGAACTGGAAACTGAGGGGATATCCTGCCCATCAACTAGGGAATAGCTGAATAAGTTGTGGTATATGATTGTGATGAAATACTGCTGTGCTGTAAGAAATGATGAGCAGGTTGATTTTAGAAAAATATGAAAAGGCTTGCATTAAATAATGTAGTGAAATGAAAAGAACCAAGAGAACATTACAGCAATATTTTTCAAAGAGTAACCAAATTATTGTTATCCTGAGTAATATGAACATTCAAATCAACTCCAAAGGACTTATAAAGGAAAATGCTAGCTACCTCCAGAGAAAGAACTGATACATAGAAATATATATTGTATGGTTCCATATATATATATCTCTCTAATGTCATTTTGGGAGGGAAAGAGGTGCCAACTTGGAATTCAAAATGTAATAAAAAATTAATTTCTTAAAAACTGAGGCTAAAACTGTGACTTGTCACACAATAAGTGTCTGCTTCAGGATTCAAACTTCTTCCTGATGCCAGGTCTTATTCTCTATTCACTGGGCTACCTAGTGGCCCAACACAAATGTTAACTCTTTCTTTGGCACGTAACAGAGCTCAACTTCAACCTTCCTTTCCACCCTACTCTCCTTCACTCTTTCATCTAGCCAAATGGGACTGTTACTATCCCTCACATGTGGCATCCCATCTCCCATATCTGTGTCCCTGGCCAGGATTGCACTCTCTTTACCTCTTATAATACTTACTTTCTTCAAAGCTCAGTTATAATGCTTATTTCTACATAAAGCTTTTCTTGGCACCTCCAGATGCCAATGCTTCTATCCTCTCCCCAAGAAATCTTATATTTATTTTCCTTATAATATTTATGTTTTTGTACTTATATGTGTAAATATTGCCTCCCCCAGTGAATTGTAAGCTCCCTGAGGGCTGGGACTGTTTCACATCTCTTATTACCAGCACTCAGAATAGTACCTGGAATCTAGTATTTAATTAATGTTTATTTATTGCTCTTGGGAATTAAGTGCCCAATCCCTAAGACTGGCAGGCAGTGGTTATGCTCAACAGATTTATCTGCCATCTGCACCTCTCAACCTCTTCTGCATGAGAAGAGCACTAGTCAAATTTCCTTCTGGACATATTCTCTCCAAATGAACCATCTATATCCCCTAGCACCAAGCACAGAAATAGCCACTGACCCCTTCTGTGGCAGTACAGTCACACCCAATGAGGCCACTCTGAGATTTTATTTTCACTGATTTTGCTAAAAAGTGTTGCTGAGGTAGAGCCAACTGCCCAGGACTGGACAGGGGCAGGGATCATAAGGAACAAGGAAGAAGGCAGGAAAATGGGTCTGGGATAGGGGTAGAGGTTGCAGTCAACCCAGAGAAGACTAATAAATATTCAATATAAATTATTAATATATTAATAGAAGAGATAGGGATAGGGCAGGCAGAAAGATGAGGGGGCAAGTAAGGAAGACTCCACAGTCATGGGGGCAGGTGAGAATAGGGTGGTGGTAGGGTGGCCAGTTGGACCCCTAGAATATCAGTGGTGTGAAAATGCTCACAGGGCCCCCAAGGTCTCCCTTTCCCAACCTTCCCCAGCTCAATCTAGGGCATATGCAGTAAGGAGGGTTTCAGTCGGAAGGAGTCAAAGAATGAGAATACACCTCTTTTGCGAGGGGCAGCCCCTGCACCTCCAACTCCACCCTTGAGCAGGGGGAGTGGGAGAGGCAGGGGCCCTCCTGCAGAGTCCACAGAGCTTGTCCTCTTGAGGCGAAGTCTAGCCCGGGCTTGGGAGCCCCGGGCCTTCCCTCGGGCTGCAGAGGCCACAAGACACTTCTGATACTGTACCTAAAAAAAGGGATGCAATACAATACAATACAACATAATATAAACATTTATTAAGCACCTATTGTCTATAGTCCTGTAATAATTGAGGGATACACAAACTTAAGAAAAGATACCTGTACTCAAGGAGCTTACAATCTAATTGTGGGATAAGACATTAACATAAATGGCTACAAGATACAATATTACATAAGTGTATTAGAGAATTACAAAACAAAAGCATTCTGTGAAGTCTGGGAGGAAGGTTGTTACAAAGGAAAAATATCAGGAAAGGATTACTGGACCATATGGCATTTAATTTAATTTGTTTAAAGACTGGGTAAAATTTCAACATGTGAAGAAAGGGAAGAGAGGGCATTTGAAACAGGGAATAAGGTGAGCAAAAGAAAAGAGCCAGGAGATCAATTACATTTGTGTGTTTGGTAGATAGAGAATAGTACAGTTTGACTAGACCATAAAATGCATGAAGAAGAGTGGCACGAGGTAATACTGTAAAAGTAGAGTGGACCATATTGTGAAGGTCCTTGAACGCCAGGCAGAAGATTCTGAACTCTACTTGAGGGTAAGAGGGAGTAAATGAAGCTTTTTTTTTTTTTTGGAAGGGGGAAGGCAGGGCCATTGGAGTTAAGTGACTTGCCTAAGGTCACACAGCTAGTAAGTGTTAAGTGTCTGAGGCCAGATTTGAATTCAAGTCCTCCTGACTCCAGGGCCAGTGCTCTATTCACTGTGCCACTTAGCCACCTGTAACTGAAGCTTTATGAGGAGTCAAATGACAGCTTTGGGTCTATACACAAGATTATTCTGACAGGAATATGAATGACAAACTAGAGCCATCCAAAGATGGCATCTTTCTCCAAAGAATGGAGACAGGACAATGTCTAGGCAGGCTACTACCTTCAGGGAGATGGTACTGAGGACCTATCCTGGTGGGGTTACAACATGATTAGAGACCAGAGAGATGGATTAAGAGGTGTTGTGGAAGTGAAATTAACATGAACCAGACTTGGTCACTAACCAGATGGGTTGTGAGGAAGAGAGAAGAGTTAAAGATACCTCAGGGTTATGAAAGTAAAGGGCAGGAGGGAATGATAATAATCTGGGAATTTTCCAGGTAAAAAGGATAGGGGTGAACAGGAATCTGAGAAAGAATTAATTTGTAGGAGACAGCCAGGAGTGCAGAAAGGGCAGCTTTATCCTATATGACTACTACTAAACTCCTTAAAGCTAACTCTGGAGAAAGGAGCTATTCAAAGGCTACTTACAGCTGATGTTTGTCTGTCTGATCATCTACCATCTATGATGCCTGAAGCATAAGGCCTACACAGGGTGTCCTCAATTGGCTCTTTGGGCTTTCTGTTGCCTATGGCCAACTCCCAACTGAGAGGAAGGAGTCCACGTAGGCCAAGGAAACTGTCGTGATCAAGAATTTTATGTACCACAGTTCAGGAATGAACTAGAACTCCAGAAAATACCATCCTTCCCTTCCCAGGGTCCCTCCCTCATCCCTGATCAAGCTCCTCCCCACCCTCAAAGCTCACCATGCATGCAGCCTGAACAGCCTCAGATAGTGCCCCAGCATGGGGCTGGCACCAGAAGGCAGCACACTGGAACCGTTGGTGACCAAGGTCAGCAATGAGTCCAAAGGTGTGGGGGTCATGGCCAACACCAATGAAGGTCACATGTCGTACTGGACATTGCCACAGTGGCTCTTCTTCTGCACCCAGCTTTGCCTGTCCCTTTCCCCCCACCCCAATATGCAATCATCAATGGGGGCTGGCCCCTTACTGAGGACCTCCCCCTCCCATGAATGCTCTCCTATCACCCCAGGGCTCTGGCCTCAATCCCTGCCTCAGTATTCCATACAGTTTCCTCCCCCTTTCCTCCTGAAACTGGGATCTCCTCCTCTAGCACTTAATGGTTGCCAATCCCTGTTACCTGGACAGGCAATGCAGTCATGAGTGAGTCAGAGACGCTGAGTAAAGTTGGGGCCCAGGAATGATGGTCCCCCTGGGAAGTCAAGGCCCCAATGGCTTCATTCAGCACATCCATCCCTGGGGGGGGATACATCCATTGCACCTTCTATCCTGGTCCAGAGGGATGGGAGTCTGGGGGGTGGAACTCAGGGAGACTTTTAAGAGAAAAGGAGTATAGACCCTCTGGCTAACTTTGGGCCCAGAGAAAACATAAGCAGGGTGACCAAGTAAACATAAATTGTGGGGCTGGGGAGGGAGAATGAGGCCCTCAGGCTTTTTATATGGTTAGACCTTACATGGAGACAATAAACACTTTAAGATGCAGACACTTCAGAATCTCACACCTTATTTCTAGTCCCACTTCCACTCCATTCTCCTCCACCCAGCTGTGCCTTGGATGGCCCCCCTGCCCCAGCAGTTCCTCACCCATGGCCTTGTTAACTGGCAGGGTCCCAACGTAGAGTGCCTCATACTGCTGGGCAGCCTGGCTCACCGCATCAAGAAGTTCCACTGAGGGGTAGATAAAATCACTATGGCCACTTCAAAGTGAGCGTTCCTCCCCAAAGTATCCAGTGTAGGTGCAGCATTGGAGAGGAAGGCCTCCCCACTCCCACCTCTCAAGTTTAGGACCAGATAAGTAGGGCCTGCCACTTCTAGGGGCCCTCATTGTGAAAAAGGAACAGAAAAAGATGGTTACAAAGTATGGGTGAAACTCCAGGGACTACTTTCCCACCCATTATAACCTTCCCCCAAGCTATCCAGCCAACCCCACTAAACTATTTTCACGACCTTGTCCCTGTGGTCCCTACTCTTTACTCCATCCTCTGGCTATACCTTGCCTGGGTAGATCCTCAGGGGAGATGGGGTCCAAGGAACATCGAGGAGGGTCACCACTCACCCCAGCTCTCTCTGACAGAATCTGCAATATAAACACTCTGGAGTCGGGGGTGAGAGATCAGGCAAGGGGAACTCTTGGGATTCATGTTGTCCCCATTCACCTGCAGTCCCCTCCTACCATACCCCCTTCAGGACCCCTCACCTGGGCACACAGCCCATGCAGGGCACTGGCAATGGCCTTGGCTGGGACATCACAGCGAAACACGTGGCATTTCAACATGCAGGTGTCCTTGTCACCTGCCACAAAGGCGAAGTCCCTGTGGGGGAGTAGGGATGGGGTTGGGAAACTGAATGAGGGGAGTGAAAAGGAAAGACTTTGGGAGGAAGAGAAAAACAGAAGACAGGCTATCTAGGAAAAGACAGAGATCTTCAGAGTGAAAGGGAATGGAAAGAAGTGAGGGAGAAGAATAGATGGGGCACTTGGCCCTGCCACTCACCTGTCCCTGATCCAGAAGCATGTGAAGAGCATAGGGGACAGTCAGTCCAGCCCTTTCCTGCTTCATCCCCATCCTTCCCAATCCTTTCAGAGGCAAGAAGTAGCTCAGTTTGCCCTCCCCCACCAGGTCCATGCCAGAACAAAGCGGGGCATCAGCATCTAGGAGGGTCAAGTCTGGGAGAGGTCTGGGACTAAGGTCCAGCATGGCAAGGTTAGAGGGCCAGGGTCTGGAAGGGGTCTAGAATCAAGATCCAGCTTGGCAAGATCAGGGAATCACTGTCCATGGGGGTCAGTGTCATGAGAAATCACTCCTGGGGGAGAGGGGCTTCGAATCTTCAGGAAAATAAGTTGTCCAGGAATTTCTCACCGGCCATTGGTGCTGCCCACACCCCAGACTCGGATGTGCACAAGGGGCTGACAATGGATTAGGCTGTGGTCCAAGGGATTCACCAGACTCATTGTGTCTTTCTTCAAAATCATCAACATGTTCTGACCCTACAGAGTTCCCAAGGGAGTTAGGGGACAAACAAAAAGAGGGTTCCTGTGAGTAGTCAATGACTTATGAAGGGCTCCAAGGAGATACTGGGGTTGAGAATGGCTTCTGGAAAAATAGGACAGAGAAGTTAGTCTAAAGGGCAAGATTCAGAGGCTTGATGAAGGAGAAAGAAAAAAATCAGATGAAGTCCTATGTGCCCCTAGAATCATAGTACTTAAAACTAAAAGGGATTTAGACAAAATCTAATCTAAAAGAGTGGAGAAGTAACACTTGTCCAAGATAACATACAAGTAATAATAGGGACTTGAATCTTTTCAAATGACTTCAAAAAACTTAGTGTGCCTTGCTGCCTCTAAGCTTTAAGGTCCCTAGCATGGGAAACTGGTTACTTCTATCTGGCCTCTGAGTCCTTCTAACCAAAGCCACAGAAGAGGGGAACTGAGAAAAGGGAACAAGCAGCCAATGGGTAAGCTCACCTCACCCCAGGCCCTAGTGGGTGGTCGGCTTTGACCCCGGCTCTGTGCCAGCTGTTGAATGCAGTTATTGACAGCAATGCTGCTCTTTCCAGGTGCCAAGTCCTCTTCGGGCACCTCCACCCAGCCCAGAGATCGTACTGCAAAGCACTGATGGATAGTAGGGCCAGATGGGAAAGGGTTAATTGGGGAAGAGAGGATTTAGGAGTTGCAGTAATGAGGAGCCAAGCTCTTCCTCTACAGATGGGTCCCTATAGTTATCACAGAAACAATTCACATTTATACAGGGCTTAATTAGATGTTTTATAATGTACTTGGAATAGCAGATAGTAGAAGCCTCTATTTCACAGGTGAGAAAATTAGTTAAATGTCTTGCCCATGGACACACAGCAGCTATGGGCATCATCCTACCAAGTAAATCCATCATTCCCTATGAAAGGAGGGAACCAAAGTGTAGCACATGATGCACATTTGGCTCTGGAAACACAGGCCAAGATCCCCATTGTACCTAATGATAGGCTCTCCCAGGACCCTTCCCTCCCACCCCATGGCCAGAGATCATTCTGGTCCAGGCTCCAATTCTAAGAGCTCATTAATGCCTGCTTCCACACTCCCAGGGGATCCCTGTTGCTCACAAGTAGGCACTGGTACCCACCACCCTCTACCTTGGAGCCTGGTTCCATGTTTCGGATATAGGCTTCTTCCCCACACCAGGGTAGAGAAGTCCTGAAACAGAGCAAGGTTAATGAGAGGAGGCTCCACACAGGAAAAGCCACCAACTCACTCAGAACCCAAAGGGCCAAGAAGAGGAGCCATAATTCTAACATGGCAGCCAATGAGCCAGATGACTGACTTTGATCATTTAGTTACAAGTCAGATTATCCACCCGCCCTCTCTTCCCCCTGCCTCCTGGAAGGAAGTTCAGCAGGCACTGAAATCCACATCCCTATCCTGATTACCTTCGGTCCAGTGTATTTTCCAGGCTAGAGAAGGATCTCCCTTTGGGGGGTCGTAATCCCCAAGCCCCTTCTGTGCCCTATGGAGAGGCAGATCAACTTAAAGTCAAATGAGATCAGGGACCCTAACAGAAATATTACTATCCCCTCCAGCCCCAAGAGACATTATCAGTCTTTCCCCAACTTCTACATACCGAGTCAGGTGGTACAGAATCCCCAGGTTCCCAGGCTGGACGCTGCCATTGAGTACTACCACTGGGGACGTGCCAGTAATAGGTGCCAGCAGCATCATGGATCTTTCGCCACCCAGGAGGCAACCCTGGCTCTCCCTCTAGGCTCTGATCACCCCATAAGTCATCTGTAAGAACACCATAGTCAAGAGAGTGGACTCTAAGGTATTCAGACATAATACAGCCCCAGCCCCTGTGGTCTCTTAAGCAGAGTCAGAAAGGGCCTTAGAGATCATCTCATCCAACTCTCTCATTTTGAAGATGAGGAAAATGAAGCTCAGATAGCTAAAGTGACTTGCAGTCACATAACTAATAAGCGCAAAATAGGGACTCCTTTTTAATTCTTGACCTGGTGGCGGGGGTCTGTGAATTTTTTTTTGCTTAATTTTATAACTTCATTTTAAAATAACTGGCTTCTTTTATAGTGCTATGTAATTTTACTTTACGTATTAAAAAACATTATTCTGAGAAGAGGTCCATAGGCTTCACCAGACTGCCAAACGGGTCCATGACACAAAAACGTTAAGAATCCCTGAGCTACCTACACCAAGTTCATTTCCCTGGGTTGTTCATATGTCTGGGATGGGAGGGAAGGGACAACCACGACTAGTGTGAGGTAAGCAGAGTTTGAAGTACTGACCAGACATGCCCTGAGCAGCTGCATCTGGAATCGGTGTCTCTGGTCTGCTTCAGTTGCTCCCTCTATAGTTCAAGGATGCAACATCCCACCCTTCCCGACCCAAACCCTTCCCAACCCCAGTCTCTCTTTCCGGGCATCTGGTCCTCCTGGGTCCTGCTGGGTCCCGTCCGTGTCCATCGGTCGCGATCTGTTCCGATCACATCTCTGCCACCATCCCCGGCTCCCTAGTCTTCCGCTCTCCCCAGATCTCCCGGGTCACCCACCACACCCCGGACCCTCACGCACCGTCGCAGTTGACCAAGATGATAGCTAGCATGTAGTCCTTGCCCAGCATGGCCCCAGCCCGGGCCCGTCCTCCCAGCCCGACCTCGGGGATGCGGCTCCTACAAGCCCGGCCCCTCTGCACCAGTGAGCGGGGCTAGAGCCGCACAAACACAGGGCGGAGTCGGGACCGAGGCCGGGTCGTGATGAGCTCAGAGTCGCTGGAGTGCGGCGTTCCCAGGCACGCACGTGCGCAGGCGTGGTGGAGGGGACAGAAGGGGAGGGGAGAGGAGGGGGAAGTACCTCCCGCCCCGGCTGCGCGGGCATGTGCGCGCGTGTCTGTGCCATGGACCCAGCAGGAGCCCGGGCCCTTTCCTTTGGGCCGCTATGAGCTCATCGTCCGGACTAGGGCGGGCGCCCACTGTGGAGCGTGGCACACACTCATGCAGCGCCCTACGGGTGCCCGGGTCGGCCCCACAACCTAAACGTACACACATTGCCCCCGCGGGCGCAGTTCACACTCACACCTGCCCCACCACGCACGCTTGCACACTTGCGCAAAGGCGAAGAACTTAGTAGTTGGACATAACACCGACATCACCCGGCCTCGCCTCACGAGGCGTTCCCGGAAGTCGTGGTGCTCGGGGGCGTGGCCGCGGCTGCGCACTGAGCGCGCCGGGGGAAAATGGCGGATGACAAGGTGAGTGTTCATGCAAGCGTGGGGCAGAAGGGAGTAGGGCTATTATTCTCTCTCCCCCGCGCCCCCCAGAGAGACCACTGGGTGTCTCGAACCCATTATCTCAATTTTGCAAACTCCAGCCCCACGTAAAGAGCTGTAAGCTACGAGTCCGGGACGTCCACCTGCATTCCGATTCTAGCGCCGGCATCTAAATTTGCTGTATGGCATTGGCGGAATTATTTCCCCTCTCTGGGCCTCAGTTTCCTCGAGTGTAAAGTGAGAGGCTGGACTGCCCAACCCCCAAGACCACTTCCTCTCCAGGCATGCTCTCTCTGCAGGAGCGTTTGAGTGTGAAGAAACGGTTAATCGGGTGCAACGAGTCAGCCCTCTGTCTATGACCTCCACCCATCTTAGCAGGCCAAGGCGTGGGGAGAAACACAGGGAGGGTCTGACAGATACCCTAGCCAGCGTTCTTCTTCGTGGTAGTCATTTGTGTCCCTTTTCCGGCTCTCAGATACCCTGTTCCTTGGCCCAGGTTAAAACTTACGCATGAGATGGTAGTGAGTTGCTGAGGGAACTTTTTGCTGAGAAATTCCACACCCTCTTATCAACATCGTGGCTTATGGTGTTTTAAACAAAGTTGGCACTTTGATACAATGGCGGTGGGGGACAAGGGGAAGGAACCATGTTCCATCAACCCTGGAAAGACCCTCAGGATTGAAAGGGCGGTTTAGTTCGTATCATTCTTGAGCAGGAATCCCATTTACAGCATCCCCAACAAGTAGACGTCCCTAGCCTCCTTCTGAAGCCGTGTAGCAATGGGAGTGGAGGGGTATGCCTCCAGATCTCCTGAAGAAGTCCATTATTTCACTTTTGGCTGTAAGCATTAGATTTTTAGACTCCCAAGGGAGCCAGCTCAGCTTCACCTCATGTTTTTCTCTATTCCAAGCATTCTGGGAAGCATTTGGCCTTAGGCGAACAGATTTACCCAGACCAGGGATAGAGCCATCCAATACTTTTCATCTGATCCAAAGCCCCTAGCTTACTGATCCAAGGAATTCAAAATTCCCCATGCTCCTAAGTATCACTTTCCTGAAGATGGTACCCAATGCCAGTGTTCTCTCTCAACTCTGGGGAGAAATTTTGTGAATTTCAAGTTTAGAGCTGAAGAGTTTGGGCAAGAAAAAATTCAGTTTTACCTAATTACTAAACCTGCTTATCCATGGATCTGTGAAAAGGCTTAAATCTGAATACTTTGTATGGAAAGTGCAATCTCATCATTTCAAAAGGGAATCCTTTGGGGATAAAGGTTTGGGTCTCCTGCCTTTGGGACATTCATTTTGACTTGTGATAATGTTTGGAGCTACCAATGCTAGGCCAAGGTGAGAATGTGAGAGAAGGACCCCAAAAGTAGAAATACTCCTTACCTTGGAAAGCAAATGAAATATGCTGGGAAAATCATGATTTACTATTTTTTGGTTCTCCCTCTTTTCCCTTGAGCCTTGATAGCCATTGAGGGGGGCAGGGAGGGAGGAGACAGGGTACAGAAGACTCAAACTATCCTGTAGAAAGCTTTTCTCCTACCACCCTAGGACTCAATGCCAAAGGTGAAAGACCTGGCTTTCCTAAAGAATCAACTGGAACATCTACAGCGGCGACTGGAGGAGGAGGTCAAGACAGGTGTGGAACAGGTAATTGATAAGGTTGGCGTGAAGGCACAAATATATGCACATACTCCCCAACTGATACCACTTAGCAGTGGTCTTGGTAACCTGATGTTTGGTACTTCTCTAGATCATTTTCTTCCTCTCTCTGGTGTCCACATCCCATATACTAATGATATCTACCTGCAGTTTTGTAATGGAGTGTAGGCAGGAGCCCTGTGAGTCACCGAAAGAGACCTGTGGCATGGGAGGTGAGATTACTAAGTGGCAGAGGCTTAAATGGTTAGAACTGGTGAAGGTCAGCTAGTATTTTTCCTGGGTCTTCTGGCCAAACAAACTTGAGAAAATATCTCTGTGTACTTCACTTAATTCACCTGGAGCTCAGGGGTAGCTTGGCACTGAGCTCTACCTAGAAAGCTCCTGGCAGGAGAGGGAGGCAGGGAGTTTTTCAGTCTCATTGCTAAGGCCTATGTCCCACATTGATTCTTGCTCTTGTATTTTCCATGTTGCCTGCCTCTGACTTTTTTGCAGGAAGGCTCGTTCCTGTCATCTCCCTTTCTCAAGGGCTTCCTGGCCGGTTATGTTGTAGCCAAGTTAAGAGCATCTGCGGTAATGGGCTTCGCAGTTGGTGTATGCACTGGTGTCTATGCAGCACAGTCCTATGCAGTCCCCAACGTGGAGAAGACCTTGCAGGATTACCTGCGGGCCCTTCGGAAGGGCCCTGACTAGTGTACCTTCAGAAGTTGTCCCTCCAGGCCCTCCTCAGGAGGGGCCTCAACTCTTTGAGGAAGAGCCTTGGAATCTGGATTAGCATGGATAAGCAGCAAGCCTGACTGTATAGGGTCATCAAGGATAGAGGCCAGCTGTCTTGCTTCATCTCAAGCCTCTCCAGGCTTTTAGTTTTCTCAGCTGCCCCAGGCACTCGTGCCTGTGAGGGAGTGGGGAGAGCCGGGTGTGTGCATGTCCCTGCTTTGTCCACTTCTGACTCTAGCCTATGGCCTAGCTAGTTCCTTGTCAATTTGATAATGTGTCCTGAATTCCCCTTCCTAGGAGCTGGCTCCATCACCCAGTTTTACCAGATGGACTATAGACTTTCTTCCCCACTCTTACTCTTGCCATTATTTACCTACCTAAAGGCCTAGGTTGGTAAAGTGGGGATGAATGTGGAAGAAGGGGGTATACCGGGCATAGGGCGCCCAAGCCAGGCCCGATGGGTGCTTATGCTCCTCTTATCCACAACCATGTATGGTGCCCATGCTCCCCTGTTGGCTTTGTGTCGAATAGATGGTCGTGTCCCCTTCCGCCCCTCTTCAGCTGTGCTTTGGACAGAACTGACCAAATTACTGCTATCAGCATGCTCTTTGATGGCCAGGAGGCAGCCAAGACTATGGAACACTCTACCTTGGCGCCAGGCTGCCCCTTTTGCACTCTCTGCCCTGCTTTATGGTGCCAACAACAACCTTGTCATTCACCTCCAGCGGTACATGGACCCCAGCACCTACCAAGTGATGAGCAACCTCAAGATTGGCAGCACAGCTCTTCTTTACTGCCTCTGCCTAAATCGCCGTCTCTCTGCCAGGCAGGGGCTGGCCCTGCTGCTACTGACCGGTGCTGGAGCCTGCTATGCCGCTGCAGGCCTCCAAGACCCGAGGGGCCTCCTTCCACCCCCTGCAGCTGCAGCCATGCCCCTCCATGTGACTCCCCTGGGTCTGCTGCTGCTCTTGCTCTACTGTCTCATCTCAGGCCTCTCCTCAGTCTACACTGAGCTGCTCATGAAGAGGCAGCGCCTGCCCTTGGCCTTGCAGAACCTGTTCCTGTACTCCTTTGGGGTACTTATGAACTTGGGGCTCTATGTGGGAGGTGGGCCAGGCCCTGGGCTCCTAGAAGGTTTCTCAGCCTGGGCAGGGCTGGTGGTACTGAGCCAGGCCCTCAATGGACTGCTCATGTCGGCCATCATGAAGCACGGCAGTAGTATCACCCGTCTCTTTGTCGTCTCCTCCTCACTGGTTGTCAATGCCGTGCTCTCAGCCACCCTGCTTCATCTTCAGCTTACGGCTGCCTTCTTCCTGGCCCTTCTGCTTATTGGTCTGGCTGTACATCTCTACTATGGAGGCCGGTAGAACTAGAGGGCCCACCCTCTGGAACGATTTTACCCTCCAGTGCTATTAATGTAGGCTCAATATTACTGCGGTCAACAGTCCTTTCCAGTGACCAAGGAGTCACCTCTCAAAGAAGGTGCTTCTCTCCTTCCTTAATGGAGTTGGAAGGCCCATCAGGATGGAGGATATGGGAGATTATCCTTAGGGGTGGTTCCAGTATGTACTGTTCTTTGATCTTTGCCTCTTTCTAGCCTATCTCCTACCCTCTGAGTGACTGCACATCTTCCTTCCCATGTGGCTTTAGCCTGCTCTTTCCTCATACTGTTCCCCACCAGAATCCCTGATAGAAGTGCCTTTGAGAGGAGAGAGCTGCAGTCTGGCCTAGGGAAGCCCCTGGTAGGAGATGAGGAGAGCCTGTGGAGGCCTGAAGCAAAATTGAGTTTTTGCCAAGGAAACACTATTGTTGGCTCAAGTTTGTCCCCCCCAGATTCTGATAATTCCTTTTTTGCTCCCATCATTATGTAGAGCAGAGGAAAATCAGTTAGAGATCTTGCTTCTATCAGCTGCTGTGTGGAAGGTCTGAAGCCTAGCTATTTTCCTGCTCTGTCAGGCCTGATGTCCTCATCCCCTCACTCCATCCCTTCTCCTGTGGTAATTTAAACTCCAGCCTGGATCTCTGTCTACCCCAGTAACTGGCTTGTTCTGTTTCCCCTTTATTCTCTCAGACCCTACAGCAATGTACCAGAAAGCTAAAATGTTGTAGGCAACTTTTACCTCCTCCTGTGTCCCATCCCAACTTTCTGGAAGGTTCTGCCAGTGCCAGGGTCCATATTGTCTGGCTCCTTTGCCAGTCACGTGTGTCTCCCCGCACTGCTGCCCCCAACAAGCTCCAGCATTTACTGGAAGAAACTCAACTGCTTCCCTCTATGCTGCTACTCTTCCAGAATCAGGACTGAGTCTCCTTAATCAACCAAGGATGAGCCTCACAAGTTCACGAGGCATGCTACATGCCCTTTCTTATGGCCCCTACCTTTTTGTTGCAGTCTAGAGGGCTCTCATCAGCTCTGTTGCTTTACACTCCTGGACCCTGCTCCTGCTAGAATGTATTCTGTTCTTAGACCCTCAATCTGGCCACCTTTCCTGGGATATACCCTTAACTTCCTAGTAAGAAAACTCCTTTACAGGAGTAACTTAGACTGTGGCATGTGGAATTTTTCTATAGCTCAATCAGTGTCTCCTTAACTGCATAAGCAATAAGGTCTCAATAAAGTGTTTCTGGGAGTAGGGATTTCCCTACCATCTGCCATGCTGTCTGTGTCTTGTGTCCTCTGTAAACTGTCACCACTCCTGGTTCTAAGTGAGCTTCTTGCTGCCACTGAGTTGAGGGTCTTGGAGAGTCTCACATATACCTTAGGAGGTAGGTTAGTGATGTGGGTGTCATGTTACAGGCACCATGAAGTCACTGGCTGCCAGAGTGGTTTGTGTTTTCATTGAATTCTAAAACAAGAAATGAACAGGAGAGTAGAACCCCAAGCCCAGGTCTTTTCACTGCTATAAATTCCAGTAGGAAAAAATCTGAAAACCTCCTAAATTTAAAATGTCCAACAACTTCCTTACTGCTCCAATCACTCCTCAACCCACAGTAGTTTGGCTTCTGACCCAAATCATCTGCTGTGAAAAGGTCTCTTCAAAGGTTGCCAGTCATTTAAGTCACTAAATTGAATTACCTTTTCTCTGTTCTGATCTTCTGATCTTTCTGTCACTTTTAGTATTGCTGATATTCCTCTCCTAGATAATAATCCCTCCTTTGGTTTCTATGGTCATCTCTTCTGGTTTTCCTGCATAACTTCCTTCTTAGGCCTAGCTGAATCATCGTCCATCTCCTGCCTCTTTAACATAAATATTATCCTAGACCCTCCTCCCTGTACTCTCTTCCTTGTCAATTTCGTCAGTTCCCATATTTTCAGTCTTTTTGCAGATGATTCCTAATCAGACCTTAATCTCTACTGAATGCTAGTAGTACACTTCCCCCTCTTGCCAGCATCTTTAAATTTCCCTGTTTCACTTAAAGGAAAAGCTAATTTCCCAGTAAGAAACTTGTAACTTGAAAAATCACCTTCATTCTCTTGTCTCCATGTCTCTCATGCAATCAGCTACTCAGCTTTGTCAAGTCTACTTCCATATTTCTTCTCATATCTATCCCCTTCTCTCCATGCACACACAGAGGAAAATGGATTCCCTCTGTCCTAACCATGCCATTTCCTGACTCCATTTTTCACTTTCAGTTCAGTACTCTTCAGTGAGCAAATTTGTTAAGTGCCTGGCTACCTCTCAGTTACAGAATGTACCAATCTACATTGGTACAGGGAGTTTACTCATTGGGAGGTCCCTATAACCAGAGAATTTGAATGTCTAGACCAAAAAAAAATTTCAAGGCGCTGGGGATTCAAAGATACAAATTGTTTCTGTTCTTAAGGATTCTACATTCCATTGGTGGCTGCAGCATACACATATAAATACATCTAAAGTATTTTTTTTTCCTTGGAAGAAATTAGGATTCTTAAGAGGCAGAGGTGAGGACAGTGTTCCAGGCATGGGGGGCTGGCTTATGCAAAGGCTTATGCAGGCAGAAAGTGAAATATCTTCTAAAGGGACATGTAGGCCACTTTGGCTGGAATGTAAGGTGTATGTTTAGGAAGTAATAGGAAATCAAACTGGAAATAAAAATTGGAATTGAATTGCCAAATGAGTTCATATTTATCCTGAGGAAGTAAAGATACACCAAAGTTTCTTAAGAGAACCTGTTCAGACCTGAGCATTGAGAATATCAGTTTGGCTGCTACATGAAGGAAGGATGGGTTTGGAAGCAGTCTAAATTAGGAGGCAATTGCCATATTCTGGGTAAGGTGATAGGGCCAGAACTAGGCTAGTGATGGTGTGAGTACAGAGAGGGACAAAGGCAAGATATGTGGAGGTAGTATTGACAATACAGCAATAAATTGGATGTGGAGGCGAGTAGAGTGAAGAGTTAAATGTGACAGGTTTTGAACCTGGGAGACTTGAAGGACAGTGCTCTTGACAGATATAGGGAAGTTAAGAAGATGGGTGAACATTGGGGGAAAGGTAAGTATGGTTTTAAATATGTTGAATTTAAGATATCTATGAGCTAAAGGAGATGCCTATCATGTAGTGATATGGACCTGGGGTTCAGAAGAAAAATGAGGGTTAGATATGTAAATCACAGACATCTGTATGGAGGTGGAGTGGGACAGGGAACAACACCTATGTGCCTTGCACTGTATTAAGTGCTGTACAAATATTTCATTTGGTCTTCTCAGCAACCTTATAAGATAGGTCCTCTTACTATCTCCATTTTACATTTGAGCAAACTGAGGCAGGCAAGTGACTTGCCCAGGGTCACATATCAGAGGTCAAATTTGAACCCAGGTATTCCTGGCTCCAAGCTCAGTGCTCTGTCCACTGTGTCCCCTAGCTGCTATAGAGGTAATACTTGGACCTGCAGGAATAGGAGCTTTCAGAGTGTAGGGAAAGAGGACTGAGCAAAAGACTGCTGGCTGAACAATTAAGATGTCAGTAACCTGAAAGCACAATTTCAGCAGATCTGTGAGATCAGAAGCCAGCTTTCAGGAATTCTCAGAGTTCTATCTTCCCCCTAAGCTCAGTGCTTTGACTGCATGTCCTCAGGACATCCCTTGCTGATCCCTGAGGTTGTTAGAGCTTTCTCTCCTATGACTGTTTGCTTTCCTCTGTATGGATCTCTAGCAATATGTAAGTTTCTCTACTGTAGGAGCTGTCCCTTGCTCTAGGACAGTGGGTCCAATAGAGGGTGCTCTTAAATATTGGTGGATTTTAAGGGTACCTAATTTGCATTTTGGCCATTTTGATTTTGTTCCTAAGATTCTTATCTAACCCTCCCACCTGCTTCTCTGGGAAACAATTCAAATTCAACCAGTATTTATTAAGCATGCCAGGCAGCCAGACCTTGTAGATAATGGGCTGCCTTGGAATCAAAAAGGTTCTGCTGCTGATGCATATTGGGTGTGTGCTTCAGAGAGGTCACTTAACCCCTTTCAGCCCCCAGGCTATTTTTAAAGCCTGTAAATTGCAGATGATTAGTATTGACAGAGAATTTCCAGACCGAGAGTTCCCTTCACTGATGAAACCACAGGTCCAGATTTTTTTTTTAAAGTGTGCCACACCCTACAGAAGCAAACACAAAACCAAAATCATCCCTAGCCTCAAGGAGCTCATATTTTACTTTAGGAGCCTAAAGGACACTGTTTTCAGAGGAGCTGGGAAGGAATGGGATCAAAGGTTAAAAAAAAAAGAGTTGATATTAGCAAGGATGACAGTGAGCCATGGTGAACAGAATACTGAACTTAAAGGCAGGAAGAAATGAGTTTGAGTCCTTCCTCAAACATACTTTCTCTGGGCCTCACTTCCTCACTCTTCTATAAAATGAAGACAATAGTAGCACCTACCTCACAGGGTGGTTAAGTCTGGGGGGGAAGGGGGTGTGCGTGAGGGGCACTATAAAGTACTTTGCAATCCTTTAGAGGCACTACAAGCATGTGAGGTGTTATTCAGAGACTGGAACTAAAGAGGGTGGGTGGAGGCTTTGGAGTAAGAAAGAATGCTAAGAACAGATGGTCGTGTGTGTGTGTGTGTGTGTGTGTGTGTGTGTGTGTGTGTGTGTGTGTGTGTGTGTGTGTGTGAATCAAGCTAGAGCTGAAGTGCTAGAGAGGAGTGAGATAAGTTGTTGTTCAGTGCTAGAGAGGAGTGAGATAAGTTGTTATTCAGTCTGCACACCAGGTACTTCTCTACTATCTCTTGAAGTCTGTCCAAATTCATGTCCATTGCTTCCCTGGCACTATCTATCCATTTCATCCTCTGTTGTCCCCTTTTCCTTTTGCCTTTAATCTTTCCCAACATCAGGGTCTTTTCCAATGAGCACTATCTTCTCGTTATGTGGCCAAAGTATTTAAGCTTCAACATTTGACCTTCCAGTGAATAGCCTGAATTATTTTCTTTTAAGTATTAACTGATTTGATCTCCTTGCTGTACAAGGGATATTTTTTCAGGGTAGAATAAGAGGCTTGAAGAAAGATGAGGTTTTCAGGAGTTTCAGATGAGATGGCTATGGGGACAAGGAAGAATAAAAGGATTGCAAAAAATAAAACGAAATGATGAGGACCCACTTTAGATAACATTCATTTGGACCCAGGTGGTAGCAAGTGATGAAGTGACCCCAGGGTTGAAGATACTAGCAGGCCTGAATGGACCTAGGAAAAGGGAGCAAAGGGTTCTAGGGGAGAGGACAAGGTATATCAACTACCATTAAGATTGTGAAGGGAGGAAAGTAAGGCCAAAGTAGAACTTTGGGTCAAAGTGAATATAAAGAATGTGTTTAGGAAGAGAAGGAGAGATAGGTCAGATTTTTATCAGAGGGTGGTAATAGTAGAGTTGAAGATCATGAAAATGACACAGATATGTATGAGGTTAAGATGTAAGGCATGATGATCTCTGTGACTGAGATGGAATAAAGCTGTATATAGGTCATGGTTTGTGGCTAAAAAACTTCCTTTCTATTGAGGAAGAATAAACTTTAAGAGTGGAAAGTAGTATGCTCGGTTAGTCACAATTAGGTTTTACTCAACTTTTTGTTGCAAAATACCATAGGTGAATAATTTTCTGGGAAGTGACTAGTTTGCCAAAATGTATCAATAAGGAAATTTTTAAAAATATATTATATTTGCTAATACAACAGAAAAGGAAAATGACAAATGTTGGAGGGGATGTAGGAAAGTTGGGACACTAAAGCACTGTTGGTGGAGTTGTGAACTGATTCAATCATTTTGGAGAACAATTTGGAACTGTGCAGAAAACAATGCATGCCCTTTGACCCAGCAATATCACTACTAGGTCTGTATCCTGGAGATGATAAAAAAAAGGGAAAAGAACCTACATGTACAAAAATATTTATAGCAGCTCTTTTTGTGGTGGCAAAGAATTTGAAATTGAGGGGATGTCCATCAATTGGCAAGTGGCTGAACAAGGTATAGTATATGGTTGTGATGGAATACTATTATGCTACAAGAAATGATGAGCAGGAGGCTTTCAGAAAAACCTGGGAAGACTTATATGAACTGATGTAAAGTGAAGAGAGAAGGACCAGGAGAACACTGGACCCAGTAACAGCAATATTGTATGATGATCAACTGTGAATGACTTAGCTATTCTCAGCAATACAATGGTGCATTTCCAAAGGACTTTTGATGAAAAATGCTATCCACTTCCAGAGAAAGGATTGATGGTGAATGAATACAGATTGAAGCATACTTTTTTTAAAACTTTCTTAATTTTTCTTGAGGTTTTTTTTTGGCCTGTGTTTTCTTTCACAACATGACTAATATGGAAATATGTGTTTGACTGCACATGTATCACATATCAGATTGCTTAGCTTCTCAATGAGAGTGGAGGAGAGAAAGGAAGGGAAAGAATTTGGAACTGAAAAAATTTTTTAAATTGATATTAAAACTTTTTACTTACAATTAGAAAAATTATATGTGTATATATGTGTATGTATATAGATACACAAATATATGTATATATGTGTATTTGTGTGTATGTATATATGTGTGTATTTATGTATATCATGGAAGCTAGAGTGTTTGAAGAGGCATCCCAAGGATGGAGATGGTGAGATCATGTGTCACAGTGAAAAGAGAATGCTCTGGAGTCAAATTCTGTGTCTGACATTTACTGCTCTCTGTGACCAGGGGCACATTACTTAACCTCCTTGGGCTCCATTTTCTTCATTTTTACTATAAGTAGAAAAGGTTGGACCAAGATCATGAGATCTTATTCCAACAGATGAAGACACTGAGTCCCAGAACCGTTCGTTGATTTGCTCAAGGTCACACAGGTAGTTCTAGTGCACCAGTAAAAAAAAAAGGGGGGGGGAAGTAAACTGGAGAGATCCAGGAAGAGGAGAAGAGGAGATCTTTGTTAACAATAGTTGGGAATTTCCGGAGAAACAATGAAAGGAGAGTAAAGAGAAAGAAAGGGAGTGTGTAGGAGGAAGATTAAATTGGCTATTCGATGGGAGGTAGCAGGAGAGGGCAGTTTTCCACTGACAGATTCTAGAACGGTTACCTGGGATATTTGGGAGTTTGCCAGGACTGAGCGGCCTCCATTCTCCAAAGTTCTGTGATATTACACATTCTTTTCCAAACAAGGAACTGGGAGTAAAGAAACAGAAACTTCCATCTAGGTGTCAGGATCAGTAAATATCTGATGATCTGATACCCAGAAGCAGGACTGAACCAGGTGCCAACAAATAAAGAAGGCTTCTAGCTGTAGTTGTCAGAAGTTTGTTTTTATTGTGACTCCTGCAGAACAGGTATAACTCTATGGCCATTTCTGTTCTGAATACCTTTACTTTAAGGGAAAGGTGTCAGGGCAGATTGCCAGGGTTTAGACGTTTTTTCTCTTCGATGTAATTTCTGTCGGGAAATATGGGACACAGAATCAATGAAGCCCTGCTGGAGCATCAAGGTTGGCACTCCGATCTCATATCCCCTGATAGTATTTCCCTGTGGTTGAGGACAGACTCATAGATTGAGATCAATAGAAAGGTCCTTATTTCTATTGTCATTTGAACCCCACTTCCTCCCTACACTACTGCTACTCATAGTCCTCACCTTGCTGAAGTTGCTTGTTCTGGATTTGTAGTTGTTGATTCTTCGTGGCCAGAGATATGGCGTCCTGTAAGACTCCAGCCAGCAGGATTCGGTGACGGAACTCCCTGGCATCAGCCTGCTCCTTCCACAGCCCCCAACAAGCCCGGAACACCTGTGCTTTTAATGGGTAGGTTGATGATTAGAGGAATTCAGCCACCTATTTATTCAGCTGGGGTTCGAGTGCCTGCCTGCCTGCCTGCCAATATACGATGTAGAATGGGTAAACAGCAGCAGGGGCTCTTAAGCTGGAGCGCTGTCATTCTGCCACCATTCTCTGTCCACGACTGACCTGCAACATGTGGCAGGTCTGGGCCCGGGCTCCTTGCACGTGCAGCTCATACAGAGCCTCTAGGTCCCGTTCAGCAGCATCTTGTTCCACTTTCAGTGCTGCGTGATCCTGCCACCAGCTTGGACTCTCAGCAGATAGGTCTGGAGCCTGTGATAGAACACAGATTTGTTGAGACAGAATGAACCTACTCATCAGCCTTAGCCCTAGTCTTGGTTTCTTTTTGATTCTCTTTCCCTAAATATCCGGGACTAACCTGGTTTGCCTCTGTTTCCTTGTCCTGTCCAAAGTAGCCCAGCTTCTCTTGGTTCTGGGATCTGGGATGTTCCTGGAACAACTGCCTATGGGCCAGTGCTAACATAAACTGCAGTGCCGCATCAGGGGCCTATGAGACAGAACAGATACCAACCAGAAGGACTTATATCCTGGTCTTTTCATCTGGCCAAGTTCCATTTTCCTTTCCCTTAGAGCAAGGACATTTAACCTGGGATCCACTAGATTTTAAGTGTCTGTGAATTTGGATGAGGAAAAAAATTACATATTTATTTTTACTAACTGATAACTGAAACCTAGTAGTTTCTTCAGTTGTGAAGGTAGACAACAAAACCTCAGTACTAGTAGGCTTCACCAGATTGCCAAATGGGTCCATGTTTTGCATGACTTCAAATAAATAATGAGTATCATATTGCTTTCCTTCTCAAATAGAGGAGGGAGGAAATGGAAGGAGGAAGATTTGGAACTCAAAAAAAAAAAGAATGTTAAAAATAAATTACAAATTAAATCGGATTTTAAAAAGAATTTCTGCCTTAGAGATAAGGCCTAACTTCCCCATTGGGATCTATTGGTCTTCCCTAGCACAAGACTCCCAATTCCAAGTATTGCCCTCACCCCAGATTCAGGGGAGTCAGCCATAGGCAGTAAATTCCTGGGCAATAAAATCAGCACTGCAGTCCAAGAGAGACAGGAGGTATCTTTGTTAAGGTGCTCCTAAAGGAAGCATCATGATCAGGCCACTGGATATGAAGTCAGAGAACCTGAATTGAAATGGTTGCTAACTCTGCAACTCTGCTGCTAACTATCTATGTAGTCTCAGGGAAATAACTTACTCTCTCTGTTGTCCTCAGTTTCCTCATCTGGAGAAGAATGAGATTGGACTAGATCTCTAAGCTTTCCAGCCCTAAATCCTATGATCCATAAAATCATAGACCATTCCTGATTATCACCACCCTCAACAAGAGGAAGCTTTGGGACTTCCCTTCCCCTCTTCCATAACTCAACCTGCCCTTTTGTGATTCCTTTCCTCCTTTCAGACTTCATGTGGTCTTCATTTTAAATTCATTTCACCCACAAGAAGGAGCATCACACAGTGCCATCTACCCTCTAGAACACCTCCATGTACTCCCTATAGTAATAGGCGAAGCTTTGCCTGTTTCTTGGAGCCCCCAATAGGGTAGTTTCTTGGTGCTGCTGGCAGGAATGGCTTCCTCCCCAGGCTCAGAGTTTCTGAAATTCCTGCTGCCAAAGAGAAATACTTTTATTCTGGATGAAGATTGCTGTTTGTCCTTCATTCTCAAAGGAGAGTATGACATCAGAGAGGTGATGCCACAACATGCAAGTGAATTAGATTTAAGTGAGGGAGGGCTGTGCCAGGGGGCAAGATATATGAGTGAGGAGCCCCAAGAAGATAGTGTCAGGGCCATAAGGCCTGAAACTCACCTTGGGGGTGCTTCTCCAAAACAGGGGAAAAGGCCTCTTCTAGTTCTAGAATCTAGAGGGAAGATATGTTATAATGCAACAAAACCTACTTCTCCAAAAGTTGGAGATATTTTCATTTCAGTGTAAAAAGTGAGTCTTAAGCAACTGTAATTGGTAACATTGAAAAGATTCATAAATGTTAATAACATTTTAAAGACAAACCTCTTTGAAAGGTTCAAGAATGTTCATCGACAAATGCCCCAAGTAAGCTTAATTCCAGAGGACTCATGATGAAATAGGTTGGGCACTTCCTGACCCAGTGGGGAAAGAATCAAGGCCCATGTTGCGACACATTTTTCAGATATGGCCAATGCAGGAATTTGTTTTGTTTAACTATGAGTAGTTGTTACTAGAGTTTTGTTTGTCTTCCTTTTTTTAGTGGAGGTAGGGAGTAGGTGGGAAGAGACAGAAAGTGGATTTTTGTTAATTCAAAAAAAATTCAATTAAATTTGAAAAGCAAAGAGTAAGATTGTGAGATCAGATGCTAGACTGCAAGAATACTCAGAATATTGATCTTCCTTCCTTCAAGATAAACAGGTGCCAGGATAAACAAGGTACCAAAATAAATAGGAATCAGGGTTTTTAAGTGTGAGGTCTGCCCCTCTAACATTCCTCTATGTATGTGTAAGATATACTGCTTGAGATAAGGGCAGGAGTAGAAGGGCTACCTCATAGACCTAGGAAGGAACATAGCAGGGAGACATTGATTGAGGAACATGAAGATCTAGGAAAATCCTAATAAGTTACATGGTCAGGACATCCTCTTCCCTTCCCTTTGAAAGTCTGAAAATTGTTACTGTTCACTGGATCTTTGACCTCTGATTCATTTACAAAAGTATCTGCTGCTATGGAAAATAGATTTCCTATTATTAAAAGTATGCAATGGAGGTAGACTTCAAACTCCCTATAACTTGCACAGACTTGACTGAGGAGGCTCAGAGACATTAAGTGTCTTGGGCATCATAGCCTAGCTTGTCACTGTAAGGTAGAATTTGAACCCAGATCTTCTAGACTGCAAGTCTAGCATTCCATCCACTACTAGACCAAACTGTCTCTACCTTAAAAATAGTCTATTTGTAAAAAGTCATCATAATAAAATGTTCCTTTTTGTACCCTAAGTGGTTGCTTGTTCTCTTGACTACTTTCAGTGCTATACTAGCTTTGAAATCAAGTGCACTGTGAAAGGATGCTTTAAGAAGACTTGAGAGTCCTAAACCCCAGAGCCATCTTAATGATAAAATGCCAATCTCAAGGTCTAGGGAGTTGACACCCACATACCTGCAGGTTTGGAAACCCAGGCGCAGAGGCTCCAGTTCCCTTGAGCAGCCTAGTCCCCCAGTACCGGCTTTGGTTCTTTAGTACCTGTAGATAGCAGGTTCAGTCAGCAGTTTCCAGAGCCGCTGATGCCCTTGGTAGAAGGGTGGTACCTGGTTCTGTCTAACCTTCAATTCCCTGAGTACTAGGCTCAGCTGGGTAACCTGGCACCCCTGTAGAACGGTTCCAGAGAGCCCAGAGCGCAGGTCCTGAATAGCTGCACGCCTGGCCTGGATTTCTTCTGAAGCATCCCACAGTGTGGGAGAAACCTGTTTCAACTGGACTGGGTCCCAAGTTCCTTTGGCCCCTGATAGTGAGGCCAGGAGTAGGTTCAAAGGCGTAGCTGCTGGGGAGAACAGGCATGTGGTGGGGCCAATTCATGGGGAGCAGGATGGGTTTTTGATATAGTCAAAGAACAATCCTGTCCATTCCTCCTAAATTCTTCTACCAAGAATCACATGGGGCTGCCTTTTCCCACTGAACTGGCACTGGGTATGCAAACCTGAATGAGGAGCCAATGGAGAAGAGGGCAAGGTAGGATTTGGGAGCCTGGGGAGCAGAATTTTCTGGGGACCCTCCCCAGAAAAGATTAAATCTCACTTTACGTCTTTTCCTTTCCCTCCCTTCCCACCTTCATACCTTGGGGATCCAAGCGGAGTAGCAGGCTACTGTAACTATTCCCAAAGAGTAACCGAGTCACTATCCAAGGCAAGGAGCCCATGCAGGAGTTAGAAGCCTTCCCTGCCAGTGCCAGCAATAAAGGGCAGTCCCTACAAGGAGAGAGGGCTAAGGCCAGGGACAGTGCAGGTCCTTGTTATGAGTGACTGCTCCTTATTATATGGAACCCTCAGACTGCTGCCCTACCCCAAGTTGGACTCACGGAGCTTCTGGAAGCTGTAAGACTCTCAATGAGCCCCGCCACATGCTTCTGGCCCAGGGCCTCTTTATGGTGCTGGGCCCCAGGCAGGACATGGTCACAGTGAGAAGGGAGCAGGCTCTGGGGAAGGAGAAGATGGTTAGGCTCAGGGCTTCTTAGGTTGCCTTCTAAGTTTATATCTCCTTTCCTCATCCCTTCTGCTAGCATCCACAGCTCACATACCTGTCCAAGCCTTCCATTGCCTTGAGGTAAAGTTGGCAACCAGACTTGGAGTCAAGGATCTCTGCTTCACTAACTCCTTCTACTACTCTGGGAAAAAAGGGAAAAACCTAGGCTCATAGGACCTCTGGGCTCTGTCCCTCTGCCACAGGACCTTCAAAGCCTTGAATCCCAGGCATAAGAACAAAATGAGTAGGTAAGCCCTAGTCATATAGACATACAAGCCCTGAACAGGGCAGCTGTACAGAAGACAGGCTCTCTAGGAGAACAAAGAACCATGGGGTAAGATGGTGCTTTTTCTGCTGCATCTCTTACCTCCCCCAAAATTACAATCTGCTGAACTCTGGAACAAAGCCCAGCAGTCTGGTTTTTGTGGGAATGATGTTAGGAGATAGGGAATGAGGAAGGGAGAGTGGTGCTGGGAGAAGATATTCCCATCCTGGGCAAGGTAGCATACTCACAGACCCAGTGGGTACACTTCCAGCAAGGTCAGGTCGCTTGTTCCAGGCAATAATAAGTCTCTACCTCTCCCGCTAGAACTGAGCTAAAAGCAAGGGAGTGCATGGGATAAGTCTGTGTAGAACTTGTGAAAACCTTCCAGCTCCTGGAGAGCACTCTCCAGGGCTGCCTAGTCCTTGTAAATCTGTCTCAAGATCTTGTCTGTCACCTGCACTAGACTTAGGGTCCGGAGGGAAGGTTCAGAAGCATCTGGAGGTTGAATCCCCTCAAACAGCATTGCCAGCAGCTGGAAATTATTAGAGAAGGTAGAGGTGGATGGGAATGAGAGAAAAGATAGTCCTTTTGGTCTAGAGTACAACCAAGTCTGGACTGTGCGGTAAGGCAAAGTGGATTCTAGCCTCTCACCTGAGGAACCAGATCCAATTGCTTGGCTTCTCTGCCCCTAATCAGCACAGACACACTGTAACCTCTGGATACTGAGCCCAGCACAGCCCGAATGTTCTCCAGAAACTCTTGCTCTGCTTCCTAGGGCAACAGACAAGAGCTCACTTCTCTGGGGAAAACATCTCTCTGTTCTGTTGCGTCTGGGGTATCCTATTTCTCCTTTGTTACTCCCCTCCCCCAAACAGCATGATCCAACTTGGGAAGGCACAGATGCGGTTGTCTCAAGACAACGGAGAGTATGATGTTACAGAGGGAAGACACAAAATGAGGTTGATAGGGACAAGGCCTTGCCAACCATGCCCTACCTACCCCCTTTTTCTACCTGTTTGTGCTCTGGGCCTAGGACTCGGTCAAATGTGAATTGGTGCTCCTAGGTGCTGGACTAGGGTCACTAAGATTAATTCACATTTATATTCTCTTTTTCTTCCATACTTCCCATGCCTAGTTCCACCTTTCCCAACCCCAATAGTACCTCAAGGTCTCCTGGATCTAGCAGGAGCGTTTTAGAACCATCTAGAAGAAATCTGGGGCTGCAGGTGTTGTGGTCTATAAAAGAATAGTGGATTACTGTGAGATTCTGTTTCAGTTTTCTCCTGTTAAGGACAGGAGAAATTGGTCCCAGCCTACTACCTTCAGGGTTCCTTCCAGGCCTTACCTCTTAGAAGGAATGTCTCACCTGCCTCTGGCAAGGATGCGACTTCCACAACCACTGTCACCGAAGACCCAACCTAAAGGGAAAGAAAATAGGGGGACCTAGGCCCTGAGCCTAAGCAACCAGGAAAGTCCGGGGCACAAGTTTGTGCTCACCTGCTCCATGCTGCTTGTCATGGTTCTGGAGCCTCCAGGGTTCTCCTCAATAATTCATGTCCTATCTGGTGGTTTCAGGGCGGGGTTTGCTGTCCCCCAATCCGATTCCACCAGGCTATTTTTCAGTCCACCTGTGTCTGTCTCCCAGAGTTCTGCTTCCCCACAAAGCCTCCAAGTTCTCAATACAGCCAATTGATTTTATGAAGACACGGACACGGACACAGACACAGACACAGACACAGACACACACACACACACACACACACACACACACACACACACACAGAGTCTCTTCTAGGAAGGTGAGGGCAGAATTGTCTGGGATTTGACCATTTTAGTAAAGATGAAGAAAGCAAAAGGAGAGAGGTACAGAGGTTCTTAACCTTTTTCATTGATCCTTTAATGTTTTGAAATGCATAAAATTAAATGCATAAGATTGCAAAGGAAACAAATTATATTGGAATCTTTTTTTTTTTTGAAATTCTAAGTTCAGGGCCTTCAAGATAAGAATCTCTGGATTTGGTGAACTCCAAACTTTCTTTCCATATGAGTTTATGATTCCAGGAAGTCAGCTCCCAGTTAGATGGAGGCCTAAGGATCTCTGTCTGGGGCTCCTTCTGCTTTATGAGGGGCAGTCCCAGTTGTGACAAATTTTTCCCTCTTTTTCTCCTTGCCCTCTTGTCAGCCATCCTCCCTCTCCCTCCCCCAACTCCAGTGTCCTTGAACTAGTCTTCAGAGCCTCTGGGGAAGAAAGAAATAAAACATACAGATAATACAGTTATTAGGTTTTTGTTTGTTTTAATGAAAAGTAGTGGAGAATGTCATCCTGGCAGGTTACTCTGCAGTCTCTGGAATCACAAGGCAGTCAGGTGGGACTTGAACATGTTTTTCTCCCCTCCCCAGTTTGCTCTCCACCTCCCTTCAGGGGAATCCTCCAACCCCTCGAAGCAGTGCCAAGGTTGCAGTCCCAGAGACCTGGAGGACTAGTGGTATGCCTATAGACTTGGGCGCACGAGAAGGAACTTGAACTGTACAGTCGTCTGGAGCCTGCCCCCCTTGCAACTTGGCTGGGACACTGCTGCTGGCAAAAGGGTTCCCTTCGAGGATCAGTTTGGTGTCCTGGGGCAGCTCTGTGAGTATCGGCTGCTTGATCAGCAGGTTATAGCTTAGCACCAACTGCTGCAGCGTCTTAGGCAGAGACGTTGGCACACACTTCAGCTTCGCGTGGGACAGGTTGAGGGATATCAGGGTGGGTGGCCAGGTACACTGAGTCTGGGGTGTAGCCTTCAGCTCATTGTAACTGATGTCCAGTCGCTGAACATTTGTCCCTGTGGCCTCCAGACCCCGGCACACTTCCCCCAGCGACTGAAGGCTGGTGTTCCTAAGTGCCAGATCCCGCAGTGCCTGGAAGTCCTTGAAGCAAGAGGCCGAAATTAAGCCACTCTCTCCTATCTCTGGATTGTCTGACAGATCTAGAGAGTTCAGTTCCTTGAAGGTGCCTAAGTCTGTGCAGGGCACATTGCTCAGGCCCAAACCAATCAAACTCAGTGCCTTCAGTCCAGGTTTTAGCCAAGGCCCTATTAGCGCAAATAAGTTGCTCTCTCCAGCCAGCGACACTCTGCTGAGGCTCAGGACTGTCAGCGCCAGATCGCCGTCAATGGGCGACCGAGATTGCAGGGGCGGGTGCGAAATCACCAGGTCTTCCAGAGCCAGCTCCTTAATCCGTGTGTAGGTCAGCGCCCGTAGGAGCTGGTACAGAAGCGAGGCCGGGACCAGGGCCTCTTTTAGCTTCAGTCGCCTGAGACGCAGCGCTCTCAGCACATCCGCTGCTTTCCTCGGGTCAGCAATATCTTTCTGCAAAAAGCTATCCAAGTTGTGGCCACCCCCAAGGATCTCCACTTCTAGAGCGGAAAGGCACATCACAATGTCATCCCATTTAGGCTCTGGGGCAGAAAAGTTGCAGAAGCAATTATCGCCCTCGTCGTCCAGGATACAGGAGGCTGAGGATGGCCAGGGAAGCAACAGCAGGGGAGACAGCAGCAGCAGCGGCAACCTCTGCCAGGGTTCCTGAGGATGACACCAGCGGTTTATTTCAAGGCTTGTCCCACTGCTGGGTAAACAGGAAAGCCAGAGGAGTGCTAATGGCTGCAGTGCTAGGTCCTAGTTTGACTTCAGAACCCAGCCCAACCTCACTTCACTTACTCTTTCCTCGAATACTGTCCTTCCCCTGTCTTTCCTCTCTACTGCCGGGTCCCTTCTCCCTCCCCCTTCCCTTCCCCCACAGTATCCTGCTGTACATCCCTACCCAGGAAGTCAGTCCCAGGCCGGCACTGAGAAGCATAGGATTTGGGTTTGGGAGAGGTTGTAGAAGATCTAAGAGAGAACGCTGGGCCTGGAGTCAGAAGGACCCGAGTTCAAATCCAGCCTCAGACACTTAGTAGCTGCGTGATCCTGGGCAAGTCCTTTAACCCTGTTTGCTTCCGTTCCTCATCTGTAAAATGAGCTGGAGAAAGAAATGGCAAACCATTCCAGTATCTCCGTCAAGAAAACCTCAAATGGGGTCACAGAGATTCGGACATGGCTGAAAGACTTAAGAACAACCTGAGTGGAGTGTAAGGTGAGAGATAGGAGGACACTCACCATGGCTTGTCCTGGTGGTCTCTGTACCTTCTACTCCTTTTATGCTTAAAGCTGGGCTGTCTGGTTTCTGGGATCTGAGTCTTGGGTTTTGAATGATCTTATGCTTTTGTATTGTGCTATTAAACCCAAATCCTATTTCTCCACCCCAACTTCCTCTTTGTATAGTTTTGCAATCAAAGTTGTCAGCACCAAGAAGGGTGAGTACTGGGACACTGGGGACACCAGGAAACAAACACTGGGCTTTCCCCCTCAGCCTGACAGTTTTCCAACTTTTTATTTTCCTTTCATGTCTAAGCCTTACAATTCAACCTTGAACCATCTGTTTCTAGTCTGGCTGGAGGTGGAACCAGTGGGTCTCCACAGTCCACAAAAGAAAGTATAAAATGTATGTTAAGATATAAATTTTTTAAAAAATTCCATTTCTGGTAAACTCCCTTTACCTTCCTCGTTTCTGAAACCCTGCTGGATTTCTGGGAAGTGACAGAACAGGACAGGAAGCAAAGATGGAGAAAGCTTGTCTGTACCCGGATAGACTTGATGGGTGAGCCTCAAAGCTCCTTTTAGTTTGGTTTCCAGATCTAAAATTCTAAACTTCATTTCCTTTCACTGTCTCTTGGTAGACTGCCCTCCTTTGTTTAGGGAAGAGTTGGGGATGGGAGTCTTTAGGATCACTCAACAGCTCAACACCTTTGCTCCTACACTGAGGGAAACGACCAATTGGTGTTGTTGGGGTAGAGCTGTAGTTCCTTCTTCAAATTCAAGACTAGTAATGATATCATGGGGTGATGCCTTCACTTGCAAACGAATTGGATTTAAGAGAGACAGAATTATGGGAAACATTGGGAGGAATTTTGTTTCCACATAATTGAAAGTACTCCTATCTTTGACAGCAGAATGTGGGTCAGAGGTGACTGGTTCTAATCAGAGCTGTGATCTAGCAGGGCCAGGCTTCTGATCTGGTAGAGGGTTAGAGGCTTGTACCCATGCTTCCCAAGCTATGAGAGGGGAGCATGATGTGGGCAGTTCTGGAGGTTGCACCTAACCAAAGGAGAACAAGGTGGGAAATTCTAATGGAAATAGAATAAAAGGGTTCCCATTTGTCTGAATCAGTGTACTCCATTAAGAGTTACCCATTTATTCAGAAAGAATAAATGTAAAATAAATGTAATGAAAACCTTCCTGGCTTTCCAACGAATATTGTTTATTCCTAGACTAAACATTTCTCACAGAGTTGTGCAAACTCCTAAGCTATATTGATGGAAGCCTCAACCCCTAACTTGCAGAAGAGGAGTGAGGTTTAGAGAATGGGGCAGTGTAATTATAAGTTAATTTAAAGTCTCCCCACTTTTCCTCACCTCCATCAAATCTTGATAATATTACATATTATTTTTAATAATTAAATGTCATTTTTGGATCGCAATAGGATTAAAAGTCTGAACTAATCAGACTCATTTTATGGTTAGATCCTCACATTTTAAAGGATTCTTATACCAGGTACAGAATCTAGGTAAGGACAGAAGTAGCAAATTAACAGTTTCAAAAATGGGAAACCAAAGTTAAGTGATTGTACTGATTTATACTAAGTCAGAATTATCTGGGAGCTTCTAGATCTGAACCAGAGAATCAGAACTCCCTTTTTGAACTGTATAAACTACAAGAGGCCTATGGGATTCAAAAAAGGGCTGCTTGAATGGATATTGGCAATAGGTCACTGGGATATAAGGAATTTGATGTTAATAAACATTGGTAATAATGATTCTATTGATTTGTATGGTTTATGTGTAAGTTTTCTTGGTTTTCTTGGTGATATGTAATTCTCCCTTCCCAAAACTAGTCTTTTGTGAGCCATCTAAGTAGTTTAATCTGTAACTGACTTAATGTAATTATGTAATTTTATAAACTGTGAGAAACCTTTATTGTCTTGTTTGAACCTAGCCCTGCATGGCTGGGAAACTGAATCATTTCTATGTGCCTTTAAGTATCAAATCATATGTTTTGGGAGCCCCTGTCAGGTCTGTCTGACTACTCCAGCTTGTGGATACGGACTTTTGGATCCATCCATCCATCACATCTAAGGGTTGCCCTTGCTTCTGAGCCAAGGGATCTGAAAAAGACATCAGAGGCAGACCACTTTCCCAAGAGTCCGGACCAGACCTGCATACCTGGGCCCCTTATGCACTGAAGACTGGTTCTTAATATCTTTGGTAGCTTTATCTTATTTTTACTTGGTTACTCCGTATTTCCACTGTGATCCCTACCTTGATCCTCCTTCAAGCCTGCTCCTTTTGTTTGTTTGCAACTGCCTTGCAGTTGCTGCCCAGCTCTGGGGATGTCCAACCATTCAATCTTATCTTTAGTTCCCTTTATTTCAGAAAGCAATAGGGAAAAAACTAAATTCACCTAGGATTTTGGGAAACCCTCCCAAGAAGAGAGTTCTTTTTCCCCATACCATCTTTGGTCTACTGATGAAATTTTACAGATTTGTCTTCCACCAAAAGGAGGAAATGAAATATAATTTTTAATAATTAAATGTCATTTTTGGATCTCAATAGAAGTAAAAGCCTGAACTAATCAGACCATTTTGTTTTACTTTAAAAATGCCTTTTCCTGTGTTAGCAACTCCAGAAACCAGATAAGACTGAATAGTAGGATTTTTCTTATCTTTGGGGACACTCCATGGGGAGGGGGGGATACAGACTTCCCGGGATCATAAATTCAAAACTCACTCTACTTTGTCTCTTGTCTTACCAATTTGCATTCACAACCAAGAAACTTCCTCTCTCGTGGTATGGATAGTAAACATGGGGATCATCAATTTGTTTGATGCTACCACTCTGAATTGGGGTGGTTCTAAAATAGTTTTCTCATTTGTTTGTTCAGGCAGTCAGAACTTAGTTTCTGGCTCCATGATCAGGTATCTGCTAACTTAAAAGGGAATAAATGAGCCTGTCTGTTTCCTTTAACCAAACTTCCAGGTTAACACTGTGCATTCCTGCCTTGAACCCAAACTCAAAATCCATCTGTTAACTGGGAGTGTGGGAACAGGCATAGTAAAGGCCTCTAATGCATGTACCTAAATTCCCACAGGTGATAACAGGTTGTAATTAGAAACTAATGTAGAGATCATCTGGTCCAAGGTCCTGATTTTATAGATATCAAAACTGAGGCAAGTGACTTGTCCAAGGTCATACAGATAGAAACTATCAGAGAGGTTGTAGAAAGCCAAAGTATTTGATTCTTGGGGGTCAGTCTCTATGTAGATATCTTTGAGATTGTGGTTTTGGCTTCCAGGCTTTGAAGCCTGCTCACGGAGCATCCTTTATTCTGTAAATACATTTTGATAAGAGTCATCTGACTTTCCCCATGACTTCTTACGGCCTTGATAACAAAGCCTTATCTTATCTGTGCTACTTCCAGGGTATGACAGACTATTATATTGACAATAAAATTCCAGAATATGATTAGGATAAGATTACCTGAATTTTGGTTGCCTGTTCTATAAAAACCTTGTTCAAAGAATCATTAAATGGAGTTCATGGTTCTTCCTTGAACTACCCATATGATCTGGTCATTTCTTATTCACATCTGCTATCCTGCTTAGTGCTGGACACTGAGCAGCCCACGACAAGAGGTGATTCAAACCCAAGTCTTGCAACTCTAGACATACTAGGAGTCTTCTCACTATTCCACACTGCCTGTCATTTGATCATCAGCACAGTCCCAGTTAAGTAAGCAGGCTAGCTGCCTGTCTCAGAAAGGTTATGCTAGTGATCTTTTCACTCCCTAGAGTTACTCAATAGTCTTGTTTTCACTATATTCGAATATATATTAGTATGTAAAATATACTAATATATACATATCAGCATATTAAAACTAGTAGTTCTGCAGTCATAAGCTTTTATCCTTTTTCCTTAAGTCTCAATCTGGAAGACTCAGGATCAACAGGTAGGTGGCACCTGGAATGCTGGCCTTGGAGTCAGCAAGGCCTAGGTTCGAATTCAGCCTCAGACACCTGTAGGACCCTGGGCAAGTCACTGAAATCTTGCTCAGTCTCAGTTTCCTCATCTGTAAAATAGGAATAAAAATAGCACCTTCCTCCCAGGGGTGTTGTGAAGACACAGTGAAATAACATTTATTAAGTGCTTTGCAAACTTTAAAGCTACATTTATATACGTCCTAGTCATCAATAATTCTGAATTTTCAGAAAACTATGAGTCGGAGGAGACTATTGCTCACATCACGGTCATTCATTTCTCATTCAGTACAGGGGCGCCTGGATGCCAATTTCTAGACAAGAAATGCATTCACTTTTTTGATAAGTGAAAGAATTCCTGTCTACACTCGTTTATCCCAAATCCAGAGGCGGGAGGGGGCTGGAGGGGAGCGTAGACGCGGTCTCGGGTCGGGAGGAATGCTGGGGGCGGGTGGAGAGAGATGCTGGGCGGAGGGCGGGGGCGGGAGCTCGCAAGAGGCGAGGAGGGGGCTCTCGGCCTTTCCAAATGCAGAAGGAGCGGACGAGCAACTTCCTTTAGGAAGTCTGGAATTAGGGAAGTGAAACCAGATTTGTCCTCGCAGGCCGCGCTGGCCCCGGAGGCTCCGCCCTGCGCTCGCGCAGCCCCGCCCGACCCCCCGCCACCGGAAGTGCAGCTGTAGGGAGAGTCTAGACGCCTCCGCCCCTCCTCCTCCGCCTCTGCCTCCTCCTCCCCCCCGCCACCGCCTCTGCCGCCGCCGCCGCCCGTTCTCGGCCTGGTCCTATTGTGCCCGCGGAGCGCCCGGGGTCATGTGGAGTCACCGCAGCGGCCGCCTCCGGGCCCATGGCTACAACCTGCAGGAGCAGCGGGATCGCTGGCGGGAGCGGGAGGCAGGTGCGGCCCGCGCCGGAGCGGCCCGGGAGCTCCGGGGCTGCATCCTCCCCCCAGACCCGATGGCCCCCTGCCCAGGGCTTCGGGACCCTCTGGCCCGCCCCCACAGCCCCATGATCCTCCTATATCCCTCACCCCTGAGATTCGCCCCCCCCCCTGGCCTCCTTGATCCCCACCCTCTTATCCCCGCCTAGAGCCCCCGCCCCTCTGATATCCTGCCTGGAGCCCCTGGCAGCCCTGATCCCACTTCCCCCCTTTTCCAGTTCCCCCCCAGTCCCTGGCCCCTCTGATCTCCCCACCTTCAGCCCCTGGCTCCTGTGACACCCCTTTCCTCCTTCCCAGTCCTGGCCCCTCTCATAACCCTCCCACTTTTTCCCCCCACCCCTTCCCAGCCTTTGGTCCCTCTGAACCCTTCCCTCCCCTTCCCTCCCTTCCCTTCCCCCTCCCCTCCCTTCCCTTCCCCTCCCCTCCCTTCCCTTCCCCTCCCCTCCCTTCCCT
>CM053581.1:320075813-320130977 GCA_028627135.1 Pseudochirops cupreus | reverse complement strand
CTAGATCCTGGGTTATCCTGATTGTGTTTCCACAGTATTCAAGTTGTTTCTTCTTGGCAATTTGTGATATTTGCTCCTTGATCTGGGAACTCTGGAACCTGGCTATAACATTCCTAGGAGTTTTCTTTTGGGGATCTTTTTCAAGAGGTGATTGGTGAATTCTTTCAAGTTATATTTTGCCCTCTGGTTCTAAAATATCTGGGCAATTTTCCTTGAGAATTTCTTGAAGGATGATTTCTAGGTTCTATTTTTGATCATGGCTTTCAGGTAGTCTAATAATTTTTAAATTGTTTCTCCTGGATCTATTTTCCAGGTCAGTGGTTTTTTTCAATGAGATATTTCACATTGTCTTCTATTTTCTAATTCTTTTGGTTCTGTTTAATAGTATCTTAATTTCTCGTAAAGTCATTTGCTTCTACTTGCTCCAGTCTAATTCTGAAGGAATTACTCTCTTCAGTGAGCTTTTCAGATTCTTTTTCCACTTGGAAAATTCAGCTTTTTAAGGCATTCTTCTCTTCATTGGCTTTTTGGGCCTCTTTTGCCATTTGAGTGAATCTATTTTTTAAGGTGTTATTTTCTTCAGTCAGATTGTTGACTCACTTTTCATGATTTTCTTTCATCATTCACATTTGTCTTGCCAATTTTTCCTCCGCTTCTCTTATTTGGTTTTCAAGATCCTTCTTAAGCTCATCTATGGCTTGTAGGCAGTCTCCATGTTTCTTGGAAGCTTTTGGTGTGGGAGTTCTGACTGTGTTGTCTTCCTCCCTTTCCATTTTCCATGCTTTGATCCTTTTTGTCCCCAGAAAAGGAATCTAAAGTTGGATTGCTGTTCTTGCTTTGCTTCCTTTGCCTGCTCATGTTGCCAGTCAATTACTTGACTTTTGGGCTCCATAGAACTCTGCTTTCAGAGGAGAGAGCTTTGTCCCAAATCACTGGGGTTTTTGCAGCTGCCGGAGCTATTAGGAGGGTGCCGTCTCTGCAGCCCCCGCCAGCTTTGGCTCACTGGTCATGCACCTCAGGAGTACCACTCAAGACCATGATCCCAATCCAGGCAGGTTAAGGCAAGAGCACTTAGCCTCTGAATGTTCGCTTGGCTCCCCCTGCAATCTGCAGGCTGGGAGCTCTGAAGCAGCCACGTGGAGGCAGCTGCAGGGCTGCCGCTTACTCTTGTTCTAGCTCTGGGGGCAAATGGCTGGACCCACTCCTCTGTCCCAAATTCAGCCAAGTTCCACTGACCTTTCACTTTGTCCTTGGTTCTTATGGGTTGATAATTCTGGAAACTGCCACAGCTGCTGGTCATGCACTCGCCTGAAAGCTCCAGCTGGGGCTTGTCCTGGCCACCCTAGGGCTAAAACTGCCAGGCTTCAGGCTGGGTCTCGGCTCCCACCTCGCTGTGATGAACCTTTCCCGTTCGCCTTCAGTGGGAGCTCTGTTTCTCTGTCATTTTGGGGGCTATGGAGCTCTAACATTTGTTTAGAGTCATATTTTATAGGTATTTGAGGTGGTTATGGGGGTAGTTCACAGAGTTCTACTAATTGGTAGAGTCTTAAGGAGCTTCGGTATCTGTGACACTTGCACTGGACAAGCCGGCCAGAATCATCTGACACAGAGTGAGTCTGCACTAGATAAATCTCCAATGAATGGGTATTTCAGTTAAAAGTGAGAACTAGGAAAGAGTTACAACAACAACAATGATGAACTAATCATTAATCCCACTGGACTATAGTTTTATTATCTTTTTGATAAGGGATTTGAAATAGATCATCTCTCTGGATTCTTATAATTTGTAAAGGTTTACTTTTTTTTTTACAAAGTCATTCTTTTTTTTTTTCCTTTTTGGAGGGGAGAAGGTAGGGCAATTGGTGTTAAAGGACTTGCCCAAGGTCACACGGCTAGTAAGTGGTAAGTGTCTGAGGCCAAATTTGAACTCAGGTCCTCCTGACTCCAGAGCTGGTGCTTTGATCAGTGTGCCGCCTAGCCACCCCAAAGATGTACTCTTTTAGTGGAAAATTGTTTGTTAGTTGATGAATTTCTTCATATATAGGAAGGTGCTTATTTAATAAAAGTAAACTGTGGAAGGTTTGGAATTTATGTCAGTAGGAGTATTGCTTGCTCTGATGGAATCAGGGGTCCTTGTAGTAATGAATGTTATTTGTTACTAGCATGTTACTGGTTATGTAGAGAAGTAACAGCTACTTGTGGGGAAAAGAAGTGCTAGATGGAAACAGATGGAGGAAGTGCTAATTTTATCATTCCGTATTTGGTAATCTTGTATCTTTTTTCTCTAGGTCCAAACTCACCAATGAAGACTTTAGGAAACTTCTTATGACACCTAGAGCCGCACCCACCTCTGCACCACCATCCAAATCTCGACATCATGAGTAAGTTGATTTATATTCTTAGTTGTTTCCCAACCATGCCTAGCTTATTCCTGTTATATACTTTACTATAGAAAAGTAGAGGGTAGGAGGGATTATTTTGTTGAGGCTGTGATTGGGTTGGGAGTCAGTATATTCTTCCAAATGTGGGGCTTCTTCTGCTCAGCTTTAGTGCCCTGATCATTTTACCACTGCGGCCTCCTCTTGGGATTTGTGAGACTGTGGTAACCATTTGGGATGTTTGAATTTTTCACTCCTTCTAGGATGCCAAGGGAATACAATGAGGATGAAGATCCAGCAGCACGAAGGAGGAAAAAGAAAAGGTGAAAGGAAGGGAAGCCCTTACTGAGGGTGGGACTAAGTTTGGTTAAGAGTTAGTTGGCTGTTTGGGAACATATTTTCATTTAATGGAGAAACTTGAGGTTTCTCTTTTTTGGAAGCTCTTTAAGGATTTTGTGTTGTTAGGGGAGATGTGCACTTGTTAGAGGGCTTTTCACTTAGAAACTACAAAAGTTCTCTCTGGGTCTGGCATTTTGCTTTCTTCATTGGGAGGGCCATAGCTCAAAAAGAATTGTGAGACATTCAGCTGAAATCTGTAAAGAGTTGGAAGTTCACATTAATCTTTTGGGCTGTGTGATTTAATGGTAGTAGATATTCAGTAATTTGGAGGTAACTAAGCAGGAAGGGGCTCAGCAGTGACTGAGAAAGCGTTAGATATTGCCTTCTGTTATAATTATAGAGCAATCTGCATTGTACAGGGAAAGAGAATTGCTGTGAGAAAGTATACAAATAATTAGGTATTATAGGGGCATATTTTTTGACCCCGAGGTTTATGTATGGGGGAGTGAGGGCAGAGATGTAGAGAACAGAGAGTCCAAGTAGAGAGGAGCAGATTTGTTACACTTACATTTGCATGCCTTACACACTTACTTCTCATTCATAGCTACTATGCTAAACTCCGTCAACAAGAAATTGAGCGTGAAAGGGAGCTAGCAGAAAAGTATCGGGACCGTGCCAAGGAACGGAGAGATGGTGTGAACAAGGACTATGAGGAAACAGAGTTGATTAGTACCACTGCTAACTACAGGGCTGTGGGACCTACTGCTGAGGCGTGAGTAGACTTGGACCTAAGTTCATTTAAGATTTAATTTCCACAGCAGCCCCAGTCAGTCTGTGTAGTTGTCAGCAGATTATTTAATTCTTCTGGGCTTCAGTATACTGTAATGTGAACCTCTGGCCTTCTCACCAAAGCCAAAACACTATAACAACCCCATATCAGTAATACTAGGTTGATCTGATGATGGTTCCTTTTGTTTTATAGTGACAAATCTGCTGCAGAGAAGAGGCGACAGCTGATCCAAGAGTCCAAATTCTTGGGTGGTGACATGGAACACACTCATTTAGTGAAAGGCTTGGATTTTGCCCTTCTCCAGAAGGTGAGATGTTTTTCTTTTGTTTGTGAGTTATGGATGTTGCTGGGCCTCTAGGAAGGGGATCGGTGGTGGATTTCTGACTGTTGTAGTATTATCTTATGAGTGCTGAAGGTGGAGTTTTAGGGTAAGGTTTTAAGGTGTAGTCAGAGCTGTCTCAGACACCCATCTGGTTCCTCCTTTAGGTTCGAGCTGAGATTGCCAGCAAAGAGAAAGAAGAGGAGGAGATGATGGAGAAACCTCAGAAAGAAACAAAGTGAGTGTATGAGGGGGCAGATTGTTGAAGTGGAGGGTCAGGATTTGGCTAATGGCAGAAATGGCTAATGACTTCTTTCTTGTTTCTTAAGGAAAGATGAAGATCCTGAGAATAAGATTGAATTTAAGACACGTTTGGGTAAGAGCAGTGCCTTGACACTTCTTGTATTCAACAAGAATAGATCTTATAAGAAATTTGGATACCACCAACTAAAAACGCAGCAGAATTGTGTGATTTTGGAAGAATTTTTTAAAATTCCATGTTTGTTGTTTCTCTTCCCCCAGACTACAGTATTTCTAACTACATGTTCTGAATACTGAACACTGAATGTCATTTTCAAATTGCTTTAAACCAAGGTTTAATTCCTTATAGACCTTATCCATGTTCTCATGCACCATTAAAATCAGTTTGTGACTTAATCTAATATCAGCTATATATTCTTCCAAATGAAGACAGAACATAGACATTTAAACTTTGCTTTCCTGTAAAGTAATTTTTACATGACTTTAAATTACATTTTGTAAAGCATATTTTAGGAGGTATTGCACATTCTTTAAACCTAGACAAATGTGCTTTGAGACCTGCATAGAACAGCCCTAACTTTAAAATTTATTTATAATGCCTATCGTATCTTTTACCACTTTTCTGCCTACACTATGAAAATTTGCTTGAAAAACTAACTGTGGAGCAAAACCTTCACCAGTCTGACTTTAAGGCCTTCTTTTGAAAGCGTTTAAATGTGGGAAAATGTCCCAATTATCTTGCTGCTGAGACAAATCATTAAATGGCAGGATACAAGGCTTAGACCCTCTAATGGAAGTTAATAGAGAATAATTCCCATTAGAAGGAAAATAACTTAAATTTGTCACCCCCGTATTGGCTATTGGCATAAATTTTCCAGTTAAAGGTATCTTTCCTTTTAAGTTCCCGTTGGTGCAATTATAGGAAACCTCAGGCTATCACATAGTAGCGATGGATAGAGAAATCATTGCCCTGTCTGTGCTCTATATAAAACCTTTTGTTGTGGCTATTAATCTAAGTTAGCTGTCTGACTTTACTTTTTTCTACTCCCTAAGTTGTAATCAATCGCTTAGTCCCCAGGCTTACTTTTTCCTGCTCTGCAGTATTGCTTTTGTTATCTCCTCCTCCTGAATGGAATGCCCTTCCTTTCTTTCCTTATCCAGTTTCTGTTCATTCTTCATGGTTCAGCTCAAGCTGTGTCTGTCTCCTTTATAAAATGCCTGACTGCCCGTTCAGATACTGGTTTCTTCCTTTTCTGACTTCTCTAACACTGATAATACTATGTGTTTTGGCATTTATTTTCTAATTCTTTGCTATTTTTATTAGACTGGTATCTTCAGCTAGACTGTAATCTCTTTGAAGATTGGTACTAAATCATATGACAGTGCCCGGCTCTCAGTGGGCACTCAGTCAATCCTTCCTTATTATCCCTTCTCTTAGGCCGCAACGTTTACCGTATGCTCTTCAAGAACAAAGCTTATGAACGAAATGAACTGTTTCTGCCGGGTCGCATGGCCTATGTGGTAGATCTGGATGATGAGTACGCAGACACGGATATCCCCACTACACTTATCCGGAGCAAAGCCGATTGTCCTACCATGGAGGTACTTGTTCTAATATTTCCTAGGACTGTCCTTTATAGGAAATGTAGGAGGGACACTTTCCTCCTAGAAATGGTCTTTTCCAAGATGGTTGATTTGTTTTTTTTCTTCGGATTTTAAGGCCCAGACCACTCTGACCACGAATGATATCGTCATCAGCAAATTGACACAGATCCTTTCCTACTTGCGGCAGGGCACCCGGAATAAGAAACTGAAGAAAAAGGACAAAGGTCTCTGGATAGTTTTGGGGAAAGACCTTCATTTTCTTTGGGGACTGAGTCTTATGGTGACATATGGACTGCCTGGAAGCAATAAGTTTATTGAGTGATATTTGTCCTAGAGCCTTTCTGTTCCCTTTGCCTTTGGAGAGAGTTAGGAAGTTGGAGACAGCCTTGAGAATTGAGGGATGGGAAAACTTGTCAGAATCAGCCAAGACAAGACTGAAACATATATTTCTCCCTGACCAATTTGGGAAGTAGTGTTGTGGTATGAGGAAGATTGACAGCAATGTTGGTGGTTTTTCCTTTATCCTGCCCCCCTTTACTCCCCCCCATCCACCACCCATGTTTATATAGTGCTCCCTGGATACATAAGAGCTTGTGCTAGGGACTGTAGGAGATTCACATTTTTGTGTAGATATTTACTATGTGTTGACTCTTTAATTCATTTTCTACATTCCCTAGCAGAACATACAAAAATAGGTAGTTAGAAGTATCTTTCCATTGTGATGACAACAAAATGTTTTCTAATTAGTCACATAGAATTATAGTCTGTACTAGGTGTCTCTTCTTCTTTAGCTTTTTGAAACCTGGCCTCTATTTTGCTGAAACTATTCTCCCAAAGGGCACCTGTGAACTCTTAATTGCTAAATTCAGTGGCTTCTTCTTACTTCTTATCCTCCTTTTAGACAAGACTGTCCTTCCCCCCTTTTTAAGAGAAACTTTTTTCACCCTATTATTCTTTCTTAATGTTCTCTCCTCTCAGCCCCTTGTGACTCCATGGTCTTCTAACTTTCTATTTTCTATCTTGGGGTTGTTTGCTGGCTGCTCTTTTTGATCCTGCATTAACTGTCAAGGTTTTGTTCCTGACATTTTTCTGTTCTTTTGGTTTTTTTATTCTTAAATGTTTTATGAACTTTTTTTTTTACATATTACTCTCTTTTAATAAATTCCCACCAAACAGTAGGACCCTTACTTTTAACAACTAAATCAAGCAAAATAAATTTACACATTGATTCTTGTGTATGTGCTTTACTCTGTCATTCTGAGAGTATGTGGAAGCATACTTCTTTGTAGATTTTTTTTTTGAGGGAGGAAATTAAAGCAGTTGGGGTTAAGTGACTTGTCCAGAGTCACACAGCTAGTTAGTATCAAGTGTCTGAAACTGGATTTGAACTCAGGTCCTCTTGACTCCAGGGCTGGTGCTCTATTCACTTCACCACCTAGATGCCCCTAGATTTTTTTACAGTAATATTGAGAGGAGAATTGATAGTGACACTGGGAATGTTATCCTTATTCTTATTCTTTACAGGAAAGCTGGATGAGAAGAAACCCCCGGAGGCTGACATGAAGTATGTATATTAGTTTCTAATATAAGTAGTCATAGGAAGAGAGCTTTGTGGGAGACCAGTTCTAGAAGTCTGTGGGAATCCTAGTCTAGGAACCTGAAGACATAGTAGGGTACTTTTGGGTAGCTACTGAAATCTGGGTCTGTGCCTTCCCAGCATTTTTGAAGACATTGGAGATTATGTACCATCAACAACTAAGGTTCCAAGGGAAAAAGAACGGGAGCGATATCGTGAACGGGAGCGAGATCGGGACCGGGACCGAGAACGAGAGAGAGAAAGAGAACGGGACCGCGAGAGAGACCGAGAAAGAGAGCGGGATCGGGAAAGAGAAGAGGAGAAGAAGCGACATAGCTATTTTGAGAAGCCCAAAGTGGATGATGAGGTGAGTCGTGAATTCCAGGATTTTTATAACATGTAAAAGGGTAGACTAGTTTCAGAGACTGACTCGTTACAGATTCCCAGTATGGAAGTCCCTGTAAAATTTTTTTGGAGGGACCTGATATATATAATTTCCTTGGCAAATGGAGTATAATCTGGAAATTCTGTGCTTACCAAGTAGTGTTTTTCCTGGTTCCATCTTGTTTTTGCAGACTTAGGGGTAGTGGTGGGGGGAGAGAATGGAAATTTTAGAGACAGGAGAAAATGAGGGTCAGTAAGCCCATTCCTTAAATCAGAGCGATGACTAGAGCATTGTTTTCTCCTTGATTAGTCTGGGGAAAAGTAGTTATGTGAAGTAGTACTTGAAGACACCATTAGTAGCAGATTTTTCAGAAGTATTGAGAGTATGCTGGATGGTGATATAAGAAAGAATGGGAGCCTTACTTTTTAAGAAAGCTGGCTGTGGAAAGGAGTATGATATTCCCATGGTAGCTTCCTAACAGAATGGGAAAAACTATGAAGTTGATGGAGGTTTGGGAGAGTGGTTAAGGAAAGAAGAGATCAGAAAAGGATAGTAGATTTGTAAAATGTGGATGAGAATTAAAAGTAGGCATTTCTGATATTTGACACTGACCTTACTCTCTTTTTCCCTTTTCAGCCCATCGATATTGACAAAGGTAAGTTATATTTATGTTGTTAAGTAGGTGTTATGAAGTATTCTGAAGAGCCAGAGGCCTGCATCCTAGCTCCTGCCTTTTATTTGAACCTGGCTTAAACTGCACAACTCAGAGATGGTACGCATGGAGCTGACTCTGGACAATAGTGTCCATGATGTACTCAAAGATATCAGGGTAGGGCTTTATCTCAGTGTTGCTTTAGTTATATAATATAGGATCAATCCTGGTGTTCGCATTGTAGTGGCAGTGTACAAGAATTATTGCTAGAGGGACTGTGAAGGGATCTGAGGCTCCCAAACATCCTTTGTCCTCTAAGAGCTTGGCTTGGGTGGAGTTGGGTCCTGGCTCAAATTTCTCTTGCTTAAGAACATGGTTAATATAAGTCTTTTTACCAATAGGTCCTGGATCTGCCAAGGAGTTGATAAAGTCTATCAATGAAAAGTTTGCTGGTTCTGCTGGTTGGGAAGGTGGTGAATCATATCCTTTACAATAAAATTGGATCATGAGTTCTAAAAGAACTTTTTAGCTTCCCCCTGCTTCTGATTTCCCCAAAGCTGTTCTCTTTTATATGGAGAGGTTTGACTGAGAGTTGCCCCCATAGGGCATGCTTATAGCAACCATTCTTTCTTTAGGATTGCAGACTCTCTATGACCTTTATCCTCTGGGCTGATTCTTTCTGCTTCCCTTTTTCTAGACTCTTGCCATTTGTTTCAGGATAATCCCTCTTCTCCTTTAAGAGAGCCATTTCTGTTGACAAATAATGCAAAGAAACCAGTTTGATAAATCTCACAAACACCTCTCTCACCTGCCACATTCACATTCAGGAATCCCCTCCCTTTGCAGAAGAGGAAAAGAGGTGCACTTTTATAGCTCCTCTTTGGGGCCAAACTTGTTCATTGTAACTTCTCAGCATTTTGGTTATTTTGTGTTTTTCTGTTTGTGTTGCTTTAGTTATTTTGTATCTTATTTTCTTGCTGCTTCTTACTTTGTATCAGCTTGTATTTTTTCCTATCTTCCTTTGTAGTCGTCATAGCATTTCATACAGTTTAGTAATATTCCATGATATTCACATACCAGATATTTTAAAAAGATAATCCCCAGTGGGCATCCAGGATAGGGACATCTGCTTTCTGTAGCAGTTGTTATTATATTTTAACACAGCACACATTGAAGAAACCAGAAGATAAGAAGCAGCTGGGAGATTTCTTTGGCATGTCCAACAGTTATGCAGAGTGTTACCCCGCCACGTAAGTGAGGCTTCGCTCTGGGAAGTGGGCTATGGGGAGGGTAGATGGAAAATGGAAACTGTAAATAAGAAAATTTGGCAGTTTCCTGTGATTCTGAAATATCTGTCTCTCAGAAGATGTCAGGGTTGCCTATGCCAGTTGAGTCAGCCAGAAGTAGAGAAAGGGCAAAGGGACGAGTCAGCTTCCTAGACAGTCTTGGTTCATTAGAGCATTTGACTTTTCTTTGCCTCTTTTTAGGATGGATGACATGGCTGTGGACAGTGATGAGGAGGTGGATTATAGCAAAATGGACCAGGTATGTCTGTGTAAGGTTTATGTTAGTGGATTATATCTTGGCTGTAGTCTATAGGGCTAGCCATTTTTTATAGGAAAAAGGACAAGTAGCTGCCTGACTGAAAGCATGAATCTTACATTTTCCACTAGTGCCATTTAGTGATCCATTGAGAAAATTAACAGTAGCCTGGATGGGTGGTGGAATTAGTGGCTCAACTGAATATTTAGCTTTCTTGCAGAAAGACAGATGAGCTAAAAACATTTTCACTTTATAAAGTTTAGATTACCATTTTAGAAAAGAATTTTCTTTGAATTCAGGCTCAAGGTAGTGGTGGGGAAGGAGGCAAAGTAGGGACATAATTGCTATACAGCATCATTTTAGCCAGGTTTCAAGGTTGTCTCTTCTATATTTGTAAACAAAGTTATAAATAGAATAGCGGATAGGATTGGATTGCTTTAACCTTCTTTGTTTTCTCCTTTACTGGAAGTGGCAGAGATGATTTGGGTATCTAATTTTCTGGAGTAACTGATTATTTTTCACAGCAGCCACTTTATCTCCAAAGAAGTCTAGAACTAGAGAAAGACCCTAGTTAATTTGATTTTGTAGGCTCTGTCCTGAAACAGTTTTGCATGTGGCCTACAAGCCCTGTACTGCAAACTAGAAAGGTACCTGCTGACTGTTTTCTTTCCTGCCACAGGGTAACAAGAAAGGACCATTGGGTCGATGGGACTTTGACACCCAGGAAGAGTATAGCGAGTACATGAATAACAAGGAAGCTTTGCCAAAGTGAGTCTAGCACTGAAACTAAACAGGGTTCTGGGAGCAGAGAATGGGATGGAGGAGGGCGGAATCTGGTTAGGCTGTTCCCACCCAGGGCCCTTTCTTTGAATCTTGCTCCATGCAACCCCACTATACTGTGACCCTGACTTTCTTCATCTACTATAGAGCTGCATTCCAGTATGGCATAAAGATGTCAGAAGGTCGGAAAACCAGACGCTTCAAAGAAACAAATGACAAGGCAGAGCTTGATCGACAATGGAAAAAGATCAGTGCAGTGAGTTTAAGAGGGGGAAGCTGTAGCTGGGACTCCTCTTATCCCTTAGGCTTGGGTTGAGAGCTTGGAAAGAAATTCCAGGATTATTCTCTATCTATGGGAGGGGCTTGAGATGGTTCACCCTCTTACTGATCAAGATAGGCTTGAATGTGAGGCATAATTATCTCTGCTCTATTTTTTAAGATCTCTGTTCTTTTTGCAGATTATTGAGAAAAGAAAGAAAATGGAGGCTGATGGGTAAGAGATTTTTTTTCATTTGGTTGGGGATCACTGGAACAAATGTGTTGATTCTTGATGCTATTTCTTTTTCCATTGTAGGGTTGAGGTCAAAAGACCAAAGTATTAGTCCAGCACTCTGATTCCTGGAAGATTACTTGTCTGGATATTTCTCAACTTTCTTTCTCTCCCTTTGCACTTTCCATGTGTATGTATGTATGAAGTTGCATTGTTTTGACTATTAAAACCCATGATAACCCTTAGTTTTTTTTTCCTTTTCTGTTGAAGAGATTGCATGAAGGGAAAGATGTGGGGTACAATGAGGTCAACCCCAATTTCTCAGTGTTTTTGAAAACACTAGTTGGGCCAGTTTCATCATTTTGTTGTTGATTCACAAGCTCCAGCACATATTTATTGGGTACAGTAAATTACATGTGAGAAGTCATTTTAATAATGTACTTTACAGTTTGAGATTACAGTATATAGCTAGTAATTCCAGCATTGATAGCAAGTGCTAAATATTTTTCTTTTTCCAGTGTGTATTTAGCTGAAAGTATTACACTGCCTAAGAGGTCCTGGCCAGTGAAGTTTCATAATAAAAAGGAGGGAAAGAAGGAGTATTAGGCTGATATTCCTTTTTTTAAAAGCTGTTTTATTTTTGCAGATAAGTTTTTGCCAAGTAAAGGTTTACCAGGTATATAAACAGTTTACTTGAGTAACTCCTAACAAAGAAGATAGCTTTTACTTTTATCAGGCCAAGTTACAAGGGCATTGACTCCAGGAAAAGTGGTTGTCCTTCAATCAGTGATTTGATCCTAGGGTTGTATAATATGACTTTAAGTTATGTGTAAAAAACATTTTGGGTTATAAAAACAAGTATGCTCTGCCCTCTGCCCTCCAAAAAAGCGAAAAATAAAAACAAAGTAATCTTGCAATCCACTGTACTAATGACCACATCTAATGTTCCTCAAATGGAACATTCCTCCTTATCCATTCTTGCCCAATGGAATGGGCTATTTAGGGAAGGCCACTGGTGGTATATAGTCTCCTGGCCCCTTTCTTATGATAGGCTGTGTTTATGTGGAAATGCAGTGTCATGCCTCCTAAGTCAATCTGCACGTGAAATCTGACCTTATGGCTGCAAGAGCTTCAGTAAAGCTGGTCTCTGAGTTGCTTTTTTCCCCCCTTTTCTAGCTCCTTCCTCTGCCAGCTATGGATAGCTGCAATATGAACAGCTGAACTGCTGGGAGTGAGACAGCAGCCAGCCATAGCAATATTCAAACCCTGGTGGATCACTGGACTAATGGTCCACTGGTTTCTTACTAAATGCCAGGCTACTGCTATCCATTATCAGATCAGATCATAGTTCAATTTTCAACTTGGATTCCTTGCAAAAGACAACTTTTAGGAAGCTGTGGTGGCGGTGTTGATGGGAATTCTAGGCAAATGTTGCAATCTGCAGGTAATCCAAAAGGTTAAAGCTTAGTCAACTTAGTTTATGTGGACTTAAAACTTTACATTACTACATTAGAGAACTATAGAGAGTTCTGTAGTTCTGCTTTAAACCTATGGTAACCCCCAGTAAGTGGGTTCTATGCAGCAGGCACAATTAGTTAAGGACAAATGAACATGGCTCAGATGGCTATCATATACGAGTAGATCAGTCATCCCCTAGAAGTAAGATATTAGCCAAGGACCTGTACACTAGTAGCAAAGCTGTTAGTTAAACACTAAAGCAGTGGGTGCTTTTTTGGGAGCAAACTTCGGAAATGGGGATGATGGCTTAGTGCTGTTTTGTCGCACAGAGATAGCGTCTCTTGGTTTTGGTGCCCATCTACCTCACCTTGTTTTTAAAAAAGGGTGTCATTCAGTAAGATGTGTTGGGGTTCCCTGTTGTCTTGCTGCCTGCTCTTCGTGGTCACTTATGCGTCCTTAGTGCTGGGCCATAGTGGCCAGCTGTCGATGCTGCCATTAAAACCCTGGGAATCTGGCATGCCCATCAGCATTAGCCATCGAGCTGCGTCGCCTTAAGCCTGCGTAGCCAACTAAGGGCCAAGTGAAGCACTGCAGGGACCATCCGAGCTCTGAGAACTGGCCAGGAAGACGAACCGCAGGAGCCTGGGGGGCGGGGGACGGGGGGTTCACGGCGGCCAGTTTGGGGTGGTGTGGACGGCCCTTCACCCACCAAACACCTTTAACCCCTCCGAAATCTGCAGGAGCTTTTGCCCCATTATCGGTTCGGTGGTTGGGCTTGGCTGCTCCCAGCAGCCGGCCATGAAACCCCTTTTGCCCTATCTGGACCCCATCCCCCGGACCTAAGAGGCCGCACTGGCGAGGCCGACAAGAGGTTTCCACATGGATAATTTAACGGGCCCAAAGCCTCGGGATTGGACCTGGCAACTAGTGCGCCGAAAGCTGGTGCCAGGAGGCCTCCTCAGCCGCCCCAGCTCAGTTCCGGCGCGGCCTGCTCGGCAATAGAGCATGCTCAGAGCGCTGCTTCCGGTCTCTTATGGCCACTAAACCTTCCCCTCTCGGTGGTACTTGGGAGAATTCGTACGCTTTCCGGTTCCTTGACGGAAGTTGGCATCAGCATGGCGGCGTCCGGCGATGTGAGGCGTGGGGCTGGGCAGTGGGATACCCACGAGCAGGCGGCAGAGGGAGAGTCCCAGCACCCTCCGACTGCCCTTCTCTCTGATGCTCCCTTGCAGACCGACACCGACACCGACACCGAGGCGGAGACTGAAGCCTCGGAGCCCCGGGAGCGGGACACCCCTGAAGACATAGTGTTGGAGGCTCCGGCCAACGGACTCGCCTTCCACCCGGCGCGGAACCTCCTGGCCGCCGGCGACGTGGACGGGGACGTGTTCGTGTGAGCGCGGGGGAGGGCCAGGGCCGGGGTCCAGGAGAGAGCCCGAGGACGGGGGTGTCACTGCCCGTTGTTACTGCCGTCCCACCTCCCGCTCATAGAGGAGCAGCGTTGGAAGGGGTGGAGCAGCTCTCGTTTGACAGAAGAGGAAACTGAGGCCCAGAGAGCGGAGGTGGCTTAGCCAGCAGCACATGACTGTCCCTTCCCCCTTTCCTCACAACAGCTTCGAGTACTCCTGCAGGCAGGGTGAAACCAAGGAGCTCTGGTCCTCGGGACACCATCTCAAGTCCTGCCGGGACCTGGCCTTCTCCGAAGACGGGCAGAGTAAGTCAGTCTAGGGGAGAGCAGAGGCAGTTCCGCAGGCCCCTTCTGGAGGTCTTGAGCACGCAGTCAGTGGAGCCTTTTTGGGATGAGCTGAGACCTGGTAGGGATTTGTGCAGAAATATCTGTAACACTAGATCTCCCAGGGGCTCTTCCAGCCCGGAGTCCAGAGTTTTTATTGGGATGGAGATTGGTAGCCCTGGCATTGGGAGTCAGGACATGATAAGCTCAGCACAACCACTACTTGATCCTCCGTTTAAGTGAGAAGAGGGTTGGAATAGATAAGATTTTAACACCACTGTTCTTTTTAATTTGTATCCCCGTTTGTCTCCACCAGAACTTGTCACTGTTTCCAAGGATAAAGCCATTCATATCCTGGATGTTGAGCAGGGTCGGCTGGATAAGCGTATTTCTAAGGCTCACAGGTATGACAGCAAGAGATGAAATAAATTGAGGGAATTGGGAAAAGTCGGGATCATCCCTTGGGGTGTGCAAGACAGGGCTTCTTTTTGAATCTTTCGTTAAGTTTTTTTTTTAACTTCCTCTCAATTCCTAATCCTACTTCACAGTGTAGCTATCAACAGCCTGTTGCTAGTAGATGAGCATCTCTTAGCTACAGGGGATGATAGTGGCAGGATTCGGCTCTGGGACCAGAGGAAAGAGTGTCCAGTCATGGACTTGAAGAAGCATGAGGAATACATAGCAGATATGGCTCTGGACCCTGCCAAGAAGTTGCTCCTTACTGCCAGGTAAAGAGCCTTGGAAGCTCCTCCTTCCCCCCAAGTTAAACTACTTCTGTCAGGCCTCCTCCCCATCAACATTGCTTGCTCTTTCCACAGTGGGGATAGTTGCCTTGGTGTTTTCAATATCAAGCGCCATCGATTTGAACTTCTGTCAGAGGCACAGAGCGGAGATTTGACCTCTGTTACACTCATGAAGGTACAGTGGAGACTGGTGGGTGTACCAAAAGGAAAGGAAGCCTCTAGTCTAGATCATCAGATCTAGGATTGGTTGCTATTCCCCAGAAATAGCTCATTTTCTTTGCAGAGGGGAAAGAAAGTTGCCTGTGGCTCTAGTGAGGGGACCATTTACCTCTTTAATTGGAATGGTTTTGGAGCAACCAGTGACCGTTTTGCCCTGAAGGCAGAGTCAGTTGACTGTATTGTGCCCATCACAGACAATCTGCTATGCACAGGCTCTACTGATGGAATTATACGGTAATGAAAGGAAAAATTGGTGGAGAAAGGGTTGGGCACTTGGTATGTCAGGTTCCCCAGGGACTAATTCCATGTTTTCTCTACAGGGCAGTGAATATCCTGCCTAACCGAGTTGTGGGCAGTGTGGGGCAACATGCTGGTGAGCCTGTGGAACAGTTAGCCCTCTCCCACTGTGGTCAGCTTCTTGCCAGCAGTGGCCATGACCATCGGCTCAAGTTCTGGAATGTGACACAACTTCATTCGGTGGTAGTGGATGATTATCGGAAGCGAAAGAAGAAGGGGGCCCAGTTGCAGGCTCTGAGCAGCAAGGCATGGGGCATGGATGATTTCTTTGCTGGACTTGAGGAGGAAGACATAGTGCCTGATCCAGCTGAAGAAGAAAGTGAGGACAGGGACTGAGGGGAAGGTGGTGGACATCATCCAGACCTATTGCAGCTGAGGAAATCAGGCCCTGCTCTCTTTCACACCAGTTACTAAAGCCTGTTTAAGGACCTTCTACAGAGACTGCTTCAAGCAGAATTGAGACTAAGGCAAAGAAGGGAGAAGCCATGTTAAAACTACCAAGCTCAGTAGTTAACATGAATTTTTTTTCTAAGAGTGAGGACAGGATGACAAAACCCATTGTCTGCGTTTCTGTTCCTTAGTTGTTGCTGTGTTAAGATTCTAGTCTTCCACTTAAAAAACTGAAAACTGAGTAACAACCTGTCTACAGCTGGGCCCTAATCAAAATGAAGAGAAGAACCCTTGTAGAGGATACAACATAGACACATACACCAAACTTAGATTTTTAATTAAATAGAAGAAAAACAGATTTAAACTTACACCAACACAGAATACTAAGGGGGAAGAAGAATAATGGGTGGAGGGGCCAAAAAGTCAACTTTAGGTCTAACTAGCCACCAAGTAAACAGCTTGAGGAACAAAACCATAAACACATAAGGATTAGTTGGGTGGTAGGGATGTACCTGGCATAAAGGGAATGGAAGAGGGGAACACAGTAGGTTTTCCCTCTTGATCAGCCAGGGCTAGTGTTTTCATTCGTCCAGCTTCAGGGCCCTGCCCTTCTTGAAGGACGAAGGAACTGTTTACCCTACTTCCACAGCTAACTGGTGACCAACTGACCAGGATGGCTATGACGTTACAAAGAGGAAAGAAACCACAACTATTTAGCAGGAATACCATTCCCACCCTGGGCTCTCATTTTCCCTTGGCTCACCTAAAGCTTCTAGGAGGCGAAGGGACACTGCATTCTTGGCAACTTCATGTCCACTTGGCCCCTCCTTTGTTACGACTACCCATATGAGGCCACTAAAAGGCATGGGGTGACCAGGAATCACCACCTGGTACCAGAATCGGTGCCAGCCTGCAGGCCCAGTTCCCAAACACTTAGTGAGGAATACGGGCATGCCTAGGTGCTTCTGTTGGCACAATGTTTCAAGGGTGGTCTGGGCACAGCAAGGTGGTACCCGGGTCCCCAATTTCTCAGGTAGGGTCCTATGGCTGCTCTCAATTCCTAAGCCCTGAAATGAAGGACCTTCAGTTTGCTGTCGGAGTCGTTGCTTCAGGTCGGGCTTCAGCCACTCTACTGTCACCTGCTCACCACAGAGCTTTGAGTGTCCTGCCAGACAGAGGACACACAGAATTATGAAGGGGGGGTGGCAGTGGGAGAGAAGACAACCTAAACTTGGCAACAAGTATCTGGACATACCCCACCCCCTAGATTTACAGTGGTTCTGAACCTTCCTAATGCTGTGACCCTTTAATACAGTTCCCCGTGTTGTGGTAACCCCCAACCATAAAGTTATTTTCATTGCTACTTCATAACTGTAATTTTGCTACCGTTATGAATCTGATATGCAGGATGTATTTTCATTGTTACAAATTGAACATAACCCACAGGTTGAGAACCACTGCCCTAGAACAAACACTAAATCCCTTACTCCCTGACCTATCCTTGAGCTCTCCCAATCCCTCAAATGTATGAGCTTGCTTATTGAGACAAGGTTACCCTGTTTTCTTTGACTTTGCCCTCTCTTGGGTGGTATTCCTACCTTCTACTAGAGCCTTCTTGGCCATGGCTGCAGCCCGATGGGAGCTAAACTTGAGCAGAGCAATCTGTGTGTGGGGGTGCATAAGGCTGGGAAGCAGCAGTACTTCCTGCAGATCTGAGCCCAGAGGCTGCAGGGACTGAAGCAAGGCCTGATGGCTCAGGGCTGGTGGCAGCCTGTCCATGGTCAGCTCGCATTTCTCTGTGCTCCGGCAGACCAGAAGTGGGCAGGCGGGCCGAAGGGGGTGGTTGTGAAGAGTGGCGATGGCAGCCTGGGCCCCGCGGCGGGAGCTGTACCGAGCGTAGGCAAAGCCTCGGTTCAAGCCACTAAACGTCATCATGAGACGAAACTCGTAGAGCCGCCCCACTCGCTGGAACAATGGAATCAGCTGGTGCTCATACACATCCTGGGGCAGGCGACCGATGAACACCTCGGAACCTGCTGGTGGAGGGCTGCCCACCCAGCCTGGGGATAGAGTAGTCTTTGAACTGCTGCCCTGGTTAGGCACACTAACCCCAACTGGGCAGCCTCTGAAGCCTTGCTATAAACTCAGTTCGGACTTTATGCTGGTCTATAAAACTAGTAAGTTCGCACTAATTTTATAAAGTCTAATTTAACAATTCCTGATTGTCTATTAGTATTTCATTATCCTAAAAATGTAAATAAAAACCAGCTTCGGGCTGCACCAGAGGTTAGCTTGCCTTTCACTGAGATTAACTGTACAGAATGACTGAACATTTTTCTTTTCCTCTTGGGGTGCAAATCAGGGGCAGGTAAAGGGCAATTAACTCACGAACTCAGCGGAATAAATTCGGTTCACAGGTCACTCCCCCGAGGCTGCGGGGGAAGGGTGTCAGGCGCGTAACAGTCCCGGATTGCAGGAAGTTCTGGTAACCCACCCCCTGGGGTTGGGGTGAAATTTTACCTGGGGGCGGGCCGCCGTATTTCCTTTGCCCGTTCACTTGCACCAGTCGGATCCCGGTTTCCCTCACCCAAGCTTCCAGGGCGGCCTTGTTCACTGGATTCACCCGCTCACACCACAACTAGGGAGGGTGGGAGAAGGGGTGAATATTGGCACTAGACTCCAGTCCACATTGCAAGGAAACGCCGATCCGGGCCGGTTAGATTCCCATCCCCCAGATCATCTCACCGTGAAGATCCCTTATCTGAGACCACTTACCTCACACTCCCGCTTGGACTGCATGTTTAAACGGGATTCACTCAGCCACAAACCTTTATACCCTCCCCCTAAGCCTCTGGAAACTTCCCAGACCCCCTAGACTCCCATTGGCTATGGTGCACGACCCCACCCCGCATGGGAGGGGGAAGAGGGGACACGTGCTCCCCCCTCCGGGGTATAAACAGGTGGGAGCAGGAAAACAAGGGGTGGGGGGCAGGGAGCCCTGCCCATATTTCCCTTTTCTCCTTTCTCACCAAGTGCTCTAGTCCCTTAGTGTGTGAGAAATAAAATTATGTAAAAGCCCATTTTCAGGAACGCTTTGCAGAAGCAGGTTACCGGGGTATTGCTTTCAAAGTGGGGTACCATCAAAATATGAGGGGGAGCCCTCAGATAATCCTCCCCTCATCTATAAGGGAGCACAAGAGGGTGACCAGCAGAAAGAGAGAAGCTATAGGCATTTTATTGGACCCACAGGCAATCAGCTTCACAAAAGTCAGTGGGAAATGTCAGCATCAAGGCTTTTCTGCCATAAACATAGGAACACAACTTTACATACATACATAATACATGAGGCAACGCCCAGGGCCAACAGAGCCAGAGAAGCTTCAGTCCAGATCAGTGTCCTGGGCAGCTCCAGAAAACAACCTCTTTGAGAAAGTGGCTCTGGTTACCCTGGTCAGGGATTTTACAATAAAATATTATCTCAACTTTGTCCTCCCTCTAATTCTTCCCGATGAAGCAGAATGTGCATAGCAACTGAAGATGGACTAGCCTCCAAATAGTGCAATTTCTGCCCACAGACACCCTTCAGTTCAGCACGTGGAGGGGATACTGGCTTGTTCGTCTCCTGATTTCTTCCACAAGGTCTTCTTTCCGAACATCCACCTGGCCAAAACAGGGAAGAAGATAGCATGAGAAGCGTCTGTTCTCCCTTTCTGCTTTCAGATTTCCTCATCTAATAATAATGGCTAGCATTTATATAGCACCTATTTATATAACCAGGCACGGTGCTACGCGTTTTGTTTTTTTTTACAAATATTATCCATTTGATCCTCAGACAACCCTGGCAAGGAGGTGATATTATTATCATCCTAACTTTACAGATGAAGAAACTGAGGCAAACAGTTTAAGTGACTTGCCCAAGGTCAAACAGCTAGTGTTTGAAGTCTAATTTGAACTCAAGTCTTCCTGACTCCAGGCCCTGCTCTCTATCCACTATACCACCTGGCCACTTCAACTATAAGTCACAGTCGGAGGAAGTTTTGGCTAGTGTCCTAAAAGGCACAGGGCTACATTGGGGAATGAAGCTGACTGCCAGGGCTAAGAGGAAGTTGTGATGTGATTTCAACGCCATCAGGAAACGCTCAAATTCTACCAAAATATCTTCCCCATTTGCTTGCTAACGTGTCAAATTCCCTTAACTAGGAACCAAAGTCTCAGATTCTACATTTAGAGATAAAGCTTACAATCCAGTTACTGTGCAGAGAAAAACAAATTCACAGGGCTCTGAACCTCCATAGGTCTAAAAACCAGAAATACTTTTCTCCTTGCAGTCCTCCTGCCTTTATCTTGCAGCCCCCTGAAAGGCAGGCCTGAATGCTTTACCTTTCATCACCTTTTATACACAATAACATATTTCCATACATAAGACAGTATGGAAGCAGTCTCAGAGCAAGGGAGAGGAGTTCAAGTTCTGGTTTGACACATCTGAGGTGTGTGACTCTGGATAAGGCATTCAGCAAAGTCCCTGCAGTGCTCTAGGCCAGGGTGTCAAACTCAAATAGCAAGTGATCCAGGAAGGTCACATATTGACTTAGAAAACCTCAGGTTAACATTATCTGTGTTGTACTGTATTTACTTACTTTGTAAGTAAAATTACATTTCCCAATTACATTTTAGTCCCTAGGACAGCATTCCTCTGCTTTAGGCAACTCAGGGATATCTATGCATAAATAACCCTCAGGGGTGAAGAGCTTCCACATCTGGGAGTTCTCTATACCAAAGAAAGAAAAGGTTCAGGTCCCATCCCCCAATTTCCTAGGCATAAGACACTGCCAAGGTTCTGAGGATACAGAGACGAAAAAAATGCAAAAAATTCAGTTTAACCAGCTATAATTTCTAGTCTTAAAGAGTTGTCTTAAATTCACTAAGGGTAAGCTGACTTGTTCACGGGTCACAAAACTAGTAAATAACAGAAACAGAATTCAAACCCAAGTCTTTCAAGTATCAGGCTGGACACTATCAGCTGCACCCAGCTGCCTCTGACAGCTAAACAAATGAGCCTAATTCAAGGCAGAAAGCAAGGGGCTGAAGAAGAGCCCTAGGCAAAATGCTCTAGGGAAGTCTGAAGAGGGAACAGTTTGAGGCCAAGAGAAAAGTGACAAGAACCAAGAATGGAGGCATGGGAGGGGAGGGGGAAGACCGGAGGCAGTCAGTCTGAAAGCCCAGGAGCTAAGACTCAGGAAACAACTGTCAGGGCAGCCTATAATTTGGAAGGTGTCCATGGTGATTTCAGCCTCGTTTGAGGCCAAAAATGGAAACCAGACTTGCTTCAACTTAGAATTCTCTCCAATGGGTCCTTCTACTTCCGCTCCATCTGTGCTCACTCACCTCTTCTCTGCTGGCCACAGATCGCAGCTTGACAACCCCATCCTTTAGTTCCTGCTCCCCAATGATGGCCACCAGTGGAATACCAGTCTCCTCACAGTACTGCAACTGGGTCAGTAGCTTGGGGTTCTTCTTGTACAGTAGTTCAGCCTGAAGGCACCAGGGCAGAGAAGGGGCTGAGACAGAGCCTTGCCTCAGAGAGAAGACTCCTGTTTGGCCCATGGTCTAACAGAGAGGTTGTACTCTGCAGGTAGTTCATTTGGTCCAGAAATTACCACTGTCGACCCACCATAGAAAATCAAAAGGAGCCCTTAAGACACATGTTTAGAATCAAGTTCTAAAGCAACAGGGCATTTCCTTTGGGACTCCAGGTCATTCATCCATACCTTAATGCCCCTGTCCCACAGTTCTGCAACAAGCTTCAATCTTTCCTCCAAGAGCTTCTTTTGGGCTGCAGCCACAAGCACCTGGGTCTCTGTTGTCCGAACTTTTTCTTCAGAAGCCTAAGGAATGGAAAGATGTGGCACAGTGTCCTATGTGACAAGTTAGCAGTTTGGCAAATTGGATCTCCTCAAGCTTCTGGGCCAGCAGGAATGGCAGAAGTTGGGAAGAACAGCCCAGGAGCCAATCTTTCTCCCCACCCTATACCCTCCAGGGGGAATTACAGCCAATTCAGATTTACTGTCCAATCCCCAAACCAGAGTATAATACATGAATATTCACAAGATCACACTTTGAAAAGAACAAAGGAGAGACCCAACAGCAGAACAAGTGGCTTATCTTTACACAGAGGTAGATTTGATTAACAAAGTCACAGATCTTTGTTTTCTTCTTAACACCCCCAGTACACAAACAACCTCAGAAAAGATTTTTCCATTTGGTTACACACTCACCTTCACCCACCCACCCCCACACACAGACAGTATCTAGTAAGGAGGAAGGGGCTCCAAAATCTGAAATAAATTATTCAGAAGTCCCAAGCAGTTCGCAAACAAGGGAATTAGTCTCAGCCTCCCAGGAGCAACACCACAACTCTGAGAGTTAAGCCTCAATAGATATTATCCCCATCTGACAGAGGAAGACGCTGAAGTTCAGAGAGCTTAGTGCCTGTGGTCATACTACTCTTAGATACCTAGCCAAGGTCAGGCCTGGACCAAAGTCATTCTGCTTCTAAATTATCCCTCTGCTCACTATACCACCAGATTTCTGAGCACCATTTATTAGAATAACAGAAGACAGGCTAAGAATTCACTAAGAACAACCGACTCAATGAGTAGCAGTTGACAGATAAGACTGCCCAGAGATTTCAGGCTGGAGTTTTCCACTTTCCATATTAGGTCTAAGTATAAGTTGCTCAGTAAAGTGGTCTGGGAGAACCGCCTGGGGGCACTGAAAAATTCAGTGACTCTCCACCAAGACTGCCATAAGAAGAATGGCCAGAGGGAACACACTTGAGTCTAGGTCTGCCTGCCTCCCAAGTCAGCTTTCTATCCACTATTCCAAGTTGTCTTCTTGATCTCTTTTATGCACTTCATAAATCATAAAGCCCTATGTCTAATTATAATTACAAACTATGCACTTAAAGACATTACAAATTTGAATAATGTATTCAACTAGATGGTAGGGTCTATCCCAGAGGTAGGGTATTTGTGGCTCTCTAGGTCCTCAAGTGCAGCCTTTTGACTGAGTCCAAAATTTACAGAATAAATCCTTTTTATTAAGGAGATTTGTTGTGTGAAGTTTGGATTCAGTCAAAGGGCTTGTAACAGCAATCAATTTAGCAGATACTTAGCACTTAGTAACTTAGGGCTAAGTATGGAAGGTATGAACTCTGTCCCCTGTTGAGAGGGTGTGAACTCCCCTGCTGATGTGGAAGAAGGGGATTGGTTGAGACAGGAGGCCAGTGTGTGTATATAAGCAAGAATTCTAGAGACAGAGAGACAGAATCAGAAATGGCTCCTGTTGGAGTAAGCAGGATTGTCCCTGCATCTGGGAACTGGGCTGCTGGACTGAAGGAGTGAGTTCGAGTTTTCTTGAGTGAGTGAGAGAGAGAGAGAGAGAGAGAGAGAGAGAGAGAGAAAGAGAAAGAGAAAGAGAAAGAGAAAGAGAGAGTTAGTTAGTTTCTCTCCCAGCATTTGGAAGCTGACTGAGAACTAAGATGAAGTTTTCCTGAGACCAGAGTCTGGTGAAGGCCACCTGGAGGCTGAGAGGGCTTGCCTGGAAGGCCTCCTAGAAGACCAAGATTCTCCTGGGTCCTAGTGCCAGCTGAACTGCTGGAGGACTAAAGAAGCATGACCAGTATAAGCCTTTGTTGGTTTGTGGCTTGGCTTATCTTTGAGTTCCCAGCAACAGAAGTGGTGAAGGACCCTGTGAACTTCGATGTATACCAGGGACTGCCTGGAGGACTGGATGAGGACCTGGGAGCTGTCTGCTTCTGAATCCAGGTGACTGTTTGGTGGATTCAGGAGGAAGCTGGGACCATGGAAGGGGATCCAGGGAATCAGGGAGACCACCCTGAGTCAAGATGAAGAAAAGGCCTCCCGTGGGATGAAAGTGAGGTTTGCTGGACACCGAGGGGTGGAAGGTTTGTGTGGTTTTCTAATGATTGTATTTAATGACTGACTGAGTTGATGTATGATTGCCCCATGTGGAAGACTGATTATTGTATTGTGAATTGATTGAATGATTGAGTACTGATTACTGTATTGTAAATTGATTGAATGCTTTGTTCTAAATATTGTGGACACTGTAGTGAAAACTGTGTGGCCATTCTAATATTAAGCTGCTATGAACACTATATTGTGATTTTCTTGTGACTGATTGCTGTTACAGGGCTACACTGGAGGACCTACAGAGCCACATGTGGCCTTGAGACCCCAGGTTCCCCACCTCTGGTCTATACAGACAGAATCTCCCTTATTTCTCTCTATTTTACCCTCCTGGTTCAAACAATGGCTTTGTATGTAATAGTACTAAATAAGTTTTGTAGATAACTGCCTAGGAAGAGTAGCAAAGGAAGGCAAGGACCTACAAGAACAAAGAAGGTCATAAATACAAGGGTCTTACTGGTGAGAGATTAACCCTGTAGGCAGGCACCAAAACCACTATGGTGATATCCTTTTCTTGACTCTCCCCTCAGAAAAAGTAAACAAAAACCCTGCCCCTTTCCCAACTATAGTATAGTTTTAGCTATTTAGGGACAGATGTGCTAATTGGCATATGAGTTTAAAAGTTAATTAGCCATCTCTTTCTTCTCCTGCTTAACTGTGAAATGGAACTGACACACATATCCCAACTGGAATCCTACCTCCATCCTCTGTTCCACAATGGAGAAGATCCTTTCAACCCCAATGCTGAGTCCTACACATGGCACCTTGCGGCCCTTGGGGTCAAACATGCCAACAAGACCATCATAGCGCCCTCCAGCAGCCACACTGCCTACACCAAGTGGTTCCTCCCCTTGTTGAGCTGGAGTCTGAAGAAGCACTGCTTCATATATCACCCCTGTATAATAGTCCAGGCCTCGGGCCAGGCTCAGGTCAAAGGAGATCTGTGGGGACATGGACACAGATATGTTCAGTCCTGGAGAAGAAACATGTCCTGGGATCTTCTGCAATCTGCTGGGGCCTGCCCTTCCCCTACTCACCTTCTCTGTAATTCCAAACAGGGTCAGATACTCAAATAGCAGCTTCAGGTCCCCCAGTCCCTCCAGAGCCTGCTTGTTCTGTGAGAGTTTGGGATCCTGCAATAGTTGCTCTACTAGGGATACTCCACCTGGGAAAAGCAGACAAAGAGAAGAAAGGGTGCCACCCACCAATCTTTCATTGATTACCTGGATTGTACCACAATCTAACATCACCTCACTACCCCAAATGTTTAATCTTTACAACCAGCATCAGTACTTACCTCATACTTAAGGGTCAAAAATAGCAAGAAAATCTGAGGAAACAAGGAGCCACTAAAACAACATGCACTGGAGGACTGGTTCACATATAGTAGGAAAACCAGTAATACTAGCCCCCCCAATCCCCAACAATGTCATCATAGGTTACCTCCTCCCCTCCTAAATTCTTACCATGCTGTTTTACATAGGCCCCAATATGATCTGCCACCTCAGATGCCAGGCCTTTCTCTTCTACCATTTCGTTCTTCACATCTTCCCATGACATCTGCATAGACATTGGATTCAAGGGGTCCAGAACAGATTCACAACGGAAGCTGGGCTTTATTCTTCAGGATGGGCAGAAGTCCCCACCCCTCAACTCAAGAATAAAGGCCCCCTCCCTCCCAGACACTGTTTTCCATTTCCTGAGACAGGGCAACTTTCAGGGAAAAAGAGGTAGGAGCTGTACAAGTAAGTCAGTTGTCACCTTGTCTAGCTTGTCCACTGAAGAGCAAATGGTACGGAACTTGCTGTCAGGAACACCACAGACATTGAACATTCCATCCAGAATTCGCCTGTCATTCACCTGAGGATTCCAAAATCACTTTAAACACTGGAAATCCCTACCTTTAACTTCTTCCCTTCAAGATCCATGAGAGCTATAGTATTCCTAAGGTTTATTTGTGCCTCTCCAAATTGGACAGGAGAATGCAGTCGTAGGAGGTGAAGACGAAGGCTGCTACTCACTCCTGATTGTTAGCGCCATAATTAGTACCACCAGGGCAAACACAGCCTTTCCTCTCACCTTGATAAGGAAGTCCCCAAGCTGAAGTGTGCTCAGGATCTCACAGATGATCTTGAGACATTCTGCATCAGGGATCATGGGGTCAAACTGCCCAGCAATGTCAAAATCCTGCATAAAAAGTGAGAGGAAGAAGCCCTGAGTCGAGGACCAATTTCCAGCCTCTAGGGCCTCCAGATCCCCCACAGACTTTCCCTCATATGCAAGATTATAGACCTTACCTATCACCTTCACTGTGCTTCCAAACCCAGAAGATGACATACAGTCATAAAAGTCTTTAGACCATGCTGTTTTACTCTATTTTCTATTCATCTCCATCATCTCTTTTAGCAAAATCTCCCCTCAAGGGCTTTTTCTTTAGTCATTTATTTGCTTTCTCTCTGCTCGGCCTAGAGCTTTAATTCTGATGTGCAGGGGCAGCTAGGTGGTGCAGTGAGTAGAGTACCGGCCCTGGAGTTAGGAGGACCTGAGTTCAAATCCGGCCTCAGCCACTTGACACACTTACTAGCTGTGTGACCTTGGGCAAGTCACTTAACCCCAACTGCCCTCCAAAAAAAAGCAAAAAAAAAAATTCTGATGTGCATACAGCTGGTTTTCCTATCTTCATTTTTAGCTTCTCATCGTATGTTCTCATCTTGATGCATCTAGATACAGGTATTGTGTCTATATATGCTACTCAGGAAGTGAATACTAACTACCTAAATCCTAACTGATCTTGGTGAGGACTCAATGCTCTGAGCTTTCTTTGCTCTGGGACACTCACACACTGGTAGAACTCCCGGTAACGGCCACGAGTCATTGCAGGGTTATCTCGACGGTACACCTTTGCAATGTGGTAGCGTTTAATGTTGGTCAGTTTATTCATTGCCAGGTATCGAGCAAAAGGAACCTGACAATAGGTTAAGGAGAAAATTCTTCTTGTTTAGAGCTAATAACCACCACCAACAGAAGCTACCCAAAAACAAAGTAGCCATATTCTCCCTAGGCTCCTTTGTGCAGTTAGATTATCCCAGCGAGGGCTATCAAAACCTTGAAATACTCAAAAGGCATGACAGCGGACACTGCAGAAATACCAATACAGGAGAAACCCTGCATATGCTTAGTGCCTGCAGAACCATGCTGATTGCTTTTCTGGAACAATCAGAACAAAATGGATTCATCATAGACGAATAAACATGCTTTCTGTATCACTAAAAGGAAAAGAACATGATTTTTTACTGAAGACTTATCCAATGGCCTGTACAGTCTTCAAGACAGGCAAAAAGTGGTATTCCACAATTAGGACATTTATAATGGATAAAAATTTGGGCCCTGGCACTATATTAAGTTCCTGTATGGTGCTCCTAAGGGTGGGCCCTGCTAATCTCTATTTTAGAGAGGGACTTCATCTAACTCATTCCAAAACTGATTCTTTGGATCATTTACTCAAGGACTTCTTCATATTTGTATCCAATGTTCTCTGAATCTGAGGATTCCTTCACCTTCTGTCAATTTAAGTTCAATCTAAATGACAGCATCCTAAAGCTCACTTTGAAAGGATACAGTGAGGTCATAACGAAGAGCCAACAGTTCACCACCCTGATCCTTTAGGTCATAGATGAGCTTAGAGTCCTCCCCATACTTTCCAGTCAGTGTTTCCTGGGAGGAAAAGATGAAAATATATAATTATGTCAATGACTGCATCTAACCCCAGATAAAGATGCCTCGTATTGTATAACTCTAATAGCGTAAGAAGTGCAAACAATCAACTGACCTACAGAGTATTCTGTTAGAGGGATTCAAGACTAGTTATGGCTGCAGCTACCTCCCAATAAAAACATCTGTCCAAAATAGGAACCAGAGCCACAGAAAGCAACGGGGAAAATTATGTTGGTTCCTACTTTAAAATATAAATCCAGTTGAATCAGGCATAGGGCTGGGATTGTCTGTACCCATCTTAATAGCTGATCCCTCACGACTACATCCCCTTGGTACCTAACCTGCTATGAATTTGCCCTGTACTCCTCCCCATCTCCTTGTCATATACTCCTCTCCATCTCCTTGCCAAATACTTCTCCCTTGGCCTTGGCCCTCACCTTCAATTCAAATACAGGGGTATCTATTACTTCTGCACCATGGCGCTTGAAGCAGCTGATGATCACATCAAAAACCTTCTCCCGAACAGCCATCTGCCTAGGGCTGTAATCCCTTGTGCCCTTGTAGTCAAAATCAGTCACCCAATCAAAGGAGAAAAAAAGCAAACAAACAAGCAACTCAGTAATAAGAAATCAGGAGGAGGTAGTATTTCATTAGTATTCTATTTATAATCTCAATTATAATGGAATAGAATTGCATTTAACTCTCTTTTAACCACCAAGCCTCTGCAGAGACTGAAGGGGGGTTAGGCAGGATAGCTATCATCTAAATAAAAGAAGGCTTTTAACCTTTAGCATTAGAGTTATGCTTGCAGAGGGACAGTTGATTGGTTGGTTTTAAGTTATGTTAATTGTCTTAAAATATAAATTTTAAAAAATTAATTAACTATAGAATCCCCAGAGATAATCTACATCTTATTTCTATAACCACTAGAATTCCTACTAATTGGGATGTTAAAAAAAAAAAGCAGAGATTTCAACAGAGTTGTTGCCAACCTACACCAGGTTCTTCTTAAGAATCTGCAGTAGTGGCAGTTCTCCTGCAGATTTCAATGACTAAGATCCTGCCTATCTTGACAAATTTGTTAACACCCAGGAGCAACCTCATTCCAGTTGAATGTCCCAAAGTGCTGCTTGTTTTCTGAAAAAAGCTAAACACTTCTTCCCTCCTACCTCCCAAGAGAAAGTCATATTTCCAAATATCTAGTAGCATTATGACTAGACTTCTCTTATTTCATTTTCCTTTGGGGCTTCTGTGACTAAATTCTTTTAATAATAGCGTCTAAATATTACCAACTTTGTATCCTTCGTGTCTATTAGTGTCTTGAACTTGTTAAAATGAACTGACCCCATATGTCAGATGTTGGCCTTCTCTAATGGGGCTGGGAGGGAGAAAATATAACCAAGAAAGAATATATAAAAATAAACCGAAGTGACAATACAGTGAGGCTCATCAGAGACTCTCTGAAAGGCTTCTCTAAAAACATATTTACCTTTGGAGTTTTAAGCACAAACTTCTGTTTTCCTTCATCAGGGCCCAGCGCTGCCTTCAGCTTCAGGAGCTTAGAAACCTCCTCCTCGATCTGAGAAAGACGGGCATCAATAAAGACGGAAATTTGGAAGGATCTGGTCCCCACCCAAGGCCCTCATCAATCCCTATTCTGGAGAGGCATGTGGGGACCGGGGTTCCAGACCTCTGACTCATAGCTAGCTGTGTGACTACGGGCCAGTCATTTCCCCTGTCTCCTCATCTATAAAATGGTAACAAATAACAGTACCAATCTCACAGGCACTATAAAGTTCAAGCGAAAGAATGAATGTAAAGCACCTTAAAGAATTGGAACCACATCAGCAGGAGGGCCGCTTTCGGGCCCTGACTCTTGCCCCCTTCAAAGCCCTCGACCAGCCCCTTTCCGGCTTCCGTACCAGACCACTGAGCCAGAACTCCGTCTACCCAGGGACCCGATCCGGCCTTCCCGGCCCATCCAGCCGGGGCGAGGCCCTCACCAGCTCTGCGCCTGCCTTCTGCTGCTTGAGACCACGCACTCTCTCGCCCTGGAGCCTCACGGCCTCCTCTAGCACCGCCCGATCCGCCATCCTCGAAACGGCCGCCGCTGTCACGGACTACTTCCGGCCACCGAGCTCTGCCGGCGGACCGCGCGCCCAGAGAGAGCTTCCGGTCGGCTCGCGCCTAAACCGGAAGAGCGGAAGCCTGGATGCTAGAGCACCCGCGCCCCGATCTCACGAGACACTTCTCTGTGGCAGACTGCCTCTTATCGAGTTTGATACTTGGGACCATCACTTCCCTTTGCCTTGGCACTTTTTGCCTCAGGTTCCCCCTCTCTAACCTGGTGGTCAGCCCTTTCTTAGTCTCTGGACCCAAACCAGGCAGGCTACCTCTGCCTCAGCCCTCCCTCCCCCTTCTCCACGTATACAGCCTTCTGCGGGGCTGCACGAACCCCAGAACCGCGGGAAGAGAAGCCCCCACCCCTTGGCATGCAGCGCCTTGGACCCTGGTCTCAGAGGGCCGCGCTGGCCCTCCAGTTGCTCCGACCTCCCCGTACCCACTGCGCCGGGGCCACGGTGCTTTTCCGCCGGGTGCAAGGAGGCATGGTGGTGCAGCCTCCAGCGCGGGAGGTATGTTCTGCCTTCTCACATTTCTCAGCGTTTTTCTAGGCGCTCCTTGGCTTTATCGTGTTATGCTGTATCGGTCGATATCGCCCCAATTAAGGGTGTAAGGGCTGAACCTTCTTTTTAGTACCCAGCCCCTTAATATTTGTGGAGTTGAACTGAGTTTTCTAACTCTCCTCAGCCTGATTCTACCACTGTGTAAATGAGTTAAACCCGTTCAAATCAAGGAATCCCTCTTTTGAATTTATATCCCACAATATCAGTAGGTTTGTAAATAAATGCTTGATTTTGTTGACTTAGTTTCCTCATTGGCAAAATGAAGGTTTAAACTAAATGGGCCCCTTCTAGTCACAATATTTTCATGATTTTGCATTTTGACCTCTAAAGTGGCTGGCTGGTTGCTTGGTTCGACAGAACTGCCTTTGGATTTTCAGCAAATAGACCGCAGTGCTTCGCCCTCTAGCGTTTGTGACTGGAGTCCCACAGTCTACGATTTTAATTTATTCGCTTATTTTAATACGTTTTGTTCAGACGAGTCATACAGAAGACCTCAGGACTATCAATTGAATCATCCATAGGAATCTTTGAAATTCTCACCCGAGTGAAGACTTCAAGCACAGCCAGATGGCTACTTGTCTGTTATGTTATAGAGTGGATCCCTGTTTAGGTACGAATTGAGATAATTGGCTTCTGAGACCCTTTCTAGCCCTGAATGAATGAATGAAAACATATTTATTAAGTGCAGACTAAACTCGAAGCACTAAGCACTGAGAATACGAATAGGAAAGCTATGCAGTCATTGTTCTCAAAAAGCTCACATTCTAGTAGAGGAAACTACACATAGGGAAGGTTTCAGTTGCAAGTCAGATGGAAAGGTCCCATGGTCCTTATGATGCAGGGCCAAAGCAAGTAATAATGTCTTCTTTAAAGGTTTTGTAGTCCTATGATTTAGAAAGTTTAACCTCTCTAGATTTCTGTTTGCTTATTTTAAAAATAATACTAATACTTGCACACTGCTTACCTTACAGATATGAGGAAAACATGTTACAAACATTAAAGTATTATATAAAAGTGAATTATTATTGTAATCATTGTTAGAGATGAATAAATTGCTATGAGAAATTAAATTATTTGATCAAAGTCACCTAGTCATTAAATGGCAATACAAGGACTATCTTGAGGTAAAACTGTGTTTTCTCAGGTTTCTGAGAAGTCTTGTTGTACAGCCTGCTTTATAATAAACTAGTATTTTTCCATTCAAGTAAGTTTTTTCACACATACTGCCAAAAAATGATAGGTTCCTTTCCCTTGAAGAATTTACAGTCTAGTATTGTGATGCAGTGAAAAGGGTGTTGGATTTAGATTCAGAGGACCTGAGTTTAAATCTAAATTGTCACTAATTCCCTATGTGACCTTGGGTAAGCTACATAAAACTTTCTAGGTCTCAGTTTCCTTATCTGTATTTAAAATGAGGGGATTGAGTTAGATGATCTTTAAGGTTCCAGCTCCAAATATTTCATTCTTTTTATGGAGGGTTGAGAGGAGGGGAAGGGAATAAGCATTTATATAACACTTACTTCGTACTAGACCCTGTACTAAACATTTTTTTTTTAACAAATGTCTCATTTGATCCCCACAGAATCCCTGAGAGTTAGGTACTGTTATTATTCCTTTTTTACATTTGAGGAAACTGAGGCAAATAGGTTGTGACTTTCTTAGGATGACACACAGCTAGAAAGTAAGTGTCTGAGGCCAGTTTTGAACTGTCTAGCTACTGGGCCACCAGCTGCCTCAGTAGAGGAGTTAATAATCTAATGCTAACAAATAAAAATCTAATAAATTATTCTTGTTGTATCTTTATTCTAAAGCATCTTTGTGTCAGAACCCATCTAGATTCAAAGGGCCATATGCTTAGCCCTTTTGTAGGGAGTCACCCTTCTGAGCTGTCATTATTATTATACTTTGAAACTAAAGGTAAAGACCCTTTTTAGTTCCTGGCCTTGCTATAGCCTTATTCTTTTTTTGTAAGTTCTTGTTTGTTTCTGGGTCTCAGTTTCCATGGGTATAAGTTAGCAAAAAGTCTTGAGTAGGATTGACTAGCTGAGTTTGACTTAGCAAAAAGTCCAACTGGTGTTAGACCCTCCCAGAGATGGAGGGTACCAGAATGAGAGTAAATCACATGGTATGGTGGGATGGATGTCTCAATATGAGACCCTTGGGAAAAACATCTGACTTCATTCAGAATCCTTCATGGACACAATTCGAGCACAAGTGAAGAGACTGTAGAACTTTTCTCGTAACTGGAAGACTGGAAGTTCCAGGGGGTCAGAGATATATGGCTGTTGCTTAGTGTGCCATAATCATTTCCCTCTAGTTTGCAGAGGCCAGGTTGAAGACTCAGTTGGAATCAGATAAAGGGAAATCCAATTTTGTCATCAAGACTCCCAAGGTAATCCTTTTCTCTCCTCTTTTTCAGTGTCTTGGGTGCTTGGGAAGATCAGTATGCCCCTGCCTGAGGTGGGACCTTGTAGTGAATTAGCATTTGTATCATACAGTGGATAGATTGCAACTGGAGTTAGAAAAGAGTTCAAATATAACTATATGACCCTTCTCAGGATATTTTACTTCTCAGTTTCTTGATTTTTAAAATGGAGATAATAAGAGTACCTACTTCATAGGGTTATTGTGAGAATAGAGTGTATAAAGTGCATTACAAACCTTTCGGTGTTTTATAAGTGTAAACTATTACCGTTGTAAGCCTGTCCATCATTCCTTATTTCCTAATTCTTCTACAGTTTGCTTTTAAGCTCTTCCCCTATTTCCCTTTATTCTGGTTGCTTTTGGCTCATAGGGTACCAGAGATCTTAGCCCTCAACAGATGGCTATTCGAGAGAAAATCCTTAATGCTGTCATCAGCTGCTTCAAACGCCATGGAGCTAAAGGGCTAGACACTCCAGCATTTGAACTAAAGGTGACAGAAAGGAAAAGGTGGGAAGGGGGGGAGGAGTAATGCTGAAATTCTTCCTTTCTTAACCACCAGCGTCCCAAACCATATTTTTTAAGCTCTAGATTTGTGCTTGTCTAGGAAGTGCTAACAGAGAAGTATGGAGAGGACTCCAGACTCATCTATGACCTGAAGGATCAGGGTGGGGAGCTACTGGCTCTTCGATACGACCTCACAGTATCCTTCTAAGAACTGTTTTAACTTTATCCTGGACTGTCCTGTCCCATTGTGGATGTCATGGTCATATCTGGAGCTCTGATTCCTGTTTTATGTTAGATGATCCAAGGAGGGATTCCCATAGTAAAAATCAGGGCTGAAGGTAGTGGTGAAGATCAGGCTTTCAAACTTCAATAATCTGGGAGAAGTAAGGATTTGGGTGAATAGGAAGGGAGGATCCCAGGGGTTTTTAGGCCACTTGTATCCTTGTTTCCCCTTCCCTGAATTTTCAGTTTGACAAGATGATGTTGGAATCTACTGCTAGAGATATGAATTTCTCTAGGATCTGATTTGTATAGATGCAGTTGGTTGCCAGCCCTGGAAGGGAGAGTGCCTCTTCCTTAATAATTTCTTGTGAGGTCCCTTTTGCTCGTTACCTGGCTTTGAATAAAATAAAGAAGATGAAATGCTATCACATTGGGAAGGTGTGGCGACGGGAGAGTCCCTCCATAACCCAAGGTCGATACCGAGAGTTCTGCCAATGTGTGAGTGACTGGGTCAGTGGGAAGTGGAGGGGGGCAGTTCTCTGAGCAACATTCCTGGAAACAGATTTAATTAGAGGATTTTCAAATTTTCACTGTTTTCTTTTGCTACAGGATTTTGACATTGCGGGTCATTTTGATCCCATGATCCCTGATGCAGAGTGTTTAAAGATCATATATGAAATCCTAAGTGCATTGCAGTTGGGGGACTTCTTAATTAAGGTAAATGTGAAAACAAAAGAGGACGGGGGTGTGCATGACCTAAGATAATTTCCTTCAGATTCTCATCTTTCCTTCATGGTGGTCCCAACCTTACTCCTTGGCTTTAGCAGCTGTTTATGTATAGTCTGATTGCAAGACTTCCCTTCTCTTTTTACTAGAGGGAGTCACTGGGAAAGGAGAATGAATCTCTCTTTTGGGAATAGGTGTTGATGGAGTATCTGGTGCATATGGAATTCACAGGTGAATGACAGGAGAATTCTGGATGGGATGTTTGCTGTCTGTGGCATTCCTGATAACAAATTCCGATGTATCTCTGCTTCAGTGGATAAACTGGGCAAGGTAACAAAGGAATATTTTTTCATTTTCCCTCATCTAAGATTTTGTAGCTTACCTCTTTCTGGGCCATTTTGTTTCAGAAACTTAAAGGACAATGTGTAAAGTAAGCTATCTTACTTAAAGAAAGCTATTACAAAGAGTTATAGAGAAAGTCTAACTAAATCGTGACTTAATTTCAGTCCTTCAGTGGGTACTTGGAGTTTACCTCTTTGTCCAATAACAGTTCACGTTAATATGGTAATGTAAGGTTTGTAAAGTGCTTTCCTCACAACAATCCTATGAGGAAGTCATTAAGATTATGATTATCTTTACTTTACAAATTAGAAATAAACAGTTTAAGTGACTTGCCTTGGGTCACATAGCCAGTAATTGTTGAAGACAAAATTCCAACTAACTTTCCTGAACCCCAGGTTTTCACTCTATCCTTTATTCTTTCCTGACTCTCGTCTATTATAGATTTTAGATATGGTAGGCATTCAAATATTTACTGACTGAATTATAATGCCTCTTGTTATGAAAGAAAGTAGGGTCTGGGATGTTAGCTAATATTTCTCTGTCTGCAGATGTGCTGGGAGGATGTGAGACAAGAAATGGTGGGAAAGATGGCTCTGGCACCTGAGGTGGCAGATTGCATTGGAGTTTACATCCAGCAGCGTGGTAAGAAGCAGGTTCCCCAAGAGTTGGATATCCATATGGTAGGAGATAGAGTCTATATCTGTTGCATATCTAACACTGAGCCCACTTTTTTTTTGCTTTTTTTTTGGAGGGGGGAGGCAGGGCAATTGGCGTTAGGTGATTTGCCCAAGGTCACATGGCTGATTTTGTGTTAAGTGTCTGATGCCAGATTTGAACTCAGTTCCTCCTGACTCCAGGGCTGGTGCTCTATTCACTGTGCCACCTAGCCTCCCCTGAGCCCACTTTTCTAGAGACAGATAGGTCCCTCAGGATAAAGCTGGTCTCGAACTTATTTCAGCCTTTTCCTATCTTTTCTGCTTCTTTAGAAGGAAGAAAGCAAAAGCAGGGGAATAAAAATGGTAGTGGGACTTCTCTCAAGTACCATGATGTGAATTTTTTTGGAAAGATAGTGAATTAAAGTAAAAAGGACACTGAATTTGAAGTCAGGAAAGACCTCAGTTAGAATCTTGCCTCTGATACATAATGGCTTTGTGACTTAGCCTCTCTGAGTCTCTCCTCTTTTATACAGTGGAGATAATAATCTCTGTACTACTGTACCTCACAGGGTTGAAGTGAAGATTAAATAAAATATGTAAAGCAGTTTGAATGCCAGCTATTTCTATTTTATTTATCTTTGTTTTTTGGTTGCATAGATGTATTTGGATAAATTCCAAAAATCCTGTTTTCTCTGTCTGACTTTTATGTTTGACTTTCCCAGGTGGAATGTCCCTAGTAGAGCAACTGTTGCAGGATCCCAAACTCTCTCAGAACAAGCAGGCCCTGGAGGGATTGAAGGACCTGAAATTGCTATTCGAGTATCTGGCCCTGTTTGGAATTTCAGAGAAGGTGAGTAGGGGAAGGGCAGGCCCCAACAGATTACAGAAGATCCTGGGACATGTCTTTGAGACTGACCCTTATCTCCATGTCCTCACAGATCTCCTTTGATCTGAGCCTGGCCCGAGGCCTGGACTATTATACAGGGGTGATCTATGAAGCAGTGCTTCTTCAGACTCCAGCCCAGCAAGAGGAAGAACCACTTGGTGTGGGTAGTGTGGCTGCTGGAGGGCGCTATGATGAACTTGTTGGCATGTTTGACCCCAAAGGCCGCAAAGTGCCATGTGTGGGGCTCAGCATTGGAGTTGAAAGGATCTTCTCCATTGTGGAACAGAGGATGGAGGTAGGACCCTGTTAGGAGTAAGTAAGTCTTTCCAAGACTGTCTGGACACTCTTTCTGAAAGTGAGGGGTTTCTCATCCTGATTTGTTGAAGAGGAATTTTAGCCAGTGTTTTTTTGCCTGTCTTCTCTAGGCCACTGAGAAAATTCAAGTGACAGAGACACAGGTCCTTGTGGCTGCAGCACAGAAGAATTTCCTTAAAGAACGGATGAAACTGATTGCAGAACTCTGGGATGCTGGGATCAAGGTAAGATAAAACAGGTGCCAGTGTCCTGTGGTCTGGGGAAACACTCCCCTGAATCTACCTGGTCATGGATTAGAGCACCTTACTAGGGGAGGAGGGCCAGGTGTTGGAATGAGTCTTTTTTTCTAGGGGTAGAAAAGTATGGGGAGGGGGGTGGTGAGATAGTGGGTATTCTATATCCAATACCAAATCCCAGGGGTTATCTGTTGCTTCAAGGCTGAGATGCTATATAAGAAGAACCCTAGTTTCCTGACTCAGCTGCATTACTGTGAGGAGACAGGCATTCCACTGGTGGCCATTATTGGGGAGCAAGAGCTAAAAGATGGTGTCATTAAGCTTCGTTCTGTGGCCAGCAGGGAGGAGGTAAGACAGTGACGGTAAGGTAGGGCAGATCACTGTCCAAGAGAACTATGCTTAAAAAATCCTTGGGAATAGTGAATTGTAGGGCAGCTGAAATTCTAGAGAAGACAGATAGCCACCCCAATGGTCTGGAACAAGGGGCTCAGAAATTAGGCCAGAGACAGATGGTATACATCTATATGGTTAGATTTTGGAATTTAGTTCGGAAATTAGTTAAATTGGAACAGAATAATCAGACTACATAGTCTTGCCTTCTGTGAGCTTGGTATAATTTGGATAGATGGATCTCACACAAAAACCCTTGAGACATTGTAATGCCAAGCAGAGGCAACTTCCAAGGTTGGGATTGCCAGCATAGCAAACCCCATTTATTCAGCAAATGTTCACAGAACAGAGAAAGTCAAAATACTGTGTAACTCATTCATTTAGCAAGTAGGTTCTCAATTCAATTGCAAAGTACCAAGGTCCAAGTATCCCACCCCTGGATCAGTAGTCAAAGTAGCCCACTCCTGGGCAGTACATTCATTTAGTCTCTTCTCAAATGGACATAGTTTCCAATCATAAACAAAGTATATTCATTTAGTCAATCACAGAGCACCAAAAAGGCCAAAGGTTTCCCACCCGTGGACACTACTAAATTATAATACCATCCCTTAACACCTAGCACTTTCTTAAAAGGGGCAGGAGAGCACAAAAGGCCATCCACCCTTAAGCTATAACAAAGTTAAGATATCATCTCAGCATTGAAAACCCAAAGAAAGGCCTTTCTTTCATCTTGACTCGAGGCAAAGCCTCAGCAATCTCAGTTCCTGGGGAGACAAGGCTCAACAAAGCCATAGCCAGTGTCCTCATCAAGTCACCCTCTGCCTGTAGAACAGTTCCAGAACCCCTGAAAACATTAGCAAGGCCCTCTTCCAGGATTTCTATAAACATACCACAAGGAAATCCTCCTTCAGGGCTTCTGAACCAACAGCAAGGTTCCAGGACCTCTACAACAGCAGCACTGTCCTTCACCAGCAGTTGAATCTGGCCAAACAACATCAGAACAGACAGACAAAATCCCGGCATCACAGCCATGCCTCCTCAGTCCTTGGCAGCTCCAGGTGGCAGTTCTCAAAGTCCTGGGCAGCTCCAATGGGCTCTCAGCAGTCTTTCTCTCAGCAACTCAGGCTCCATGATACTGGATACTGCTCTCCCAAAGTCCTTCTGGCCTTCTCTAGGCTTGGGCCTCTCTCCCAATTCACGGCTCCTCCCAGTTCAGCCCTCTCTCTTCATGTCAACAAGTCCATCCCACAAGTGGGATTCACAAGCTCTGGGTTTTAACATTCAACCCAAAAACCAAGCCAATACAAGGGCATCTCCAAATTCCATTACCAATACAGATATGCACATGCAGACACCTTTGTGATAATTGCATATGTAGATGCTGACAGACTAATGTGCAAGAGCTAGAAAGCAACTAGAGGTGCTGAAGAATTTATTTTTTTATAACTCACACGACAACTTTCATGTTTCAGGTGGACATTAAACGGGAAAATATTGTAATTGAAATCCAGAAGAGAATATCTGAATCCTGACCTTGCCTGTTCTTTGTCTGCTACTTTTTCCAAGTGGTGAAGATCTAGTCCACTATGGAGGCCCAATCCAGTTTCACATTTGGGTCAGGGTAGACCACACATCCCTTCTACCTCCTTCCTGCAGTTCCCTCTTCAGTGTTCCTTGTTTGGAGGTGGGGGAGTAGCAATAGAACATGGGCTCCTAAATCCTTTTGCTTTAAGTCAGTGGTGTTTGAGAGGAAGCGGATCATCCACTTTTAACAGGTGGGCATAGTGCCTTTTATAATAAGCATATGTCACAGAGACACTACAGAGGCAGTGGTATGTTTGTACTATCACTGCCTGCAAACAAGACGTAAGTTGAACTGTGTTCTCTGAGCAATCTTTGAGGGAGTTAAACTCTGAAGAAATCTTGAAGTGTGAGGAAGTTCTTTCTGAGGTCGGAACCAACCAGGAAAAAATCTTGACCATCCCAGAGATATGATTCCAGGGTGTTTCTGTCTTGCTTTGGGTATTGTAAAGAGATAGGAAGGAGGGAAGAGTGGATAGTCTGATCGATTCCAGACTCGAATGAGATAAAAAAGGCACGGTGTGGCCCCCTTCCTAGCTTTTCTCCCTTGTGCTAGGGATAAGCTAATGCTTAGCTTCCTCATGGTATCATATGTTGAACTGAGTAGGGGTTAAGTGACTTGCCCAAGTTTGAAGGGCTCGTATTGTTGTGCAGGGAATAAAAGCGAGCTGAGACCTGGTGTGGATTTATTAAGCAAGCACGTGACTACCGGAGTGTTCACTCAGATCGGTAGTGATTATGTAGGCCAAAACCACAATCAGGGGAGCTAGCAGAAGCCATGATGTACAAAAGCAAAGAATAGCCATTGGTTAGATCTGTAGTTCAGGGCTAATATTGGAATATGGTGCAAGGGTACAGGGATGCAATCTTCCTGTGACTCAGGTGTCCCTCAGAAGAACAGGGGTAGTCAGCTCTTTCCAGAACAGGGTGGAGGGTCATGGGCTAAGGGGGAACTGGAAAGTCCCAGAACAGGCCAGGGTCATGTTCTGGGCAAAGGGTGTGGGGACCCTGTTTGGTCAGCAGCACAGGACAGGGTGGTCTCTATATACTACACCATAACCCTGAGTTGCACTCTGTACACTCATACTGATTCAAGGAAAATATATAGAATAGGGAATTTTGCCTTGAGCAATGCCCGGACATGTCTTAAAGCTGTTTCAAGCTATGACAAGATATAGGACGGAGACAGAGACAAAGACAGAAATATAAAAGGGGCTTAATGGTGGGCCACAAATCAGGTGGTGTGCAGTGACCCAGGATTTGGGTTTGGGTACAACAGTAAGTGTTAAGTGTCTGAGGTTGGATTTGAACTCTGGTCCTCCTGATTCCAGGGCTGGTGTTCTGTTCCCTGCTGCCAGCTAGCTGCCCCCTTTCAGATCTTTTATCTGTAAAATGAAGAGGTTGAACCAGATGACCTCTGAGGTGCCTTTTAGGATGTACATGTATGAAATATGTCCTCATGGACTATAAAGGCAAAAAGGAACACAATAAGGGTGAGATTTACGCTTTCTCCCCCTCCACTGGGATCTTTTTTTCCTGGGCGAGAACAGCTGCTGTTACTGTGCTTGCCACATGAACAGCTATCTGGAGTTGATTTTAATATATATTAAATGTAACTAATTTAGACACTTTGTAATTAGAACCATTTGATTTACATTGGGTGTGGGAAATGGGTTGGGTGTAAAAATCTGGACTGTCTCTGACCCGGGAATATAGCTTTTCTTTATGTCTTCAGAAATTTCTGTGGAGATGTTTCTGTTCTCAGGGTCCTCAGTACTTACCGTAGTGATCTGGTTCTTGGGAAGGCGACAAGTTGTGAGTGGCATCCAGTGTCTTGGCCCTTCACTATGTACCCAGTGGCAGGCACTGAAGTAAATTAGTCTCCTTTGTCATTACAACACAGGAGGAAAACACCCAGGTACTTAATATTCTGGTGATCCCGAATGTTTGCAACATAAATTCACAGCCTATTCGATTATGTCTCCTTTTCTCCATTGTTGGGAATGTATAACTTGAAACTACTCCCGCAAAGTTCATTATGCTCAGAAGACAAGTTTGGGCTATTTTGGTTTTAGGATGGATTGTTTGCCAGCCCATAGACCTCCTGCCCAAGAAGTGTCCTCCCACCCCAGGCCTGCCTTTGGAAAGAGTTAACAAGTTGGCCACGGAAGCCCGTGGGGGGTGGGGGAGGTGCTGGGTTCTTCCCCCGCCGTGGCTTCAGCTTCTGAGCAGGATCGGGACGGACCCAGATGGAATCGGCCCCTTTGTGGGACCCTCTTCTCGCACTTAGGGCTGGTATCAAATGTCCATCTCCCACCTCCCCGCCCCTGGGGGCGTGTTCCTTCCTGGGCATTCTGGTTCTGTTTAGTGCTGAGAGCCTGCCACAACGTCTGGGCTTCAGTGTCCACGTCTGAAAAACGAGAGTTGTGTTGATCGTTGATTTTGTGAAAGATACTACAGCAATCATTTCGAAAAATAAAACGGCTCTTCCCATTGCTTCGTGTAGCGCGTGCGCAATTTATAAAGGGTGTGCGTTAGCGCTCCGGCTGCGACGGAAGTGCTGATCTCGGAAGTCCTCCCGGTAGTACGACAGAGACTTCGGAGGACTGCTTTGCTTTACGGCGCCAGGGAGCCTTTACATTATTTTCCGTCTTCATCTTCACTTCGCCGCGAAGATGGCGTCTAGCAGTGGGGTAGGTGTCTTATGGGGGGCGGAGGAGCTTTGCGGGTTTCAGCGAGGGCCGAGTTTTCTTTCTGGCAGAGCTTCCGCTCCAGCCTGGCTCCGGAGACAGCAGACCTAGGTCTTCGGCCGCTTTCTACGGCACAAAGAGGCTCCAAGGAGCCGGCGTCCGGGAGTCCCAACCTGCCGGGGCCGGGGGCTTCAGCTGCGGAGGCTCGCTGCCGGATCACTGCCGCTGTGCACGGGCACCTCTCTGAGCCTGGGCTTGCCTTCGGTTTCCTGAAGGCCTTTGGGTCACACTGGCAAATGAGATGGACCCTCGTTAAGCACTTACTGTTTGCAGAGGGTGCCAAGCGTTGGCGCGGATGGAAAGTTTACATAAGATTGCGTGGTTTTGTGGAGTTTACTGTCTGGTCTGAGGATAAGATACCAGTTCAGTTAGTTACAGTACACGGTATTAGATGCCTCTTGCTTTATGCTTTCTGAGGATGTGCATAGTGATGCCTTGAACGAGATGACATTTTAGCCAGGCTTTATCGAATGTATTTAACAGGGTATTTGGAGAAGGGAAGGGAGGACTGATGTTCCAGACTTTGGAAACCACGGCCTGAGCTAAGACAGTGCGCTGTTCTCTATGCCTGGGTACTTGAAAACTACCAGCTGGTAGGATTCCCTAGCAGAAAATTCAGAAATGTTTTCTTTTGACAGACAAAAAACCTGGATTTCCGCCGAAAGTGGGACAAAGATGAATATGAGAAACTTGCAGAGAAACGACTTAATGAAGAAAGAGAGAAAAAAGATGGTGGGTAAAACTTCCTTGAATTTCTACTTTCTCCGGGCATGCAGAGGAGTGGATTGCAGAAATAGTTTAGTGAGTTAGGAAATTTTGGTTCTGCTCTCTGCTCTGTTATTAGCAGATTCTTTGGCATTTGGGCAGTTTACTACACCTTTCTAGGCCTTAGTTTTTAATCTATGCTTCCTTGCCTTTTTACTTTGCCTCCTTTCTTTAGTTACTACTCTAAGTCAGGGGAATTTCAGAGCTCAGAGATACAAGTCTTAGATGGTGTGAATTACTACTGTGGATACTACTCTTCACCTTCATAGACAGAAAAATCTTTGGATTGACATAAAGTTTATGTCCGAACTAGAAACTTCAGTTAGTCTATGAAAAGCAGAGCTCTTTATAGTAAAGTCTGTGAATATAGGTCTTGTGAGTTGCCAAATCTGATCATAATCTTTGATGTACTGGCTCTTTGAGCGATTTAAAAAGTTTGGGGGTTTGTTTCCTTTTTGCTGCTCCCATTTGATTTGCTAGACAGTCAGTTCTCCCTTTCTACATGTCAGCTGGGTACTGAAGGATACCTTCGTTCCACCTTTTACTTATTATTTCCTGACAACTTAGCCTTATTTGTCTTCTTTATTGTTTCTGATAAAGTAGCCGTCAGCTACCAATTTTGTCAATTCTAACTCTGTGACGTCTCTCACATCTGTCCATCTTTTTATTCACAGCTACCACTCTACATCAAGCTCTCTTCACTACTTTCCCAGACTATTGCAGATACCTCCTAATTGGTCTCTCTCCCTCAAATCTTTTTCCCCCCGTCCAACCCATTTTCCACACCATTGTCAATATAATCCTAAAGCAAGTCACTTCCCTGCTCATTAAACTCTAGTTGCTCTCTATTACCTCTTAGATCAGATATAAATTCCTCTGTTTGGCATTTAATGTCAGTCTACCTTTCCAAGCTTATTGTGTGATATATCCTCTAGGGACTAACCAAATCAGCCTTCTTGTTCTTTTTTAAACATGATATTCTGTCTCTCAACACAACCTTTGCACACGCTTTCTAACCCAGATTCGTAGAGTGCAGTCCCTGCTTATCTCCACCTCTTAGAATCCCTAGTTTCTTTGAGACCTCGACTCAAACTTTATCTCCTTCTTGAAGTCTTTCTTTGATACTTGTAGCTGCTAGTATCTCTCACCCAAATGACTTTGTACTGTATTTATTTTGTGTATAAATGTGTGTGTATGTATGGTGTATTTTCAGCTCCAATAAAATGTAAGTTCCTGGAAGGCAGGACCTTTCATTTTTTTCCTTTTTATCCCCACTACCACGTGATACTGTAATGTGGTAGATGCTTAATTAATGCTTGTGATCAATTGATTGTTTAATCTGTACTTTTATTAAATTACTTGAGTCTGTGATGTCTTCCTTCAAAGTATTATTGAAATCTCTCCTGTGACTTTTAAAATACTAGTTCCCAGGCAGACTACAGAACCTTCTAATTCAATTTAATACATTATTTACAATCTGCTGCTTTTGGAGCCTCTGCCAAAGTTGGGGAACAGGTGGCTGTTATTTTTTCTTTAACTCATTCCTACATCTTCAGCCATGTCCTAGGGAGTTACTGTCATAGGGAGCCGGTCAATTAGTCAACATCTTTGAGGAGTCTGCTGTCTGTAGAGCAGGGCTTCTTTTTTTTTTATATAAATTAATTTATTTTCTTGTTTACATCACTCATTTCCATGAGATTTTGAGTTATATATTTTCTCCCTACCCACCACCTCAAAACAGCCATCCCACTGTATAGTCCCTCCCCCAATCTGCTCTCTCCTATGTCCTCCCCCATCTCCCCTCTGACTTTCTGGTAGGGCAGGATGGGTCTCCCTACCCCAGTAGAACAGGGCTTCCTAACCTTTTTTTGTGTCATGGACCCTTTGGCTTGATGAAACCCATGGACTCCTCAGTATTGTAGTTTTTGTTTTTTTAAATCATAAATAACTGAAGGAAATGCTAAATTTCACCTAGAGGTTACTGGAAAAAAATTAAGTATTTTTTTTTGCCCTGTCTAAACTCATGGGGAACCCCTCCCTGCAAGTTTATGTTTAGACCTTTTGGGATTCTGTGGGACCCCAGGTTAAGACACCCGGTATTGTTGCAGCATCTGAGTCTGGAGAAAAGGGGGAATGAAATTAAGTTGTTGAATATACCAAGATTCAAACTTTTACCTTCATTCCTAGTAGAAGAATACTTGCTTTGAAAGGAACTATATTCTATTTCCCAACCAGGTCTCACTGACCACATCTACTTTTCTTTCAGGAAAACCAGTGCAGCCTGTCAAGCGGGAGCTCTTACGACACAGAGACTATAAGGTTGACTTGGAGTCCAAGCTGGGAAAGACCATTGTTATCACCAAGACCACCCCACAGTCTGAAATGGGAGGGTGAGTAGCCTCTTATTTTACCACAAAGAGCAGGACTTAGGAGTGGTCAGCAGTAATAGCCAATAGGGTAACTTCATTTGACTCTGGGGAGAGTTTCCTATGATAAACTTGAACTTATTGATAGACTGTTATGGATTGGTTGACAGTCAGATAAGTTGAAGACTGCTGGAATAGGGTTTTTTGGTAGTGATAGAACTGGAAATGTGCTATTAATAAGGGAAGTAGCTGGAGAATGTCTCCAAGGCTTGGAGTGGTAGGATCCTGGGACTCATGATTGATACTAACTCTTAGAGCTTGGGGATTCAGGCCTCCTGGCAAGCCTAGGAATGGAGCTTTGTTACATTGATGAGGAAACATATTTAGAGTTCTTCTCCTTAGTTCATGTCTGCAGCATAAAGCAAGAAATAGGGACAGACTAACAGTTCTTAAAGATTTAACTGGCAGACTCCAGGTCTGTCCCCATACTTCTCCTCTGGGGCTTGCTAAGATTTTTTGTCAGAACTGGCCACAGATGGCAGTTATGTCCCTTTCTTAGCATCTCTTCCTGGTGATCTCTGGATGTCTTAGGAAATAAAAAGTTGGGAAGCATTGACCTAAAGTTTTCAATAAGGTAAGGGACATGACATGTTTTCAGGCAACTCAAATAATAAGTATTTCCCTGTCTGTGTAGGTATTACTGCAATGTCTGTGACTGTGTAGTGAAAGACTCCATCAACTTCTTGGATCACATCAATGGAAAGAAACGTAAGGAATGATGAAATTTTGGAATGGGTTTGGGGGATCCCCACAGCTCTTGCTGGAGGCTCAGAGTAGATGCTTTTCTTGCCTTTGCACAGGGAGTTCCTTTCTCTTCATCAGTAGATGTTTATGGAGCTCATGAGGTACAACATACTCTTTTGTTCTACAATCCAATTAGTGTAGCTTCCCAGCTATCCATTTTTATTGCCCAAATATAGCCACTTCCATTTTGTTATTTGAGGTTGCTAGATACAGGGACAGAGAAGAGGTCCCTGGAGCTGCCCTCAGCAGAACTGGCTCTCATTTCCTGAAACTATATAGACTATGGAGAGACATCTTGGAGAGGGTTTATTGAGGTAGGATGGTAATGTGACAAGAGTACTTGATTTGGAGACAGAAGACTTGGGTTTAAATCCTAGCTACTCAACCAGCTGAATGACATTGGGCAAGTAACTTCATTTTTCTGGACCTCATTTTCCTCATTTGTGAAATGAGATAATTTGGTTAGATGGTCTCTAAATGTCTCTTCTAGGTCTAAATCTATACTCTTAAGGTCCTAATTTGGGGGATAGAGGTAGAGGTAGGGGGGAGAAAAGATGTGAGGAAGAGTAGGGCGGTAAGGAGCTGGAAGGAAGGATAATGGTTCCATACTTCTCCCCCTCAGATCAGCGGAATCTGGGCATGTCAATGCGTGTGGAGCGTTCCACCTTGGATCAGGTGAAGAAACGTTTTGAAGTGAACAAGAAGAAGATGGAAGAAAAACAAAAGGACTATGACTTTGAGGAGAGGATGAAAGAGCTCAGAGAGGAGGTAAGATTCAAACCAACCATTTTCCGACTGAGGCTTCCATAAAATGTAGCTTTTAGGATGACTGGGAAGCACTCTTCTCTCAACATGAGATAAAATGGATATCTGCTATAGAACACACCCTTTTCTTATCTCCAGATTGCCTTTCTGTGATTTCCAAAGCCCAGAAATGAGTAATGAAATAAATAGGTCTGGACAACAACATGTAAACCCTAATTCCAATACCATCTTCCTGACTTGCTCACTTCCCAGAGGGGAGATACTAGTCAGGGATGGGGAACCTGTGGCCTTGAGGCCTCTAGGTCCTCAAGTGTGGCACCTTGACTGAATCTAGCTCCAAACTCACATTCTTTGGGATTTGTTCTGTGAAGTTTGGATTTAGTCAAAGGGCTGCACTAGAGGGCCCTGTGCACTGTGGCCTCGAGGCCGCAGGTTACCCACCCCTGCACTAGTCCTTTAGTAATGAACCCTCTGATTTAGAAGAATTTATTTCTAGCCCCTGATTTCCAGTGGTTCTGACCTAGTGGCCTCTTGAGTTGAAGTGAACAGGAGTTTGAAATAAAGGAAAATAAACTTTTACCATGAGATCATCTGTTTTTCACCTCCCATCCCCTCTATTGCAGTCTCTTCCTTTTTCTTATGCCCTTGTGGTTCCATCGTTTTTATGATAAATTTCTTGTCAGTAGGAAAAGGGGAATCTCGAAAATCATTTGGGCCTTTGTCGTGTTAGGTGGGAATCTCTGGTAGATGACTCATAGGTCAGTGTCCATGGTGGCCATTCTTCCCTCTGAGCTATTGCAGTTTGCTTTGGACTCTGATTTGAGCTTCATGACAGTGCTGTGAATTTGGAAAGCTAAAATGATCCTCTGTGGTTTTTTGTAGGAAGAGAAGGCCAAAGCCTACAAGAAGGAGAAACAGAAGGAAAAGAAGCGAAGGGCGGAGGAGGACTTGACATTTGAGGAGGATGATGAAATGGCAGCTGTTATGGGTTTCTCTGGCTTTGGTTCCACCAAAAAGAGCTACTGATTTCCTCTGAACTTGTCTTATTCCCGAGCCTGACTCTGTTGGGATCACTAACATCCAAGGCATTTGGGGAAATTCTTCAAAGACCTGACATGTGGAGGGAAGAAAGGAATGTATTTCTCTCCCTTACAGCCAGAGTGTGGCCCTGGATCTGGAGAAGTTGGGTTCCAGCCCTCTAATTTTCATATTTGATGGAGCTGCAGTTCATCTGTCCTAACTTCCTAATAAAAAAGAAACCTCCCACTCGTCAGCTGCTTCCCCGAAGCTCTTCCTGCATCCATCCTTCTCACTCTTCCCTTCTCCCTCCCACAATGATTATCATAAAGTTACCCACATTTCTGCTTTTGTTCTCTTCAAGCCCTTGCCTTCTCTACCCTACCTCACCTTACACCTCCAGTGTTCTGGCTGTTTACTCCTAATGTTCTGTGGCCATGTGTGTGCACATATAGTGTTCTGCCAGGTACTTGTATGTATGTGTGTGTGCATGAAGAATTCCTGTAGAGGGCTGGAGCCCAAGCCCTAAGGCCACAGCTGCTCTCATTCCTGATGTCTTGGGCTGCAGGTGCCTCCTGTGGCTTGTTTTAGAGCATGTAATGGGGAATTAAATGGATGAGTGTTTGGTGTGGTTTGTTTCTGGTGAGTTATTTGACCTTTTTTGTTTAGTCCTGGGCTGTTTTAGCTTTTAAATTTGTATCTTTTAAATGAAAATTACTGTTTTTGTCTTCCTTGTATTTAGGCTCCAATATGAGTCTTAACTGATGCAAAAAGCCCCAGTGTGGAATTTTGTGTGTGCCCAGGGACAAACTAACATATAGAATTAAAAGAAAAAAAGTACGTTGACTGGAACTATTTCTCATACTGATACTGGATATGCCGTCTTTTGTGCTCTTTTTCACACTGATGCTTTTTGCACAGAGCCTGACCTTAAATTTTCCCTTCCTTTGCTTCTTATTAGCCTTTTTCTTTGAGTCTCTACAGCCTTTTTTTCCCCTCACAGATTCAACTTTCTGCCTCCTCTCTTGGTTAGCACTGGTTTCTTTTTTGATTTCTGTATGACCCTAATGAAATCTATGTGCACCTGACTTTTGGCATATCAGAGCTCAGTACTGACTATAGGGTCTAATTATTACCAGCTCTAGCAGGCAGAACTGTAAGCAGTTCTGATCCCCAGGGAGGCAGCACGAAAAGGTGCTGATAAACATTTAAAAACTTTGTTTTGGTGTGGTGAACATGGAAGGACATTGGACTCGGGTATGAAGGGACTAGTTCACTCTGGGAAAGGTTTTGAATGGGAAGAAGGTTATTTGGCGAGTCAGTGGAAGGGTGGAGGCAGTAGGTAGATTCTCTAGAGGGCTGCTGGAGAAATTTTTCACCAGCTCTCTCTCTTTTCCCTCTTCTCCCCCATTGCCTAAGCATAGAGAATGGGATCTGGTTGTGTAAATTTATTCCATCCCTTATACCTATTTCATAATTCAGGCTGGCATCCTTAGGCAGAATACCAATGGAGTCAGTTAATTGGTTTGCTTTGTTGCCATAGTGAGGGGAAGACAATTTTGAGAACTAGCGTTTATTCTTGTCTAGCTCCTCTGATTCAGATTTACAGCATCAGTGCCTGTAACAAAGCTTTCCAATGTGCCTAATCATTGCCTGAAGCCCTGTATAAGTTACATCTACAGTAATAAATTTGTACTAAGATTTAAAAGAGGATACGCTTGCACAAACAGGCAACCAAATAAAGTGAGTCTATATGGTATCCCTTTAGATCAAAGTCAGCTTCATGTTTTGGTTCTTTTTTCAAGATATTCTCAGGGCTTTTCAGTTCATGTCTTCTCTTTCCCCTTTTCATATGTCTTTAGCCTCCAGAAAGTAAAAAGTTTGGATAGGACTTTAGCTTCAGGGTTATTGTTACCAAATTTTTCTGTTGCGTTTGGCAGGGGCCGAGCAGTACAGGAGGTCTCTTCTCATTTTCTGGTTTCTAATGGGCCAGAACCCAGTTGTGTGTCCCTGTGACTGAAGATAAACTGCAGATTACAAGAGTGTGGTTTTGCCAAATAGCAAGAGACCTATCGTGGTCCTATGGAGGAGTGGAGGGATGAGATATGGGCAGAACTGTCATTTAGCTCTCCCTACATTCCTTGACTCCTTAAATAAGGATATGTGTTACTTCACTTTCTTTTTAAGATCTCTCCCTAGTGACATCCCTAAAGCTTTAAATATTCTGGGCCTGTGGGCTATCCCATTACTCTTGGGGATGCTTTGGTGATAACGCTTTTATCAGCAACACCAATTTCACCGTGTGATGCCTAATATGACTATATTTTACTTTTAAATTCTTGGTGATTTTACCCTCTTGCTTAAGTGCAACGCTCCTTCCCAGATCTTAATTCCAAATTGTCCTAGAGGACCTAAAAGTTGTTATTAAACCAAGAAGGCAGGGTCTTTGGGTCATGAGGTAACCTCAGGAGAGGTTAGGAGTCAGCTGTCAGACTCCTAGGCTGTTCGAGTCAGCTGGGTTGCTGCTGTTGGTTGGGAAAGAGATTGCAGGAAATTTGCAATACATGAATTTTTGTGCTGTAGATTGTACAGTTGACTGTTATTGGAACTTAGGTGCAGCTAAGGCTGGATAAGAAGGCCATTTAAGCCATGATAATCGCTTCCTTGCCCTAGGATATCCACCAATATATAGGAAGAGAATACCTTTACTCCTTTACAACAAACTTAAAGGAAACACCTTCCTGTTCCAGCATAATGAGCACAGAGAGGAGATGGAGAAACTACAGTTAGGATTCTGTAATGAAATTTTCATTTAGTTTGAAATATTACGATTTCTTAGGACACAAGATATTCACATTAAAATGAAACAACCAAGAACTATAAAACTCAATAATTTTTAGATGACTGGAAAGAAAGGCCTAGTTTATTGTCATGCTGAAGCTAGAACAGAAGAGGAGAAAGAGGCCTTAAGCCTAGTCCAGCCTCCTCAGTTCACACATAAAGAAACAGACTTGTTTCTATAGAAAAGGTAAATGACTTGGCCAAGAACACTCTGGTAGCAAGTGGCAGAAGTGGGTTTTGAACCCAACTCTTCTAACTTCAAATCCATTGCTGCCTCACCCCAAAAAAGACTCCCAACAAATTTTTGTTAAGCGCTTATTATTTATGTAGAAAGCTTAATTCTGGAGATACAAAGATATAAAAGGATGTAGACTTATTGTTAGGTTACTACAGGCCCACTAAAAAGTAAAACTAAACAGGTGTGTCTTGCTCTTTCCCATTCCTCCATCTCAGTCAGAATTCTTCCTTGTCCTAGTCCCAGTTCAGTTACAAATGATCTTTGCCTGCTCCAGCCTGTCAACTCCTTATCTGAATGTCTCTTTGGCACTTTCTTGTTTCCCTTGTTTCCTAGTTGTGTTTATGCCTTGATTTTATCCTCATTCAATTGCATGGTGAAAGTAGGATCTGTAGGAAATTTGGGAAAGTATTGGTTGGGTAGAATACAAAGTAAATGTATGTAAAATGTAGAAGTTTGGTCTAGGTAGGCTCCCAGATCTGTTTCAGCTGTAAGTCTGTAATGATCTGAGTTCTAAGAATATTTAGGCCCATGGATGAGTGGTGAAGAAAGAATGTATCCATGCTGATTCCTAAATGATTCGAAGCAGGCGGATACTTTGAATCATTTGTCCCAAGAACTCATTAGACTGGACAAGTTCATATCCAGTCTGCCTTTAGCTCAGTGATTCCTCAGATTTCAAATTTCAGTTATGAGCAAGCAATTTTCCCCTTTAAGCAGCTAGATTCCAAGACACTTATCTGGCTTTTTAAAAAATTATTTTTTCTTTTTTATTGTGAACTGAACAGTTAACAAACATTTCAATACAAAAGAAGCACAAAATAAGTGGCTTTTTACCAGAAACTAAACTGTTGTGTATAATTTGTTTTTAAGAAGTATATATACATATATTTTACAATACAAATGCACATATACATGTCCACACAGACATGTGTACATATATACATACATGTATAAATAGTGTATGTCAAGGTTCTCTTTCAGAGTACCATAACTTGCCAGCAGGGGCAACCGGTTACTCACCCTTGACGCTAGCGTACCTTTTAGGACAGAAGAGTTGGCTCCGAGGTCCAAACAGAAAAGGTTTATTAAGGTTTCTCTATGGGGAAGCCTTACAGCCAGATCTTAAGTCAGGCTTCAAAGATATCTCCAAGGCTTAGATCTTATATATCCCCCAGATCCACCCACTCCACGTGACAGAGTCCAGCTGAACAGAATTGTGAGAGGTGGAGTGCAAATACAAGGGTATGAAGGCCCCAGGGTGTGGAGACACCAATTAGGAACATCAGGTATCCCCACGCAAGAGAGTCCTGAGCAACGCAGTATCCTCTGGCTAGGGACAGTGCAGTATGCTCTGACCCCTACATGACCCAACTGATTCCTGAGCCTCAAACACTTCCCTGTGCCTCGACATAACCATTTGCAATCTTGCACATATTTTTAATCCTCACAAGTGCACACATGTATAATGAAAAGTTGCAAACTGCTCCATTTCTGTATCTTGTTTTCTTCCATGCATTAAAAAATGTTTGATAGCTTTTTCATCTTTCTCACTACCCAGTAAGCCCCCATCCAACCTTGTAACATAGACATGCAAAAATATGTATGCATATGTATATATACATGTGCATATATACATATATGTTGGTTTGCGACATATTACCCATGTTTGAGAAGATATATCTCATTCTGTATCTCTAGTACACCTCTTTTTCAAGAGCCTCCAGTTCATCACAGGTCTTTGAAGTCATAGTTTTGTCCTCGTTTTGCTCTTTTTTTCAGGGAGGGAGGGCTTCAATTCATATCTGCCTTTCTATATTCCTCAGAATCCACTGAACTCTTCTGGTCAATTTGTTGCTTTTTTTCTGGGTTTCTACTGGTAATTATTGTAGAGTTATTTTCTTCTGAGGCTTATTTTGGTATTCTCTTACTCCATAGTGTTCATTGTATTAGGAGTTTTTTTTCTTCTGTTTACTCATATCTTCAGCCCAATTTTGTTGACTTGGACTCAAATGCAGGCCCTGTGCCTTCATGAATTCTTTAGTAAATGGTTCTGTCTCTTGCCACAGTACCAGATTCTGCCATATCAGACTAAGGTCTTACAACCGTTGAGGTTCAGATGTCACGGTCCTTACTTTATGTGTGATAAGGCATGTAGCTGAATCTTGGTGCTACTTATTTTATAGACCTAGTTGGGAAATTGTCCCAGGCCAAGCCTTTCTTTCTGCAACCCTGGCCTGACTTCTGAAGAGTCAAGTCCCTGGAGCCTAGACCAAGCCCTAATTACTGCCAGTGTTTCCCTTGGTTCCAAGACTGGACTTGGTTTGTCTCTTGGAATACACCTCAAGATAAATGAGACCTCCACTTTCAGTTACGCTGGCTTCAGGCCATCCTTCTAAGTTACCTAGTTTTGAAACATTAGCATCATTCTTGATTCCTCAGTTTTGCTCACCCCATATATTCAAATCAGACCATGTCTTAACATTTCTATCATCATAGCATCTCTCCAAAGTCCCTTTATCTCTACTTACAGTGTTTACTTTAGTTCAGGCTCTCATCACCTCTCCCCTGGACTATTGCGGTAACCTTCTAATGTGTCCTTCCCACTTCAGGACTCTTTCCTCTTAATCCTTCCTCCATTCAGCTATCAAAGTGACTTTCCTAGTGAGGGTCTCATCATGTCACTCTCTGATTCAGTAAACTCCACTGGCTTTCAGTTGTAGGCCATCCTCATTGAGGAGCTCAACCTAGTAAATGAGTTTTGAGGTGGATTCAAAATGTGGTGCTCTTGATTTATCTAATAGTTAACAAAAGGTTTACCTAGCCATAGCATAGGAAGGATATCCTTATTAGACTTGAGGTAGGTCTTTCACCCCACCTCCATTAAGAAACAAGTTTGTGGGGTGACTAGATGGCTAGAGCACTGTCCCTGGAGTCAGGAGAACATGAGTTCAACTCCAACCTCAGACACTTAACACTTACTAGCTGTGTGACCTTGGGCAAATCGCTTAACCCCAATTGCCCTGCCTTTCCTCCTCTGAAAAACAAACAAGTTTGTTTTGCTAAGCAGAGCATGGTGTTTCTCTTGCCTGGGAGACATCCTTTAATCTGAGAGGCACTGACTGTTTGAACTGATCTCTTTTATCTTGTTATCCCAGAGAGTCAAACACAGGAAAGAAGAAGATTATAGAGCTGGGGGAACTCAGAGACTATAAAGTATAATTCTCTCATTTTACAGCTGAGTAGTGAGAAAAAAAAGCATCAATGTCAAAGAGGAACTTCCTTCCACAGTAGATAGAGTGCCAGGCCTGAAGTCAGAAAGACTCATTTTTCTAAAATAAAATCTGGCCTCAGACACTAGCTGTATGACCCTGGGCACATCATTTAACCAAGGTTTCCCTCAGTTTCTTATCTGTCAAATGAGCTGGAGAGGGAGATGGTAAATCACTCCAGTCTCTTTGCCAAGAAAACTCCAAATGGGGTCACAAAGAGTCAGACACAACCAAACACTTTCAGAAAACTTAAAAAAAAAACGGAGTCAAAAAGCCAAGAAACACCTGAGGGCAGCGGATCATCTAGTCATTTGAACAATCAAAGAGAAGCTCTCAGGTTAAGAGAGGGATTGTTGCAAGTTGCCAAAGGAATCACTGGGCTAAAGCTCTCTGGAAACTGGATTCCTTTTTTATGCTTAAGGAACTGGAGTGCATCAGCTTCATTAACTAGGGCAAGAGGTGTAAACTAGGAGAGTCAAGGGCAAGCCTTAATTTCCTTCAATTACGGTGTTTTTTTTGGTCAAAATAATTTGCATGTGAGACAGAGAGGATATAAGGATTGAAAGATCCTCAAGTACTGATTGATGAGTGACTCTAGTTGCGACCCATTAGGCTGGTTGTTTCAGATTTGCTTCACTTCCTTACTCCTCCACATTGCCTCTTTGCTTCTTTTGGAGAGTGGGGATGTTTTGCTTTCTAGTTCTGGAATCATAATCAAATCAGTACTGCTACTGTAACTGGAAAGGATGTGTCAGTCCATTCACTCTTGTTTCCACTCATCATCTCAGTAACTTTCTGAAACAAAATATTATTTCCTGGACATCTCTCCCCTTTATGTTTCTTCTCTTCCTTCGATTACAATGTAAGCTCCTTGAGGGCAGAGACTGCCAGCTTTTCTTTTTGAATCCCTAGTGCTTAGCACAGTGTTTGGTACCTAGTAAATACTTAAATGCTTTTTCATTCATTGGAATGGACTTCATCTGGCACTTTTCACTGCTACCTGTAGGTGTTTGTCGTTCGGAGTCTTTGAGGACAGGGATCCTAATCAGAGGTGGAGCAGCAGACACAAAGAACACAAAATTTCAGCCTAGGGTATTCAACGGGCCTTGGTTAGCCCTCCTAGGGCAGGTAAGGGACTCAGCCTGTCCTGCATATCAAAACACTTGTCACGCTGGTCTCTTAAAGGAGTTCTGTTAACAACCATAATTCAGTACATGAGAACACAGGGTCTCGTAGAAGGCCCTAGAGAACTGAAGTCTAATACGTTAGAAATAAAGAGCAGTGGAGGGCAGCCGAGAGACCACAACACCAATAGAGGTGCCCGATGACGTCACCAAAGGATGCCCGCGCCTGGACTATGCATTTGCCCTCTGCTGGACATTTGTGTTCCCTGTATGTATCAGCTCTGCTCTGGACACTGTGCCTAGCACATGCCCATCCGTTCTTGTTCCTTTGCCTCGTATGTGCTTTTCACTTGTGCTCTACCCCCACTTAGTAACCTGTAGAGTATAATAATAATAATAACAACTAATATTTATAGAGTGCTTGAAGTTTTGCAAAAAAAAAAATTCAGTCTATCCAGAATAGGATAGGAAGGAAGGAAGGAAACCCGCTTTGGGGTTTTCTTGGCAAAGGTATTCGAGGGATTTAGTCATTTTCCTTCTCGAGCTCATTTTACAGATGAAGCAAACAGGGTTTAGTGATTTGCCCAGGAACACACAG
>CM053581.1:320044961-320075313 GCA_028627135.1 Pseudochirops cupreus | reverse complement strand
AAAGTTTTATTCTTAAAAATTATCTTGTTTGTGGAGAAACAAATCAATTTTATGTAATCAAAACTGTGCATTTTATTTTCAAAGTCAATCACACCAAAGCCCTAACATTTTCACTTATGTACTAAATTGAAAAGATTCTTGACTCCATCATGGCGCCACCTTGAGGCCAAATTATACATTATCCATTGTACTCAGGAAACACATTTATTAAAGATAAGGCAAGTCACTACTATTACCTCCACCACCACCTCCCCTTAACAGAGGTTCCCAAACTTATTTGGCTTACCGCCCGCTTCGAAAAATACATACATATAGCTTAAGTATATACATTGGTTAGTTGGTTGTCTTTCTTTCTCAGAGATGACCAAAATGACATCACTGTGTTGGAGGGAAGGTACATTGTGTTTCAGACCAATAAGAGCTTGGAAGGCTTGTTTGATCATTTGGGGTGGAGATGTCTCTAAATTTGAAGCAATTTTTAGAGCACTTTTTCTAGCTCCTTCCTCACACCAGGAGGTGATCAGTTTGGTTCTTTAAAAAGGCTGCTCAGGGCAGCTAGGTAGCACAGTAGAGAACTGGCCCCGGAGTCAGGAGGACCTGAGTTCGAATCCAGCCTCAGACACTTGATATTAGCTGTGTGAGCTTGGGCAAGTCACTTAACTCCAAATTGCCTTGCCTTCTCCCCCACTCCCCCAAAAAAAGGCTGCTCAGATACCCAGGGGGCTTCTGAATCATACTGCTGCTTCCAGTGAGATGTTCCTAGGGCCTGGGCCGACTGTGAGCAGGGTTTCAGCCATAGCTCTCTTTGTATCTGCACCTGCTGCTTTGTCACTTGTCAGCTAACACAGGACTTTGAGATCGGTAAAATGGTGTGGATGGTGTCTTTTGATTCTCTCATAAATAGAATTTAAGTGAGGCAGGTTGTGAGAAGTTGTCAGCCTCACTTAAATTGTCATGAGGCTGACTGTTTTTCAAAACTCCGCCTTACTTTCTCTTTCAGAGTCATCAAACTCCAGTGGCAAGAAAAAGTCAAGACAACTGGTGAAGGCTCAGGATGCAGTGGACCACTTTGTTGTCTTCAATATCTACTCAAGCTCTAAGTGCTCTACACCTATTTCAGCTGCTTTGGAACAAGTTGTTTTCACTTGTACATTCCCCCAGGGGAAGTCTTCATATGCTTGGGGTTGACACCACATTGAAAACTTGTCCAAGGGTTGAGACCCTCCGTTACCCTCAACCTGGTTTAGTGCATCTGCTGAAAGGTTTTCCTGAGGTATAGCACCTGCAAATGCTATAGCTTCTTGGAGACACAGGCAAGAGATGGGTGAACCAGGTGGACACCAAAGGCAGGTGAGCCCGAAAAGGGCTTGGCAGCCCCAATACCAGAGGTGCTAGCCTTCCTTGAACACACCCTACACCCCAACTACATATGTTAACATATGAGGAAGACAGCTGACAGACATTGAATGTAACACAAAATAGTCAATTGTAATAAACAAACATCATCAATCATGTAGCAATGAATATGTGCAGTAATAAATATGCAATTTCTTGTCAGGCATACCTCCCATGGATGGTCTTCAGTACTTTCACCTGGATATGTTTTTAAATATTTCTTGAAACGCACCTATAACATTGTTAATCTAATGACTGATCTGATATGCTTAGTTCCTTTGTAACTTGCTGTTATCGTTGCTCTTATACCTGAACTAGTAGATGGCTTCTCCAATGGACTTTCATTCCTGCCAGGAGGAGACGCCAGAGGCTGCTATGTTCTCCTTAGAGAGAGTGGGTATTGTATAGAAGTATATCTATCTGCTTCATTAAATATTGTTAGTCTAGGGAGATGTTGTGGGGCAAGTAGGTGGTGAAGTGGATAGAGCACCAGGCCAGGAGATAGAAAGACTTGAGTTCAAATTTGGCCTTAGACACTAGCTGTGTGACCTTGGGTAAGCCATTTAACCCTGTTTGCTTCAGTTTCCTCATCTGTAAAATGAATCAGTGGAGGAAATGGCAAACCACTCTAATATCTTTAGGAAGAATACCCCAAATGGGGTCATGAAGAGTTGGCCAACAACTGAAAACAACTCAACAAAAAGGGATAAGATCAGATTCCATCTAACTTCTGATCACTTTGTCATATTATTGGGGGAACTCCCCAAGCCCTATATCCAAGGCTTAACCCTTTCCCCACTACATACTGGTACCACAATGAAATACATAATGAATAGCAAAGAAACTCATTTATCCACATGATTGCAAAACAGAAATCAGAGAGAGAATATATACCAGAATATATAGAATATATACCAAACAACATATGAGAGTATGTATCAGACAGTAGAGAGTAAAGGGGTTCTCTCATTGGGAGCAAGGTAACTCAGCTCAACTAAAAGAAATTGTTCTTGATTTCACCCAAGGGGAAACTCCCTGCGGTTTCTAGAGTAGCAAGTTGGGAATAGGGACATAATGGAGACTGCCGGCCCCTCTCAGGTTTTCCCAGTATTTTTTCCTTTAGCAACTGGAAGTGGAGTGGCCTTCTCTATCTTCTGTCTGGGGGCTGGAAAACAGAAGTACACAAAGCAACTCACAGCTTTGCTGCTAAAGAGTTCTAAGGAAGACTGGAAGCTTGAATCGTCCCAAAGCAGTATTGAAACAGAACTGAAGCTCGTTAGAGTAGACTCTCTATAACTTTGCCCCACCCTTCTTCATTCATCACCACCAATAAAGGAAGAGTCCTATGCTAATGGCACTTGGGACAGGGGTCACAACTATATAAATGTTAGCTATTATTGTCCTGTAAAATTTCTGTCACTAGTGAAGAAGAGAAGGATACCAAATCTAGGAATGAGTTCTCACAAGTCTTTTACTGTGGGACAATCTGTTTTGTATTCAGGGATGATCTTCCATACCTCCTTAATACATTTGTGATAGGACCTTGGCAGTCAACCACACCACTGAGAGTGGAACTGATAGCGGTCGAACAGTCTTTTCTTCTGCCTTCTTGGCAGAAGCTCAGTTCTAGGGTTTTACACACCAGGTGACTTTAAGGCTTAGCCTCATGGGATTGCTAGAAGAATATGGCTAAAGTTCTACTATCTGAGGGAAAACTCTGAGTTAACTGGTTGGCAGACTGCTGAACTTTTTAGTGATTGAAGAATACCATGCTGGGGGCGGCTAGGTGGCATAGTGAATAGAGCACCAGCCCTGGAGTCAGGAGGACCTGAGTTCAAATTTGGTCTCAGACACTTAACACTTACTAGCCGTGTGACCTTGGGCAAGTCACCTAACCCCAACTGCCCTGCTCTTCCCCCTCCAAAAAACCAACCAAACAAAAAAAAGAATACAATGCTGGTTGGTTGCCATAAGACTGACATGACTGATGAACCCTTACTGTCTGCAGGGCATTGTCCTCAGAGGAATCTCCTGCCCTGGTGATTTTGGAGGCGGAGAGGAATAATTTTTAGCCATTTTTTTTAATGTTTAAAGTGTACCCTTTTAAAGTGTATTTTAACTTCTAATTACTAAAGTAGTATTTAATCAGATTGTATGGTTCATGAGTGCCTATTGTTTTTAAAACCTCAAATTTGAGTTCCTGGGTCTTGTGTCTAGGTCACAGGAGGAGAAAGACTGGCAATAGACACTTCTCCAGGCAGAACACAATAGCTTCTCTTAAAGAAAAAATCCTTCAGAACTAGAAGAGGAGGCAACAGCTCCGAGAAAGTACGTATTGGACAAGTTTCCATCAGAATGCTTGGAAAATTTCTTGCTAATAAAATTTACACATCAAAGCTCACTTCTTCATTGATGGAAATTGATTACTCAGTTCTCTAAACCTGCAGGAGATGTAGAGTTGAGATGTTGAGAGAAAAGAGATCAAGGTCTTCTGGCTTCCAGCTTCCAGAAAGAAGACATTTTCTTCAGGGAGAGGTCCTTGAAAGAAGAGAAAGACCATGTATGCTAAGAAGCCAACATGTAAGGAAGGCAGGATCTCCATCATGTTCCTAACTCCACCTTACCAAATTAGTAATGTTGGATACTTCAGAGAATTTCCCTTGGGTGAGACTGGGTACTCTTTCTCTGTCTGTTTCTGTCTCTCTCTGTCTCTGTCTCTGTCTCTCACCGATCTGCACTCTCACTCCTAGGGCTCCCTGTGTATTTTCTGATTTATTCAAATCTGTGTAACTTCTCTGATTTCTGTTTGCTATTAATAAATGGGGGTAAATGAGCTTATTTGCTATGTGTTTTCAAGCTCATTGTGGAATTAGCATTGGTGGGAAGGGAGTCAAACCCTTGTCGGACTCATTTGGATAGACTACTCACTTACAAATTCTTAACTTAAGACACCAAATTGGAAATTTTTTTTAAGGCAAAATAGGAAGCTATCTGTAAATCTTCAAGTTTCATCTCTGATCAGTTAAAAATAAAGTTTTACAATGAATTTGAGATGTCTAAGAAAAATGTGCTAATTAGCAAAAGAGGTTCAATAGGGAAAAGGAAGCTAGATCTGAATGCAATTTGAAATATGTTTTGAAAGCAGAAGTTTGAGGTTAAGAAATTAACAGTATTAGAATGTGAAATGCTGAAATAGTAACTGAAAAATTTTTAAAAAGAAATACAAATATGTGACTTTTAGGACTCAATCTAGCTTAATTACTTTTAAAAAGAGAGAAAATTACAAAGGATATTAGAGGTTGTTTGCAATGACACAATGTAAATCTGAAGCAAAATTAAAAGTTAATAAGAAGGGCAGCTAGGTATTGTGGTGGATAGACCTGGAGTCAGGAAGTTCAAATCTGACCTCAGACACTTACTAGCTGGTGACCCTGGGCAAGTCACTTCATCCTATTTGCCTCAATTTCCTCATCTATAAAATGACCTGGAGAAGGAAATGGCAAACCACTCCAGTTTCTTTGCCAAGAAAATCCCAAAAGGAGTCACAGAGTTGGACATGACTGAAAACAACTGAATAAGAAGTGTATAAGGTGTTTCTAAAAGTAGAAACTTCTAAAAAAAAAAAGCAACTCTTCATAGTTAATCATCTGGAGTGCAGGGAAGTGGTTTTAACACCAGCGAAATAGAGTGATTTTGCACTTAAGCAGGGTTCCTACAAGGTCTTCGTTTTTTGCCAGCTATCAGAATCTTTTGCAGAGGCCAAGAGAAAAGCTGAGAATTTAGAAAAGTTCTGGAAGTTTTAGACTTCACTGAAATAACAGGTTAGCTAAATTGCCATACATTTAGGGCTATGAAACTACACTTGGAGGAATGCTTATTTCCTCCTCAGGGAATTGGAATTCATTTTTTGCTAATGACTTTCAAGTTTAATCTCACAGATTCTGGTAGTCTTGTGGATGTGAAAAAGTAATTGAATCATGTAGCAAGTTTTAAAATTGGGCAATTAAAAATTTGGATTTCTGTTGGGTTTGAGAAATTAATCAGGGACAATTGTCATTCACAGAACAGTTGATCTATGCTCTGAATAGATACCGCTGGTACCACATTTTTGTAGCTATGAGTGCAAAGGAGATGACTACTCCATATTGGTTTCTGAATGCAACTAGTATAGAATGGACAAACTGGTAAATGAATGGGATGATTTTTCCATATAGCTGATTTGGAGATGCATTTAACTGGATGGTGAATAACAACAACATCAGTAAGAATAGCTAGGCATTTATATAGTGCCTTAAGATTTGCATGTTACCACATCTGATCCTCACAACAACCCTGTGACGTAGGTACTATTTTTATCCCCATTTTACAACTCTGGCTGAGAGAGCAATTGACTGACAGTGAATTTTAAGCTTAGGTTTTAAGTCCAGGAGAACATTTTATGTTGGAGCTATTCGTAGTTCTTTGCATTGTGATTTTTGAAAATTATTTATAGAAAGACTTTTGATTTTAGAATGATACCTATCATGTGATTGGTTTGTAACATTAGGAGGTTAGATCCTCCTAGATCAGAATGCTTGATTAGAGACTTTCTTCTGTAAAGAGTCTTCCTCTGGCTGGTGTTTTCTTAAGTATTCAAAAGTGAATACTCCTTAAAGTGTCAATTTGTACTTTCATTTGGTAAACAGACTTGGGAAGATGGAAATGCTTATCTATTGCTGTCATTATTAGGTCTAAAAATATCTCCAGGCAATTATATTCAGATCTGCTTCTCTAGGACATCAGCATTTAAGTGCTGAAAGTATTGAGAAGGCCCTTCTCTGAATGTTTGCTTGTTGCTAGAAAACTACATTCAGGAGAGGGGGGAAAAAGGGTTTGGTATGAATGTTATCACTCTTCCTACTGATGCTATGTGTATATCTGAGAAGGTGCATTCCAGATTTATGTGGGGCATGTTTTATTACATGCTTTGTGCCATGCCATTTCAGTAAAGGCTTTTACTTTGAAATAATTAAGCAGCTTACTATAAAAGTGAAACACACTGGTGGGGGCTTGTGAATGATAACTTTAGAAGTATGGATATGTAGAGTTCCTTGAATCTGGGATAGTTGACTCTCATCAGATCTAACCTATAAGTGTGAGGTAGAGGACCAGCCTCCAATGATGCTACAATCATATATCGAGCACACTCCATTTATCATTCCTAAATATTAACATTACTGCTTTATAATAATTTCCAAAATTATAATTCAATAAATTTATATAGTATTAACATAAAACAATATTAAGAAGAATTAAAACACAAACAAGACATTGCCATCAACCCAATAATATTTGTCCATTTGAATTCATTTCTAAATTATTGATAAGGGAAAAAAAACCCTACATGGATATGTGTCTCTGTTTTTGGCATTCCATGCTAGTTATACTAAAAAACCAACAAAGAACATTTATCATATTTATGTCACAGCTACAAAGGTATGAAACCATTGTCCATTGGTTACAATATACAACCCTGACTAATTATCCCAGGTGTAATATTTACTCAAACTAATTTATCAAATCCAAGTCTCAACAATTAAAATTGCTCACTTGTAACCAATCAATCAATCAATATTTATTAAGCCTCTACTATGTTAATAGTAGTGTTAATCTAGTAAGGCTGCTCTGTGATTGTAATTTTTTCTTCCTAATCCACAACAGGATATCAGCATCTGTGAAATTAAGCTTGAAAATATTTATAGATCCCCAACTCTCTGGAGAGAAATTGTATCTTCTAAGACAGTCTCCTGTCCCAGACAGTTTCTAACAGCTGCCTGTGCCCCCTTGTTACTGGTCTATTGGACTTCTCTTTCATTCTATCCTCAATTTTCACCCTTGTCTTTTTGGCACAGAAATTCTAAGTAAATTCTTTGTCATTATGGTAGGAACCCTTACCAATGAAGGGAATTGTTCTTTCCCCTTGCTAAGAAAGAACTCTACATTTAAAACAAATGTTTCTGTGGGTGGAATTCAAGGCTCAATACTTATGAAAATCCCAGTCTTCTGGGTGCCTCTCTATTCTTCTCTTACCCCAGTGAGGTCTAAAAAAAATCTTTCTTTGATCTTTCCATTCTCTTCTCCACATCTCTAATACCTTGCAAATGTCTTCTAACTCAGACTGAGCATAGCAAATTGCTCCATTTGTCTTGGTATAACTGTAAGATTTTACTTTCTTTTTAGTTATCTCCAGTTAATTTCTTTATCTTAAACTTTTTTTGCTTTCAAATCATCTTTCATATGTTTTAATTACATTATTAGTTTTTATTTTTCTTTTCCCACTGCTTTCGTCTCCTTTGTAATTCAGCACACTTTTCTGTTTGTTGGAGTAGTTGATTCTTTAAAAAGTTTTTCTTTCATATTTCAATATGTTATTCCTCAGGATTTACCAAGTAAGCCTTTTAGCTTCAAGTAGACTTATATACCTTGCAAAATTTCTTGAATCAACCTCCCAACTTTGTTACTGTTTTATCAGAGATGAAAACTTCCAGATTTCCAAGTCCAGTTTCCCTTTTTCTACCTAATTCCCTAGAGGAGCTTAGAGAATTACAATTAGATCTGCACATACTTTAAATTACTAAATAATTTAGTTCAATCATATTATTTATTCAGACTGACTTTAACGGGCAAATGACATTTTTCTCGTAAAAACATATTGATTTAAAAAAAATTCAGAAGTAGAATCTTTTTCCCAAAGTACATCCTTTCCAGCATATTTATTTTCTAAGAGTAGGGTGTATAGGGTGTTCAGGGAGGAGTAGCACCTCTGGTGTGAAGGTTTGCTGAGTCCTTTTCAGGTCTGTTCATCCACCTTTGGTATCCACCTTTCACCCCACTTTCACCTGTGACTCCAAGAAGCTGTAGCATGTGCAGTGGCCACACTGTAGTAAAACTGCTAGGCAACAAGCTAAACCAGGTTGAGGATAACCAGACCCCTTTTGGTAAGTTAACATGATGTGTACCCCATGTATGTGAAGACTTCCACTGGTGGAATGGGGTGGATGAGAACAGTTTGTTCCAAGGGCCTTGAAGGCAACTGAAGCAGGTGATGTAGAATGCTTAGAGCTTGGGTAGACATCGAAGACACCAAGGTCATCCCCTGCATCCTCAGCCTTCATCAGTCATCTTGATTTTGTCTTGCCGCTGGATTTTGAGGACTGTGGAAGACTGCCTCACTTAAGCCCTATTCACTCGAAAGTCAAGACATTACCTGTGATGTCATTGATCCTCTTTGAAAAAAAAAAGACACAAAGGACAAACAGCAATTTTCTAAGAGTTAAAAAAAGCTTCCCTTTTAAGCAGAAGAAAAAATGAAAGGGAAATAGCTATTAGGAGGAAGGGGTTAACAAACAATTTTAATGATAACAGTCCTGATAACAAAGGGTTGAAGCAACAGTGTAGTGTACGAAGTACACTAAAAAAAGTCAGCAATTGAATGAGGGGTGGGAATGGGGGTGAAGGTGGGGGTGGGAGTGGGTGGCTGGGGGGGGGGCATGGGAAATGAAAGAGAAAGGAAGGAGAAGGGCCTCCAGCCACAGTCTAGGCAGTAAAAGTTAGTTTTCTTTGTGTTAGGCAATTCGAGGCAGAAGTAAATGAGATTTAGATGTTTAAAAATTGTGCTTTGAAGACAGAAAATGTTTAATTGATTTGTTCATCACACAACTGAAAAGATTTTAATTAATGGATTGGGGACCAACAGGCCTCAAGTAAAAGGCATGCTCTTTGGAGAATGCCGTGAATCCTGCAGAAGGAAGTCAGTCCACAAGCATTTTTAATGTGTTTACTATGTGCCAGGTACTGTGCTAAATATTGGGAATACGAAGAAAGAAAAAAAAAATAGTCCCTGACCTCAAGGAGATCACATGCTAATGGGAGAGACACCATGTAAATAACTAGATATATAGAATACGAAGGCAGAATGGATAGCAGGTTATCTGAAAGAGGAGGAATTAGTGTTTAGAGAATCTGGGAACGGTCTCCTGCAGAAAGTGGGCTCTGAGCTGAGTCTCAAAGGAAACCAGGAGGCAGAAGTTAAGGGACACAGCTTTTCAGACATCAGGGACAGCCTGTGAAAAGGCACAGAGATGGAAGACTGAGTGTGATGGTAGTGTAGCTTAATTGTAAAGTGAGTGTAGGGGAGTAAAGTATGAAAGACTTAAAAGGTTATGGAGAGCTTTAAATGCTCAAAAGAGGACTTTATATTTGACCCTAGGGGAAATAGGGAGCCGCTAGTATTCACTAACCAGGGAAATGATGTAGTCTGACCTATGCTTTAGAAAAATCACCTTGCCAGATGAGTGGAGGGATGGATTAGAGTGAGGAGTGACTTGAAGCAGTGAGGTCAGCCTTTTAGGCTATTTATAGTAATTCAGGACAAAGGAGATGAGGACCTGATGTTTCAACTTTATGAGTAGAGAGAAGGATACATATCTGAGAGTGGTTGAGAGGACAGAAATGGCAAGATTTAGAAATAGAGTGGATATGTGGGGTGAGTTTAAGTGAGGAGTGAAGGATAACAGAGTTCACTGGAAATATGGAGATGCTCTTGAAAATAATAGGTAAGTTCAGATGAGGGAGAATTCAAGTAGAAAAATAACGAGTTCTGTATTGGACATGTTGAGTTTGAGATGCTTATGGGACTGTTAGCTTGAAATGTCTACGAGACAATTGTAGATGGGTGACTGTTGTTCAGGAAAGAGACTAGGGCTGGATGTGTAAATCTGGGAATCATCTGCATCTAATTTGTGTACATTGGGATAAAAACATATTATTTAAAAGTCATAAGCATGTTTAGCTTATATCCAAAAGAAATTGTGATTATGTTTACATACAGACTCATTTGTTTAACTGCTTTACATTTCATCAATAATTAATACAAATTTTCAGTTAATCTTCATGATGAAATTTACTTTTATTTACTTCATTTGTCTTAGGATATATGTTACCCATTCCCTCTATTTTTGAAGTTTACTTCTTCATTTTTAATTATAAAAGGAATCTTATAGATCAAAAGGAGTGGATTGTGTTGAAAAAATCTAATCCAGTAAAAAACTATCTTTTAAAAAAATGTCATCCCCTCCCTCTTTGCTATCCTCCAGCAGGGAAATGTCTTTAAAGTGATAACTGAACCGATGGTGACTGTCGAGATTACTAAATGAGACAGTAAGGTAAGAAAAAAAGAAGGAGGCCCAAGGCAGACTTGGTGGACAATCATAGTCAAAGGGTGTAACAAGGATGAAGAATCTACAAAAGGGATTGAGAAGTGGCTAGACAGACAGAAGGACCAGGAAAGAGGAATGTCTCTAAAACCTAGAGAGGTGAGAATATTTTAGAATGTGATCAAATGTGTCAAATGCTACAGAGAAGTCAAGAAGCATCAAGATTGAGAAAAAGTAATTGGATTTGGCAATTAAGATTCATCAATAACTTTAGAGAGGGCAGGCAGTTTCAGTTGAATGATGAGATCAGAAGCCACATTACCAGGGGTTTAGAAGGGAATAATAGGAGAGGAAGTGGAAGCACTAAGTATAGATGACTTTTTCAAGGAGTTCAGCCTTGAAAGGGAGGGAAGTTATAGTCTAATAGCTAACAGGCATAGTACGATCTATTGAGGGTTGGGTCATAAGAAGTGACAGTAATCATAAGTGGGAATTAGGGCAGATAATAAAATAAGATTTGGGCTATATCTAGGACTTCCTGAGGAGTGATTTCCAGTATGAGGAAATGAGAAAGTGGGAGATCTTTTAATATTAAATTATTTGTGCATTTGCAAGAGAAATGCAAATGTCAACCGATGGGCCTTTAATGCCAGATCACTACACAGGCCTGAATCAAGCAGCTGGTAACATCTGAGGGAGAGAGACTGGGGGCTGCTTTGGCAGCCATCTGGACAAGTAGGCACACCAATAAGCCCTCTGGTGATGATGGGACTTGCGCAATGGCCACAGACCATGTTAGATGGGTGAGGGTGATAATAATCTTTCCTTGCATATGGGTATTCAGACAGAAGAAGGAGAAAAAGATCATTGATGGTCAATCCATGTGGATGGACTGAGTATAGAGGCATCTAAGACCAAAGCAGTAAGTGTTCTGTCTTGCCTAGGCTATCTCTTGAAAATCTCTGCCTTATTTGGTCATTCTCCCATTTGGTTGTGCAGACCCGCCTGTCTTGGTAGCCAGATTTCAAGGCCTCTTAGGATGAATTTCCTTGGGATAAGAGGTGAAGTTTCCTTGTGGCATGTGTTGTTTTAACTGCAGGATCATGAGGGAATTGGAGACTACCTGACCTGTGGCTTGAAAAGGAAGAAAGGTAGGTGCTACCAAATATTTACTATTATACCAGGGGACCCTCAATAACTTCATAGTGACATTCTAATTTTTTTTTTTGCCTTTTTGGAGGGGGGACAGCAGTATAATTGGGGTTAAGTGACTTGCCCAAGGTCACACAGCTAGTAAATGTTAAGTGTCTGAGGTCAGATTTGAACTCAGGTCCTCCTGACCTCAGGGCTTGTGCTCTATTCACTGTGCCACCTAGATGCCCCAGACATTTTAATTTCTATATGAAGTTTTAATTGGAAACAGGGAGGGAATGATTACTCTTGATAATATAGAGATGGCTGGTTGATCCCCCGTTGGGTTTCAGTTGTAGTGGCTGACCAGGCAGCATATAATATTGGCATGGATATTATGAGTTTATAGGAATCAAAACTTGTACGGTTGTGTGTGGTAATTTCTATGACAGAATTCGCAGTACTTATTGGACTCTTTAGATTTTGGAAGACATGTATCCCCAAGCTGAGCATTCTGATAACCACTATTTACTGAGTTACTGTTTTTCTGGTTCTAGTGGGGCCCTGAACAGGTTATTGCTTGGAAGATTTAAAGTGGCTGGTCCAATAGTTTCTCCTTTGGGTACGTATAATCCTCTGGAAGTCTCTGTGATCAGGCTGAGTGGCGCTTTTGGCAGGCACCCAGGGGTGCCCAGATTGAACATGGTCAGATTTCTAAAACTGTAAACTCTTTAAAGTGGACACTTGCTATACTAAATTTGAAAAACAGCTGCTTACGTGCTCTTGGTCCCTGACTGATACTGAATGGATGACCTTACCACCATTCCTCAGCTGCCTTCTCACCCTGCAACCCTTTTGCCCCTCACCCAGGGTCCCCATCCTCCCATTGTCGAGTTCTTCCTGGAATCTCCACTTTAAGGAATTGCAAGGCCAACCATCCTTAACTCTATGTGACTCTACTTCTACCTTTCTGGACCTCCCACCTTTTACAATAACTTTTCCTGATTCTCTTTAATGCTAGTTCCTTCCCTCTGTTGTTTACCTCAAATTTATTCTGTTTGTAGCCTGTTGTTTGCATATTGTCTCCCATACTAGACTGTGAGCTCTTTCAGAGACTGTCTTTTACCTTTCTCTGTATCCCTGATGCATACCTGATGCATGGTACCTGGCACAGAGTAAGCTCCTAAAGCTTTGACTTGTCTTGACTTTGACACCATTCCTCAGCTGGCTTCTCACCTTCAAAGTTATGTCTTTCTCACAGCCTTCTCAACCTCAAGGTGCTGCTGCTCCTTGGACCCCCCTTCTCCCATTGGTGAGTTCTTTGAAGAATCCACTTTGAAGAAGTGCTTAGGCCAGCCAATCTCCCAGCTCTGCTCTTGATTCTGGACTTCACCACCATGCCCTGATTTGGGCACCTTTGCTCCAGCCATTTCCCACCTGCCCCCCTTCCCTTTCCCTTTCAACTCCCTTTTATGTATTGTCCTACCTCCTTAGAATATAAGTTCCTTGAGAGGAGGGCCTGTATTTTTGTTTCTTTTTGTATTCCTAGCCCAGTACCTGATACATAGCAATTGCTTAATAAATGTTTGTTGACTGATCAATGAATAGGTTGTCATGTTGCTGGTCTCCTGTCCCAGTCCCAGCGCTTTGTCTCTTCTTGCTAATTTTCAAAAAAATTAGCAGGCATTTATTTTTCCCTTCCTACCACCCCTCTCCCCTTCTTTTTGGGAGAAAACTTCATTGTAACAAATATGGGTAGCCAAGCACAACAAATTTCCATATTGGCTATGTCCAAAAATATTTTTCTTATTCCTTATCTTTAGTTTATCTCTCTATCAGAAAATGGGTAGAATTCTTCATAATAACTCTTAAGGAACATCGTTTTACTTGATTTTTGTTCAATACAAGAAAGCTAGATGCAACTGGATCTTAATATCCATTAATCCAGGAACCGGAGAAGAGATAGGGACCCTGGCAAGTTGTATAAGGGGGCTGAGCTGTGAGAGATCCTCGAAGGGTACAACGAACCATGTTTTCATTTGTGTTGACCCTTGTGTTGTGTCTTTGGGTCTGAATGTGTAATCTGAGGCTTGGAGAGAACAGACTCAGACACTTTGGAGATGGAACTAATGGAAGAATTTTGCCAATGCCTCTCACCACATACAGTTATTTGTGGGGTAATGCACAATGGAGGCATCATATACCATCTGCTGAATTGAGTAACCGGTTGATGATTTTACAAGAATAGCACAGACTGGGGATTGGGTTCATCATCAGTATGGGGATGGGCTCATTCTGCTATTTTGCAGTGGGCAGGGAACTATTTAATCCCTTTAGAACAATGAAGATATGATTATTGAATGATGCTCGTCTTGCCAATCAGAGCATCTGCCTTTGAAGAATTAGAATGGCATAATATCACAAGATTCTTGACTTGCCTTTCATCAACAAATCAATTATGTTGGTCTTCTTCCTTCATTGCAAGGCAAGAGATTTTCCATCACTAAAGTTGATAAATATTCAGGACATGGGCTACAATGCTAGTTAAATTTTCTACCACAACTACAATTAAGGCCATTATCCTTCTTCCTTATACTCCCCTCCTCTCCCACCCTTCCCCCAAACCACTGCTTCTTATCAGGGTATTCATTTTACTTCCAAAAAAGGTTGGAGATTGGGCCCAAAACATTTACTGGGGTTTCCATCTTTCATGCTACCCTACAGCAGGTACTGTGGAACACTGGAATTGACTTTTAGAACAACAGCTTTATCATCACATACTTGATTACCTTTTTCTTTTTTAGTTCTATCACAGAGCTGTGACTTTGATAAATCATCACTACTCCAAGAATGAGGAGGGTTCTCCACAACAGCAGTTTCTTAGTTTCAGACTTCAGGAAGATGCCTGGTCAGGATGGAGTATATAGTCCCAGACGACCCTCTCCAGTCCTTCCATGTTCCCTGTGTAGTCACCCACACCTAGAGGCATCTGCCTCCCTCACCCCCACCCCCACCCCCACCCCCACGGGGATTCTGTAAACCCAGGGAGGTGGTTCAAGTGCTCCTTAATGGGCAGTTTTCTTTTTTCTCAGTATAGTTTGGATAGCTCCTTCCCAGAAAGGGTTTGGGGGATTAAAGGGTAGAAGTACTAAGAGTGGCTTTGCAGTTTAATGATATAGAGAAGGTAAAACTGTCTTTTTACAACCGCAGCAAGAGGGAGATCATTTGGAAAACTGAGATCCTTTGGCTGATTTGGTGATCATTTTGAGACCAGTCTTTACCCACCCCCCCATCCTCCATGGGGCCATGAGATAGTCCTTCAGGCAAAGGTGTCTAAAGGAATCATAATTTGGCACCATCCTCTTTAAGTGGCTCCTAAGGTATGCCTTAAGGAACATTGAATGGCTGTTCAAGAGGGTGCATGGGGGTGGGTCCTGGCATAGATTGCATGCAAGAAGCCTATGACCTTGTATTTTGATTCTGATGATTCAGATCTGTGATGGAGAACAGTGACAGCTTGAGAGGAATCTTCACTTTTATGGTGGACTTGATGTTCTGGGTGCTACTTCTGGTCATCATGAGTGTTTTGACATTAGAAGATTTTTATGAACTTCCCCTGATGTTTTTTTTTTGCCTCTGACCTCTCCACCTTTAAAGAAGATTGTTTACATGGCTTTGTATTTTCATTATTTGCAAGGCCTCTCTAGTTCCTAGAGTTGTTTTAAGATTGTTTTAATGGTAGAAAGTCTCCATGAAAATTTTTGGGAACTTGCCACAAATAACTGGTATGTCATAAGAGAATGTATGGTTTTATGTGAATGGTGAACGCAACCCTGGAGACTTTTGTTGGGGAGGAGCAATTAGGCTTTACTGATGAGAGCAGGGTTGTTTTTGTGCCTCTAACTGGAGCGCCTTTCCCTCCTTTCCCTTTCATCCCCACTTCCTTGCATCCTTCTACTTTTCTCCTTAGTGGTACTACCCATCACTTGTTGCTCAGACAGCATGTTGGCTGGGCTGTGGTGAGGAAGTCATTTGAGATATAAAAGGCTAAGCATAAGGAGAATGGTTGTTATTCTTGAGCTTCGACTGCTTGTAGGTTGCTTTCCTGAGTTCCTAATTTTGTATAATCTGTGGAGGGGAGTAGCAACCTTTTAATTTTTGAAGTGTGTTCTTTTAATTCCTAATTAGTTAAGTCTTTCTTAATTACAGTTGTTTGTTCCACAAATGCTTCATTGTATCTTGACCCTTAAGTATAAATTATTAGGCCCAGAGTAAGAGCCCCTGTAATGTATATAACTCTATAGTATCCTGGGCATGACTTGCCCCTCTTCAAACATGCCTTGGCCATAGGAGTTCCCTATATGTGTCCTGGCTACCTGTGTTCCCTGTTTGTGACTCTCAACTTATAACCTCTATGGGGCCCACTCTTTCCCAAAATGCTGCCTGTATTTGTGAGAGTGTTCCCTAGGATTAAAAGGAAAGTTTTTTTTTTTAGGGGGTGGGGTGGGATGCTACTTTTCTTACTATGTTATTTCAGCAAATGCCTTTGCTTTGAGGTAATTGTGTTCTCTGATAAACATCAGTGGAGACTTCTGAGCTATATTTTTAGGGGTACAGACACACAGAATCCCTTAAACTTAGGGGTGCCTACCCTATGGAGAACCCGCCTCAAAAGCTGGGGGATGTTTTGGGGCACTACACATATAAACTCAGTTTTGTTTCCAATATAATTTGAAGATTCATATTCAAATAAATCATGCCTGATTTAATTAATATATTTTCTTTTTCTGTGGAGTCATAAATTTAGTTTCTTTTCTGCTATTCTCATAAACAAGAAAGTCTTTTCCTCTCAGCAATTAGCACAATCTTTCCTATATTCTGACTAAATGGTCCAGGAGAAAGAAAAGACCTCACTTAAATAGGGAAAAATCCTGTTTTCTTAAAAAAATTTTTTTCCTGATTTTTAGGCCACCAGTTGCTGAGATCATTTAATTAAATGGAGCTCCTAAAGCCATAACAGTAGTTGACACTGCTGAAATCTTCTTCTGGGAGGCCTTCATTTTAGTCTCCAAAAGATAGGCAGGGGTTATTTAAGCCCTTTTGACAGATGAGTACTCTGAGGTACTGGGCAATTCACCTCCTGTTGCAAAATAAATGGATGTTGAGCTGGGCCTCCTGATCCACAGTTTAGTGCGATGCCTCAGAGGATGGCGGCCTGTAAAACGATGCTGTTCTGGACAGCAAGCAGTGCCTCCAACAGCCTGGGTTATGTTTCAGGCTAGAGTTCCCTGAGGTGGCGGGGGCAGCAGCAGCAGCAGCAGCAGCCGCCAGAGCCGAGGGTGGAGTCCCCGAGTCCCCTCAGGAGAGAAGCAGCAGCGGCAGCGGCAGCAGCAAAGGGGTTCAGCAGCAGCAGCAGCAGCAGACCATTGATCGGGTCGTCTGGAGCCTGAGGGCCTCTCTGGAACTGTACGCCGCGGCGTCTCACTAGAGCGGCGACCAGGACTCGGTCCGAAGCCGGGACGGCACGGCCACGGCCGGAGGTGGACCCGGGGCTCTCCCGCAGCCTCACGAGTTGGGGGAGACGGAAGCGGAGTGGGAGCCGGAGCCGAAGACGGATCTGGCCGGGCCCCGCGACAGAGACGATCCCGGGCCCCGGAAGCTCCTGCAGATGGCTCGCGGCTGCTCCTCCGTACAGGGCCCCGGCCGGGCCGGCCACCAGGCCCACGTCATCGCCTCGGAGAAGCGCTTCTGCTTCCCGAGCGCCGGCGGGGGCCACCCCCCGCGCACCGGACTGCACGGCTTCTAGGCTGCGCTGGCGGCGGAGGCGGAGGCGGAGGCGGAGGCGCAGCGCGAGCCCGAGCCGGAGCCGCAGCCCGAGCGCGAGCCGCAGCCCGAGCCCGAGCCCAGGGCCGAGGCGCGGCCGCCCGGCCCGCTGCTGGCCTGGCCCGCGCACGGGCAGCTCTTCCCGGCCCCTGCCTCCGCCTCCGCCTCCGCCTCCACCTCCGCCTCCGCCTCCGCCTCCGCCCCGGCCCCGGCCCCGGCACCGTCCCCGGCCCCGGCCCCGCCGCCCCAGCGCTACCACACCATAGACGAGGAGCCGGACGCGCTCTTCCACGAGATCGTGCGCCATGACCCGCGGTCCGATGAGTCTCCGCCCGCTCTGCTCCTCGGCTCGCTGCCCCACCAGCACAGCTCCAGCAAGAGCACCAGCTCCACCTCCAGCACCAGCTCCAGCTCCAGCACCAGCTCCAGCACCAGCCCTGCCGCCGCCGCGCGCGCCGCTGTCGCTGTCGGGCCGACGTGCGCAAGCAGTGGCAGAGGACACGGCAGCACAGCGACCCTGGCGCCCGTCCCTGTAGCGCAGCCGCAGCCCGAGCCCGCGTCTCTTTCCTTTTAAAACTGATTCCAATCTTACAAGCGCTGTTTATTCCCTTCAAGAGAGTCAATCCCATCTATACATGCAGAAAAGGGGGGAAAACCCATTTTTTTGTGGGCATTTACACACTGATAGATCAAAAGACAACGCTCTAGTTACAAACTTTTTTTCTGGCACCCGTCTCACTTTTAGCTTTGGCAGGTTCTCAGGGTTCAACTGATTGCTTGAACTTTAAACAACTTCCTCCGTCCCCCCTTTTCAGATTCAAGTAGCTGAAACTTGTTTCTCGCCTTTCGGCGCCGGCCCCCCCCCCCCTTTAAAGTGCATTTATTTTGCCTAGATAAAAGGCTCCTTCTTACAGTAATGTTGGTTATAAAACGCTCACTTTTAAAAAAACTGACGGGCCCTAGATCTAGCTGGAGTTGTACAAACAACACAGGGTCACTACATCTAGGGAAGGTAGACGTGCCTTAAATCTCCCCTTCCCAACCGAGTTACCAGATCTCGCTCACCACTTGAACCAATAACAGCACGGTAGAAATGACAGGTAGTCATAGGTGGCAAAAACAACCAGAAAGGTATAGTTGGGGGGGTAGGGGATGGGGGGAAAGCCAGGCTGCTAGACGGACAGAGCCAGGAATTAGAACCATGAAAATTCCACCAATAGACTACAGAGCTCTTGGCTTTCAGAAAAGGCCATAGAAACCAAAGCCTTGAGGCTAAACTTTGAAGATCTGAAGCCTTTAATCAGAGCCAAACTTTTCCTACCTTGGGTAACTAAATAGGAAGGAAAAAAAGGTATCTTGAAATAAGACACACAAACAAATTACTACAGAAATGACTGCAGAAGTTACGCTAAAACCAGAGCCACCTGGAATACTGAGAAGTTCAAAATAGAAGAACCAACCTCCGATTCAGGACAATTGTCAAAATTCACATGAATCTTTTTCTCCCCTTCCTCTCTCCCCTCTCCAAGACAGTGTTCAATCTGATATAAGCTGTACATATACATTCATATTAAACATATTTTCACATTAGTCATGTTGTAAAGAAGAATTAGAATGAATGGGAGAAATCAGGAGAAAGAAGAAACAACAAAAAAAGAGAGAGAGAACAAAGAGTATGCACCTATCTGCATTCGGACTCCATAGTTCTTTTTCTGGATGTGGATAACATCTTCCTTCACGAGTCTTTTGGAGCTGTCTTAGATATTTGCATTGCTGAGAAGAGCTAAGTCTATCAAAGTTAGTCATGGCACAACGCTGTTGTTACTTACATGAACCTTTTAATCAAGACAGGGCCATTAATGTCCAACTATTAGGATTTCTTCCAAAGAAAATATTATCCAAGCCTTATTTTAACTTTAGGTTTATCCAGTGTCTTCTGATGGGACAGCCCAGGAAGGAATCCAAATCCTCATTCAACACTTAGAGATTTAAGAAGTTCTTTCTTAGAGTGGGAATCCCAGTGTAGGTGAAGGAAGATGGTCTCACAAGGAGCAGAGGCATTTGTAATCCAGGGCATGACTGCAGAAGTCTAGAAGGACTGAATCCGTCTTCTGCATTTTTCTCCTTTGGCTAAGACATTCTTTATTTCTTGTGGCTTCAAAGGAAGAACCAGATCATTAGACATACTAAGGAATGCCATAGCCAATTTTGCCACCGGTTGAGAAAGAGTTACTCAGTGAAGAGTCTTACATTTGGATTGAGAAAATAAAGAACAAATGAGTGTGTTATAAAGTTGAAAGACAAATGAGAGGTAGGACAGAATATTCCATGGAACATGGGATGTATTGGCGAGAAATTTGATTACAGCATATTTGGCAGGTGTTTTTTATTGTTTTGTCTAGAGGTTACCAAGTTTCCAATGGGAGCATTTTCCATAATTCCTTAGGAGTAATGTCTAGTCTATCCATTCATTATTCATTGTAGCATTCCGATCACTAGAAGTATAACAAGCAAAGAACATGCCTAGAGTTCTGTTTCCATAGGATATAAACTTATTTGTTAAATCCTAGAAAAGATGGTGGAAGATTTTGAGTTGTGTTACCTCCTAAAATAGAGATCCTCTATAGAGTAAAAGCAATCATAGCTCCATTCACAGGTAAATTTAACGGTCCCTAAGCGATGTATCCTCAAAATCGTGTACATTTTAAGAAGCATGACTCCTGGTTGACTGAAAGACTTTTTTGGAGAGAGAAAAAGGGATAAGGGGATAGGAAAGTCAATATGTGGACTTGGAATGGTGAATAGGACATTGTTAGAGCTGCACATATGGGGGAGAAAGGTGGTGTCCACTGATTCCCAGAGCCTAGAACCCCAGAAACCATTAAGATTGTATTCATAGGATGAGATCATTCTATCTCTAGTTGAACTGAAGTTAAATCTCACTACTTGGTCTCAGAGACTCTTTTGTATTCTATTGCACAAACTAATCTATGTTCCCTGACCTTAATTACGGTTTTACTGCTTTGATAAATGTTTGCTTGCTGTTTGTGATTATTTTTTGTGTAATAAGTATTTGGTAGAAGGGAAGCTAACCTGTCACAGATTAAGCTGTTAGCCCTCCAGGTCTGGGTAGAACCACTCTATCCTCCCCCTCCTTCCACCACCCAGCTGAGTGACCAGGAAAATGTATTTTATCCTGAACGTAGGAAAAATAATTACATCCAGAGATTTCAAACATCTGATGTCTAATAGTTATATTTCCAAGCCCCAGGTCATCTCTTCCCACTCTCCCTTGAAGATAGGAGAACAAGAGGATGTTCATTGAGTCATGGAAGTTCTAATCCTCACAAAGCTGGGACTTCAGTCTCCAAGATATAGAATACATCATTTCTTATCTATCTATAAATTGCTGTTATACACATGTTGTCTGGTCCTTTGTTACATGGCATTTTAATGCTACACATTTGACTTTGCCTACAGGAAAAATTTCTGTGCTATTTCCAGGCTGTTTCTCTTGCAACAATTTTTCCTTTTTGAATTTTTCTAAAGCCGCAGTTCTCAACCTGTGGGTTATGTTCAATTTGTAACAATGAAAATACATCCTGCATATCAGATGGATTCATAACAGTAGCAAAATTACAGTTATGAAGTAGCAACGAAAACAATTTTATGGTTGGGGGTCACCACAACATGAGGAACTGTGTTAAAGGGTTGTGGTATTAGGAAGGTTGAGAGCCACTGTTCTAAAGTTTTGAAATTTTTGTGGTGATTCAGAAATTATGGTGGATTCTGCTTCAGACTTGCTCATTGCTTTTTTTTTCTTTCTGAAAGCAGATGCTTTAGTTATGCTTTCAATTTGAATAGTCCTGGGCTGCAGGTTTTCAAGCATTTATTTATTTAATTAATGACTTATCCATCTATTTTAGACTGGATCTCCCTATTTCACCCAGGATAAAAGTGCAGCAGCCTCATTCTATTGCTGATTGGCACTGGAAATTTTGACTCAGTTTCTGATGTGGGCCAATTCTCCTTTTCTTAGGTGGCCTGGTAGCCCTCTCTCTGCCCATCAGATTCTGGGGCTTTACCATATTGATTCCAGACTTAGAGTGAATGTTCAATTGACTTTAGATCTACTGCAGCTCAAAACTCCCAAACTCAAGCAGTTTATCAGCTTCAGCCTCTATGACAGCAGGGATTACAGACATGTGCCACCATGAGCAACAGGCTGTCAGTCTTAAGAGGCCATCCAATCCTGTGTTACATGGTCCTGTTGTTACACCAGTTTAGAGAAAGATTGATGAGAGACCCAAGAAAGCAATGTTATCTCGAGGAAATTTAAGAATTAAAGTGAATGGAGTACAACAAATAGACCAAATGTGGAAAAGATTCACAGACATTTTTATAACAAGCTTTTCATCATTAAGAACAGTGAAGTCACCATACTAGCACCCTAATATCACAGTCCCTAAGGTGTTTACAGAGAAGGTAGAAATGCTATTGAAGAAAACAAAGATGGAGAAAGCAGCTGGATTAGGCCCACTTTGTTCAGAGGAAGTCTGCCGTGGGTGTGACATAATTGTGAGGGTGTTGTAAAGATAAGTTCTCAAGGTTTCTGAAAGAGGGTAAGAAACCAAAAATATGGAAAAATGCCTGAAACTACTAAAAAAAAGTTAATAAAAGAATATATGTTTATTTCCTACATGTTTATTATTTCACTCATAATTTTTTTTTGAGAATCATCTACACACAAATCAAAACTATCCTTGATGAGGGTATTAGAAGGAAATTGGCAAGCTATCAAGAGTGATATTTAAATCTCTCCTATAGTACTATTGAAAGAAATATTAGAAAAAAAAAAGAAATATTAGAAGATACAAGATCCCACTGTCACAACTGAGATTTTAACAAAAGGGTAAATTGAGGCAGATCTCTGAGTAAGATAATATTTATTAGCAGAGGCATGCTACCTGTCAATAAATGGGTCTATGGCTTGCCTCCATTAATTCCAAAGACCTCAAGTAAGAGGATAATTCTCCTTATTTAGAGTTTTGGGGAGTACAGAACAAAGAACATAACATGGTAGATGGCATCATGGAATTAAGGGCAAGATGATTGGTTGGAAGTTTGGTAATGAAGGCTAGCAATGATTCTAATACCCCCTTCCCCCCTTTTCTTATGAGACTAAAAAATGCTCTTTGTTTGATTTCAGGTGTGAGATAGTGGCCTACTTTTGGATAGTAAACCAGACATCTTTTGAAGGATAGCCTGATGATGTAAAGATATTAGGCCCAAACTCCCTTTCTGTTCAGATACATTCTCCAGGGTCAGTTAAATTCCTTGAGGCAAGAGAGCTGGATTTCTAAACTTAACTCATTACAGATCAACTGAACTCAGGAACAAAGAACCATGACTTAAACAGTTACAAGTTCAATTACTTATAAATAGGTTCAGTAAGAAAATGATACAGGATCAATCTCAATCTTCTCACCACCATGCAAGCTTGTTGATTATAAATAAGCCTTTGATTTGTTAGAACAAAATGCTACCCTAAAGGTATTTACAACAATTTGCCCCTCATCCATAATCCAGATTATTAAAGGTTGCTTGGCAGGTACAAAAGATAACCTTTTTTGATGATCCCATCATCATTAATATCAAATGAGGGACAAAACTAGGATATATGTGCTTGTCAAATATATTTGCCGCTGTAATGGCAGAGATCTAATACTGGTCCAAGTTGAAGAAGGATTTTTCATAATTTGAGTTCTTCCAGGTGCTCCTATTTGTGGATGACATTGTACTGTTCAATTACATTTCCAGAATGCAATAGGATCTCTTTGAGAGATCAATAGATATAATTCCATAGATATGATTCACAAGTGTTTAACTTAACTATCCCAGAAAGTAACAGGTAGATAAAGAATTCTTATAGTCTGTCCATACTGTGATATGCAATTAGATGGACACCTGTAGAAAACACACATACACACACAATTTTGGATAGGCAACAGAAGTGAATGATGAATTGGGCCCAATGATGAAGAGGAGAAGAAGAGTGGGCTAGATAACCTTTGTGATGTTACAGTGTTCTTTTTAAAGACCCCAACTTTCTTCTTGAAATGAAAACCCTTCTTTAATAGCCATGAGTCATTGAACACTATATAGAATCTCTGAAGAGTTGTAAATGAGGATCATCACCAAGGGGCCATTGGAAAGATATGTAGGTGGTGTGCGTAGGCTACCACACATTACAGCCAAGGAATTATTTTTAAAAAAAAAATTTATTTTTTCTCCAATTACATGTAAAAATAATTTTTAGCACTCTTAAAAAAAAATTTGAGTTCAGGGGCAAGCTATGTGGCACAGTGAATAGAGCACCAGTCCTGGAGTCAGGAGAACCCAGTTCAAATCCACCTCAGACACTTAACACTTACTAACCATGTGACCTTGGGCAAGTCACTTAACCTCAATTGCCCCTCCAAAAAGCAAAAAAAAAATTTGAGTTCCAAATTCTCCTCCTCCCTCTCTTCTCTCCCCAATTCCTGAGAGGGTAAGCAATCTGATATAGGTTATACATATCCAATTGTGTAAAACATATTTCTGTATACTAGTCATTTTGTGGGAAAAACTCAAACAAAAAATGAAAATAAAGTGAAAAATAATATGCGTTAGTCTGCATTCAGACTGAATTCAGTTCTCTCTCTGGAAGCAGATAGCCTTTTTCATCATGAGTCCTTTGGGACTGTATTGCTGAGAATAGCTAATTCATTCACAGTTACTCATTGTACAATATTGCTGTTACTGTGTTCTCCTGGTTCTGCTCACTTCATTCCACATCAGTTCATATAAGTTTTTTCATGTTTTTCTGAAATCATCTTGCTCATTATTTCTTATAACACTATAGTATTGCATTACAATCATATACCACAACTTGCTCAGCCATTCTCCAAATGATAGGCACCCCTTCAATTTCCAATTCTTTGACACCACAAAAAGACTCCTGTGAATATTTTTGTACAAAAGGTCCTTTCCAATTAAAAAAAAAATCTCTTTGGGATACACACTTAGTAGTGGTATTGCTGGGTCAAAGGGTATATGCAAAGTTTTATAGCCCTTTGGGCATAGTTCCGAATTGCTCTCCAGAATGGCATTTGAAGGAATTATGAAGATCTGGGGTCAAGAACCAATCAATCAGTCAATCTCTCTATGTTTCTCTGTCTGTCTGTCTGTCATTCTCTCTCCTGTCTGTCTATTTATGTTCATGAAAAAGGAGTTGTGTTGATGATGCGGCAAAGAATAGCCAACAGAAAGTCCACATACTCTAATAATATCCTTGTGATGCAGATAGAAAATGAAAAGGCCCCAGAATATTGGGCAAACCTTGTCGTTCTGTGGTTTACCTCAAAAAAGAGTCACGAGATGAACAGACAAGGATGGTGCATGAGTTGTATTACTGATGGAAATACCCAGAGCAATGAGAATACGTATCCATGTGAGCATTTGTGTGTTAATATGGTAAGATATCAGTCTAACACTGTTTTTTTTTTCTTGGCCAGACTATTGACACTTCTCCAGCAGTTCTTGTTGAATGATGAATTCCTAAGTTGGGTTAAACAAAGACAAAATTGCTCTACACATTTCCTTTCCAAAGTCTTGCTTATTTAATCTGAACCACTCATCCAATCCAATCCAGCATATATTAAACAAGGCACTATGTTGGCTACTGGGGTGTGTGTGCGTGTGAATGTGTAAATACAAAAATCAAATGAAAAAAATGGCCCCTTTCCTGAAGGAGCTTATATTCCACAAGGAAGATATAATATATAAGCGTATTACTTGTATGATAATTTGAGTGGATAGCAAGAGCTATTGACTAAAGGGAAATGATCAGCTTTCCTGTAGGTTGTCATCCATGAATTGAGCTTTTAGGGAAGCTAGGAATTCTAAGAATGGGGGTGAATAGGCATCAGGGAATGTTTTGTGCAAAGGCACAGAGATGAGAAATGAAATGCTAAGTTTGAGGAACAGTTTGGCAGGAACAAAATGCACAAGAAGGAATGATGTAGGGACAGCTAGGTGGCACAGTGAATAGAACACTGGCCCTGGAGTCAGGAGGAACTGAGTTCAAATCCAGCCTCAGACACTGAACACTTACTAGCTGTGTGACCTTGGGCAAGTCACTTAATCCCAATTGCCCTGCCTTCTCCCCTCCAAAAAGGGGAAAAAAAAGGAATGATGTTAAAAAAAATCCTGGAACTGTAGATTGGAACTAGATTTTAAAAGGTTTTACATGGCAAACAAAGGAGATAGTATTTCATCCTAGTGGAGGATGCCACTAGGGAGCCAGTGAAGCTTTGTGAGCCCCTCCATATTTGTTGATGAATGTTTCTGTCTTTTATATAATATCACAAACTGCTATATGAGGAGAGTGGTATTGGCAAAATTCTGTCATTGCTCCTGATTCCAAAGGGGAGGATCTTTAAATGTCTAGTCCTATTGCCTCTAGGCCCTAGCCCACTTAGCCTGAACAAAAGCCACCAGCCAGGAATAAAGATAGATGAAGATTATATTAACTCCAACCTCTAAACTCTCTTGCATTCCAGACATGCAACTCACAGTTTAGTTCACTGGGGCACCTCCATTTCTCAGAATATCTCCCTTTACCAGATTGAGTGCTGATGAGTTTCACATGTACATGTTTCCCTTTTAATGGGTGGAGCTGTCAGTGAGCCAGGCAAGAAAACTGTCCTCAGGAGCCAGGTTCTTAAAGCAGGAGACCATTTGGTTAGCAGCAAAGGGAAGGCATTGGGCAGAGGCCTGGAGGAAGCCTCAATATCCGTCATTTGCAACCTCTTTATGAATGCTATGAACAGTGCTCTCCATGGCTACTGCCTTTTTCCAGCTTTGCAGGGGCTTGCATTGAGGGCATCAGCAGCTTGTCCAGGAATGCGTCATCTGACTTTGGGTGAATCATTTCACTTCCCTAGCCTTCAGTTTCCTCATCTCTAAAATAAAAGGATAACACTAATTGGCCTCTAGGATCCTTTCCAGCTCTAGATTTATATCATCCTGTCTTCTGAATTATCCCTATCCAAAGTAGTCCTGAAAACTCTATTGAGATTACTGGACCTGAGATTTTCTTAGGATTGATCCCAAGGATTGGGTTGATCCTAAGGATCCTTAGGATTGATCCTTTCCCTCAAATGGATGATAGTTTGCCACTAGGACCTCATCTGGTCTGGTCAACATTAAGTCATCTCTCTAGTAGGACCATTACTACGCTTAAACATTAGGCTTATATCTATGCCCATCAGATTATGGCAGTACAAGGGAAGATTTCATTTAGTCCTGGGGATGAATGGTGAAGACAAGCCGGACTCCTTCCCAGCAGAAGTAAGAGTGAACTACTCCACACCACACAATATATACCAAGATAAGTTCAAAAAAGATATGTCTTAGATACAAAAGGTCACCTCATAAACAATTTAGAGGAGCAAGGAAGAAACTATTTTGCTAAGGAAGAAGTAAAATTATTTTTTTCTTCTCTGTAGACAGGGAAGAGTTTATAACCAAACCAAGAGGAGAGAGGGTCATGGAATCTAAAATGGACAATTGTTTTGTTACATAAAATTAAATCAGTCAGCAGTCGGCAAACCTTTATTAAATACCTGCTCTGTGCCAGATCCTGTGCCAGGTGCTGGGGATAAAAAAGACAGAAGACAGTCCCTGTCCTCAGGGGGCTCACAGTCTAATGGGGGAGACAGCACAGAGAAAGAAGCTGAAGAGCTTGGGGGGAGGTAAGGGAAGAAGGGTACCAGGCACTAGGGGTTTGATGAAGATGTAAAGTTTTTACACAAACAAAAGTAATGCAGCTAAAATTAGAATGGAGATAGTTCTCTGGGGGAAAAATTCTTTGCAGCAAGTTTTTCTGATAAAGGTCTTATATCCAAGATCTATCTATCTATCTATCTATCTATCTATCTATCTATCTATCTATCTAGACCTGATTTGAATTTATAAGAATGAGAGCCATTCAGCAATTGATAAATGATCAAAAGAGGCAGTTTTCAAATGAAGAAGTTCAAGCTACCAATAACTCTAAGAAAAAAATGTTCCAAATCACTTACAATTAAATAAATGCAAATTAAAAAACAATTCTGAAGTTCTGCCTCATACCTATCAGATTGCCAAAGATCACAAAATAAAAGAAAGAAAAGAAAATGACAAATGGAGAACTGCAGGAAAACAAGCATAATTAATGCACTGTTGGTGGAACTATGAATTGGTCTAGCTATTCTAGAAAGCATTTTGGAATGATGCCCCCAAAGTCACTAAACTGTGTATAACCTCTGACTCTATGCCAAAAAGAGAAATAAGGAGCAGGACTCACATGTGCAAAAATGTTTATAGCAGCTCTTTTTATGGTGGCAAAGAAATGGAAATTAAGTGTGTGTGTGGGGGGGTGTGGAGTGGGAGAGAGGGGGGAGAATGCCCATCAATTGGAGAATGGTTGAACAAATTATGTAACATGAACGTGATAAAATACAATTTGAAAATATTCCAACAACAATATCAACAAAGATGAAAGTGAATTGCTTCTGATCAGTCTTAGACACAGGAATAGAGGAAAAGGAATTAGCGAAGCTGACAAGCTTTAGTGATGCTCACCTGTTGGATCTGGGATTCCTGGTCCAGTGCAAAGATGTCACAAACAACCCCAGCAATTGGTGTGACAAATTTGCTCAGTTCCCTGTAGTCAGCTGTAAGCTCATCCTCACAGGCCATACGGGGAGCAGGTGGAAGGAAGTGCTCTGCCCTCCTTACCCTCCACCAATAGGAAGCGAACAGACTTCACTTCTTCTGGAATTTGGGATTATTTTATGTTAATAACACATGAGATGTCTCAGGTGACTCCAAGGGTTTCAGTTTGGCTCTACTAAGTAAAAAATAACAATAATTATTGCTAAAAATAATTATTAGCAAAGAAGTTGCCATAAGGAGTATATGGGTACAGCCTTCACAGAGCTTATGATTACTTTCCCTGCAATAATCTGTTTCCCTAAACCCCCATGAAATTGCTCAGAAGGACTCATTGGAGTTTCCCTGGTTTTCTTGTTGGTGTCCAAAAGTCCTTTATATCCAAATGGGGCAGGCATACCTTAGACTTTGGCTGGACTGATGGGCTTTGAATGCTTTGGTGCTAGCTTTTGTGGTACAGCTTAGTAGCTCCACCATAAACTGATCATCGATCTTATCATACTTATGTTTTAGTTTTTTTTTTTCTCTTTTGGAGGTGGAAGGCAGGGCAATTGGGGTTAAGTGACTTGCCCAAGGTCACACTGCTAGTAAGTGTTAAGTGTCTGGGGCTGGATTTGAACTCAGGTCCTCCAGACTTCAGGGCTGGTGCTCTATTCACTGTGCCACCCAGATGCCCCAGTACTTCTGTTTTAAGTCACACTCAAATGTCCTTATACAAGGTGTCATCACTTTCTGCCCACCCAGAAGGGCAGTGGGTGCCATGCTCCTTTTGCCTTACCCAAGGTATTTACTAGAACACTTACTACAGCAGCTGTGTTTTCCCGGAGGATGTCTCTCTCAATATTGCATTCAAATTTCATAATTTTATAGCTTTTTAGCTATTTTTATTAGGTTCTAAGTTGTTGGTATTTAATTTGGTTAAGTACTCTCTTATAATCTTCTTTTATTTCCCCTCCATTTGATTTCTATTGTTGGCTAATACTTTATTCATTTTATTAGTCTCTTTTTAAAAAAAGGTTTTTAATTTTGTCTGTTTTGCTTTCAACTTTAAAACTTTTATATGCTTGTTTTTAATGTAGATTTACTATTTTAATCAGTTGCATGCTCACCTCATTAGCCTCTTCTTTTCTCTTTTGTTCATATGTGTTCAGGGTAAGACATGATTTCATTCTATAATATTTGATATTTTGCCTCATTGTAATTCTATTTAATATATTTTGTTATGATTTCTGTAATATTTTCTAAGGCAGGCAGGGCTGTTTCTTTGCATGGCATTCTAGTTTTCCATCTGGATCATGGGACTGGAAAGGAGGTTGGCAAGGAGGTGAATTGCCCAGGACATCACCATAAATTGTGGCACTGAACAGAACTTTTAAAAACACAGTTGACTGTTTTATAGCAATCATGCTGGAGAGAGACCACATAGGGGGTATGTGTGTGTGTGGTTGTGTGTGTGTATGTATATGTATATATGTATGCATGTGTGTGAATATATGTATGTGTGTTGGAGGAGAGTTAGTTCTCCCATTAGGTAGGGAGCCATACCTTGCTCTATGGGGTATCTTCTGATCAGAGGTTGTAGCCTTCAGGATACTAGCTAAATCAGTGGGACAGGTCAGTTTCTGGAGTAGATATTGTAGGACCATTGTTCTTAATTCTCCACATTGACTTTGACTTTTTTTTATAAGAGTAAGGATAAACAACTTTTATTCCTCTGTAGTCAGGGAAAAGCCAATTTAAATATCAACTTGTCACCTGTCCATAAAATTGTAAACTGCATACAGGAATCATTTCCCTAAATTCCTTGCGCCTATTGCCTTTGACAACACGAATCCAAATCATCTCCCTTTGGTTTCCATGGAAACCGTTCCTTGTGGAATCCAATTCTATCACTCTGCTTGAATGGAAGACCAATTTAGCAGCAGCATCATAGGGACAAAGCAAAATTTAGGAGAATTCAAAGTAAACTTATTTTTTTCATTGACTTGTTTATGTACTTTTAGTTTACAAGATTCAGTTCCACAATCCCTTGAGTTTCAGATTTTCTCCCC
>CM053581.1:320025530-320044461 GCA_028627135.1 Pseudochirops cupreus | reverse complement strand
TCTGGAATTCTTGCTTATATACACACCTCAGCCAATCTCCTTCTTCCACATCAACAGGGGCTCAGCCAATCCCCTTCTTCCACATCAACAGGGGAGTTCATGCCTTCTCAACAGTGGGACAGTTTGCATCTTCCACACTTAGCGATTAGTAGTGCTAAGTATCCTGCTAAACTGATTACTATTACAGTTTTGAAAGTTGGATTGTTCCTATTTAGGTGTAACACCAAGACAATAGATACCCAGAGCAGCTAGTATTTCTATGCAAACATATTTCCAGGGTAAATTCGCAAAATATAATAAACTCTCTTCATTAAATGCAAAACCAAAGTGTTTATTTGAATTAGAATACCAGGAGGTAATATTTAACGAGATATAGATCACCACCACTCTAGAGAACACTGACATCTTAGGCATTCTTATTTGTTAGGCCTCCCCACAAACAAGTTTCCTTAGACTAGTTCCTCCCTCTGCCCACTCAAGCTGCTTCTATCTCTGAGCACTGCGTCGCTCTTACTCCCTGCTCTGCCTCTTACACGCTGCATTGTCTCTCTTCCCAACATTGTATTTCAGTTAAAATTCCACTGGGCCAGCTCCTCCTACTCTTAACTCCATGTGACTCAGGTCCTAGGTGACCTAGACTGTATCACAACCCCAGAGCTCAAAGCAGGTCACACAGGTCTATTAATGGACAGGGAAGATCTTTCTATTCCATTAATATTACATTAGGTCAGACATAATTTGGAAATTAAAGTGGTTTCCAAAATGCAGAAGCCACTGAAGTATCTGAAGTTGATCTTGTACTTGAGAATTCCACCTTGGAATGTATTGCCTTTTAATTTTTAACCTTATAGAGAAAGGTTCCTTTTTACTCATATTATATAGATATATTGGAAAGTGGTACCTTAGGAAAGACTTCATCTATTGAGGAAATATTTTTGGGAAAAGGCAGTATTTCATTTTAGTGTGGAGAGATTCATTTGTCCATCTGAAGCAGCCTGAATTAATGATTTGGTTGAGTATAATTGCCTAACAAATTTAAGTAATGCATCTCTAAATCTAAATATAATAATATGAGCACCTAAGGGAATTATAAAGAAAGAAGGAGATTAGAAGGCACTGCGTAGTTGTGGATTCTTTAGCAAGAAATCAGATTACTAGATTGGCTTATAAAGAAGGGAAATTTCCTTGGAAATGTGGCACTTTCACCTCTGATGCCCCATGAGGAAAGTTATGCAAGGAGTTCAAGAAATTTTGCAAAGCACAAAAACCACAAGGTGTCTCAATAGGAAACTGGTACACTTTGGATACTATGGGCTGAGTGCTTAGTTATGAAAGTGTCATTATTTCATATAAAGAGCAGAATACTAATTTATAGGAGGCATAGAATAAGTGAGAAAAAGAAAAATCAAAATTAACAAGATAGTTGTTAATATGAAACATGATTTAGAAGCAGAAATAACAGATAATTTCTGTTTCCCCAAGAATCAATAAAAGGTCCTCCTTTTTGTTCCAACCATAGGAGGCAAGGGCTCTCAACTGAAAAACAAAGCATTTCACCAAGAGTGATCAACATATCAATTAAGTCTGATACTACATTTAGTATTCTTCATCCACAGGTCTACTTTCTGCCAAAAAAGGAGGGGGACTTGGTTTTTCATCCCTTTTTTGGAGTTGAGTTGTTGAAAGGACAAAAATTTGTTCTTTCCATTTAGATAATTATAGTTATTGTGTATATTGTTTTCTAAGTTCTACTTCACTTTTCATCAGTTATTATAAATCTTCCCATACTTTCTATGGATTCATATTCATAATTTTTTAATGACATAGTAAAATTCCATTACATTTATGTACCACAGTTTGATTATCTATTCTCAAATTAATATCCAGCTTTTCACTTTGAATCTGCATGATATCCTATGCTTTAGATATTTTCCTGGCAAGAGCAAAATGTTGAGTTTTGTTTTCTAATTTATTTTGCAAACTGCTTCCTTTTTGTTGGTGAATTAATCTCATTAACATTTGAGTCTATAATGATTGTTTGGTTTTCCTTCCATTAGATGTTATTATATTTCTTCCCTTCTCTTTTTTAGTAACACAAGGCATTCTATAGCCTGATTTTTCCTTGCACTCATCTACAACCACCTTATCTTCCCTGCATCAAAGATAGGTCCCAGAATTCTACTTTTGTTTTATCTTAAAATTTTATTTTAAATAATTATTTTAAGATATCAAATCTTAAATTTTGTCTTAAATTTTTTCTTTGCATTTGCCTCTTTCCTCCAAATATGAGCTTGTTTAAAAACTACCCTCTCAGACATTTTCGATTAACTTTTAGTTGTGAGGTTTGATTTAAAAAAATGTTATTTCTCTTCCTCACATATTCCATCTAATCCTTTATTTGCTCTAGTTTATATATTCCATTTTGAAGAGCCTCTTTCAAGTTCCTGGGTATTGAGTTTTTTTCTTAATGACTGGTGTGACTTAAAAGCTAAAATATTAATTAACTCCTTGTTAATGTTAATATTGACTCATCTTTTATGCCTTATTTGCATTTATTTCTTGTATCAGTTCTAAGTTATGGATTTCTTGTCAGAAAATAATTAAGATTTTTTGCTTCATTGAAGTATCATTTTTTTTCACATGTTGGTATATACTGTATTTGTCAGGAAAAATAATTTTGGTGAGCCAGAAAATTTCCCTGCGACATTGCATCCCAAACTTATATTTTGTTTATTGTCCTTATCGTGTAGTCATGCTCAATTTAAACTCATGCTCTTCTATATGTAAATTGCCTCATACAAGATATTTTAAAGATTCTCTTTAGGTATGATGCTATTACTTGGTGTTTATATTTCTGGTTGGGTTAAGCTTAGATTTAATCAGAAGTGTCAAACACACAGCCTTAGGGGTCACATGTGGCCTGCAATACTTGGGAGTGAAGCCTGAACCAGATTAAAATGTTCTTCTTTTGGAATTTTTCCTTCAGCAGTCTTGTTTCTAATTTTATAGATACCAGACCATCTTTTATCTTTCTTATTAACACTCTAAATCACTCTTATTCTTTTTTCTATTCTAGAAGTATACCTGTTGCAATCTTCTTTCATTTTGGCAAGTTAGTTTTATTTTTTTTTAATCTTTCTTACAGTCTTTGATCACTCTGTGGTTTGCCAGTCTGTTTCCAGGAAATGCAGAATGTCAGAAGTATATATGGAAACAGAACAGGCATTTACTCAGAGTTCAAAGATCTGTGATATCTGAATTTTTGTTTTGGAGAGAATACTGGGATGGAGAAGGATTCAGAGGATTCATTTTGGTTGTAACATGGAGAGGATCAGGGAGATAGACTGAAAGTGGGGAAATGGGCATGGTTTCTTGGTTGCTCTGCCCCACCCTGAGATGCTGTTGAAGTTGCTTTCGCATACACTGGAGAGTGTGAACTAAGAAGATGAGTCAGAGGCTTCCAGAACCTGATGGACATATTGGACATGTTGGGTGAGATCGAATGACCAAGGAAGCCTGTGCCTTTTGTTTCTTTCCCCTTCCTGGTAAAGGGTGGCTTAGTTCAAGACCTCTTACTCTTATTTTTTGTGCTGGATGATAACCTCTGTTTCTCTTTCTGTCCAGCGAGGGAAATAGCAGAAAGAAGAGACTAGTAATTTAACCTGCCTAGGAAGTTAGCCAAAAGAGGCTGATATCTACATATTTTCCCAAACTGTTAGCCTCTTTGAATTTTTATTCCTTTTAATTGGCCTGATAGAGACCACAACATCCAACTGGGTTAATGTGTTTTATTTTTTATAAAGGGGTGACACTGAAAGAGAGACATTTTTGTCATTGAAGAGAAAGAGAAAACAATTCTACCCTTCAATAGGATTTTGAGGTGAGATATGTGGGGAGGAGAGTAGGAGCTGAGACCTATAGCTCCATGAGAAAAGTGCATATATGTAAAACCCTACAGTTTCATTGGACTCTCTCCTCATTGGTGCAGAATGATTACTCAGAGGCCCATGCAATTGGCCCTTTGAGTCAAGGGTTACACATGTTTCATCAACTTAAAGAAATCTTATTAAGTAAAAACAACTCCCAAGAGCAAGATGAAACTTGGAGAAGTTGGCATTGGAGGTTCTAGAACTTTTTGATCATGTTAATCTGAGGCACTTATGTTGCAACCCTTGATTGGATATTAAAGCTGCTTAGCTGTAGTATTGCTAAGGCTAAGTGCCATGTTCAACTTTGCTCCTGGTGCTGGAAGGATTTCCAGCAGACCTAATTTCCCATCAGACCTTATGAATGAGGTATCATTCTTATATCCTGGCTCACCATTATTAAACAGTTTGTTAGTAAATAAACATTTATTAATTGTTAATTATGTGCCAATCCTCTGCCAAGTGATGGGGATGAAAAAAAAGGCAAAACTATTCACTGACCTCAAGGAACTCACATTCTCATGAAGGATTCAAAATGTAAATACTGCTACACACAAGAGATCTGTCTATTTATCTATCTCTTTGACATATATATACACACATATATATGTATGTATTAATTGAAAGGTAATCTCACAGGAATAGCTAGGTGATGCAGTAGATAGAGCACTGACCCCAGAGTCAGGAGGACCTGAATTCAAATTCTGCCTCAAGATACTTGACACAAGTTGTGTGACCTTGGGCAAGTCACTTAACCCAGATTTCCTACCAAGAAAAAAGAAAAAAGAAAAAGCTATCTCACAATAGCTGAGTGAAGTATGAAAAGTCTCCTTTGGAAGATAGGATTTGAGCTGAAACTTGAAGGAAGCCAGGGAAAATAAGAAGTTACATTTGCGAGAGTATATTCCCAATTGGACTCAGTCCAGGCTTACTTTGTAAATTGAATTCTATTCTTAACAAGCAGAAGCCTTTCTTAAAAGTGGGAATCTTGTTTATTTATATATTTCCTCCACATGTGGGAGCCTATTTACACATGTGGAGAGCCATATGCTCCAAATGGGAGCTCTGTAATAGTACAGGTTCACGTGCCTCTTACATGTGGAAGCTCATGAAGATTACAACTGAATTCAGGTCCTGAAAACAGTGTGGTGTAGTGGATGGAAGGCCAGTCTCAGAGCTAGGAAGACCTGGTTTCAGGACTTGCCTTGGACAAATATCAGCTGTGTGACCCTTAGCAAGTCACTTAACTTCTTAAAGTTGCATGTCCTTATTTCTGGTTCTAAGTCGTAGAGCAGTTTCTCAATTGCTTTGGTAGAGGGAATTCCTTCATTGGGAGTTCCTTACACTAATGATGAAACCACAGGTCCAGGACTGTCCCAACCCTTCTTCCCCCATCAATTTGGGCCCTTTTTCTTATTTGCTCATTCTTCAGTTTTTGTTTAAGGTTTGTTTTCTCTTCACATTTTTGTTATTATTTCATTTACCAAATTTTGGGACTGATTTGAGGTGGGGCAGGAAGTTTAGCTTATTCGTGAATACTTCACCACCCTGACAGAAGTCTCTATTTTGTAATTCATTTTCTGACCTCAGTATGGAGCTAGATTCCTTTTTCTGTCTCTGATTTGTGATTAAGTTGGCATAAAGCTCATCAGCCCTTTTCAGACATCCAAAATGATTATACAATGTATTTGTGCACTGTAAGAGATATATTTTCCATTCTTAGTCTATATAACACATCAAATTAAAGACTTTTGAGACTTTCCAACATTTTACTTTTATTCCTGAATCCTGATATTCAGTACCATACACAGCCAAGTTTCACATTTCTCCTTTACACATAGGGCAACACCATTTCATGAGATTAATAACAACTTCTTATAAAGAATCCACTCAGGGTGTAGTTATTCTAAAATCTTGTGCCCATACATGGAGTTATATGGCCATATTCATTCATCTGCTAGGTTCTAGGCACTGTGTTAGGCCCTAGGAATACATCAACAAGAATGAAAGTCTGCTCTCAGAGAACTTACACTCTATAGGGAAAGACCACTTCTATACAATATTAGATATCCATTAGAGATCTAACATTAAAGGAAACACTGATGGGCCCAAAGGGCTGGGGTACTGCATCCACTGAGGGATCCCTCTGTTCTAGACTCATACAATCAACTGGACCAGGCTAATTTCTGGGGGAGCCTGCATACTTTTTTGACTCGTTTTACCCACTACTATGGTGCCTCAGGAATAAATTGCCTAAGGCTTAAATTGTAATTCATATTTCAGTCTCTTCAAAGGGAAGGGTTAGAAAAATACTCAATTTAAAAATGAGTCAGGTGCGGGAGAGCATTAGGGGTGGAGAACCTGTGACCTCAAGGATACAAATGACCTTCTAGTTCCTTGAGTGTGACCTTTTGACTAAATACAAGTTTTAAGGAACAAATCCTTTTATTAAGAGGATTTGTTCTGTGAAGTTTGGATTCAGTCAAAGAGCCACACTTGAGGACCTAAAGGGCCCCATGTAGCCTCGAGGCTAAAGGTTCCCCACCCCTGGGACAGCTATTTACTTCCTGCTAAAACAATGCTAACAGAGACAAAAGACTCACAATACACATAGAACAATGTAAAATAGGTTTCAGTAACTTAACTGATAATTATGGTTATGATCTCCTAGGAGACTGACTATACAAACATTTCAGTTGAAGATCTAAACATGAAGTAATATTCAGAACTGATTTCACCTTGACTCTACCAAGTTTCAAAGTTTATGTGTTCTGCCAAGACAGGCCAGGGACTTGGATTTTTCCTCTTGTTGGTGGCTCTGATGCAAAAGTTTCTTTTTCTACTAGTCAGCTCCACCAAAGGAAGCCAAAACCTCCAAACTTCTCTAATTCATGAAGTTGCATCCAGATTTTGATGAATCTATTTCAAGAACAATGTTTAGTCACCTACTGAGGAAAGGAAACACAAAATGGGAAAGGCATCCAGTGGCCAAACACAAATTCACTTACCTGTGGGACCACGTGGGGGTGGGGACAAAAAACCACACGTCTTTACCCTAGAACTGGGGAGAGCTCTACTTGCCACACTGATGAATCAGAGAGAGAGAGAGAGATAGAAAGAAAGAGACAGACAGACGGATAGATAGACAGAATGTGTCGGAAATTGTCTCTTCCTTTTAACTGATAAAGAACACTTCCCCCTTGTTGCTAGCATAGTAAGACCAAAAAACCAGTGAGAATTTGCTGCATCTGGCCAAAATTCCTAGACCTTTTAGCCTGGAGTCACCACTGTGGTTAAAAGCAAGGAGTTAGTCATCTCTGACACACCCAAATGTTGATTCACACATGTGGTCCACTGGGAGCAGGAAAGGCAACTTAGCTCATATTTCATAGGATCCATTGCTTATATAAAATTTGTTGTTGAGTTGTTTCAGTCATATTTGACTCTTTGGAACTAATTTGTTTTGGTTTTCTTCAGAAAGATACTGGAGTGGTTTGCCATGTCGTTCTCCAGCTCATTTTACAGATGAGAAACTGAGATACACAGGGTTATATGACTTGCCCAGGATCACACAGCTAATAAGTGTCTGAGGCGAGATTTGAACTCAAGAACATGAGTCTTCTGGTTCCAAGCCCAGTGCTCTATCCACTGCTCTCTCTATAAAATACATTCATGTTAATTGAGAGAGACAGGTACTAGCAGTGTGGAGAATCAGGAAGTGCCTCACACAGGTGGTATAGCATTTTCCTTGAGCTTTGAAGGAAACTTGAGATTCTAAGAGGAATGAATTCAAAGATTTTGGAGTTGAAGGGTTACTCTCCTATTTTAATTATTTCTACCATATCTAATATTACTTTCCCTTCCCCATTAAGGTAGTCATTTCTTAAAGCACTTAGTGTCTAGGGCAGGATGCTTAATGATCACATCCCATTTGGAAAATTGGAAATTCAGAAAACTCACAGGACATTATTCACGTTGTGTTCCTCCCTGGACCCAGTTTTCTAGACTTTCCCCAACACTTTAAAAAACTTTGAATGGTCCTTTCAATGGTGTCCTTATGATAAACTAATAACATTTTTGAAGTCAATTATGCACTGGGCAAGTGTCTATTTATCTCAGTCTATTAGTCCTTTAACAACTGAGAATCCATTTCCTTAATGCATCCTCACACTATCATTCAATAGAGTATGTTGACCTCTAGGCTCAAAGTTTGACTTAGTGCTTGCAAGAAGTACTATTGATACTCAATTGCTACAAATGGAGATTTATGTATGAATAAGCAATCCCAGATGATGTTCCCTGATATATTCTTTCTGTCATGTACCCTCCTATGAAACATAGGGCTTAGGTATACTTTGGGAAATTTATTCACTTTTTGTTTGTTTGGTTTTTAAAATTAATTAATTTAATTTTAGTTTTCAACATTCACTTCCATAAGATTTTGAGTTCCAAATGTTCTTCCCATATCTCCCCTCTCCTCACCCCAAGACAATGTGCATTATGATTACCCCTTCCCCCAATCTGCCCTCCCTTCTATCACCCACCCCCCCTTCTCTTACCTTCTCCTCCTTCTATTTTCCTATAGGGCAAGATAGATTTCTATACCCCATTGTCTGTATATCTAATTCCCGAGTTGCAAGTGAAAACAACTTCCAACATTCACTCCTAAAACTTTGAGTTTCAAATTCTCTCCCTTTCTCCCTCCCTTCCCCACCCCCCAATTGAGAAGGCAAGCAATTTGATATAGGTTATACATGTGTAGTCATGCAAAACACTTCCACGTTATGACTGACTAACTGTATTTTCCTCATCCTACCCTGCCCACATTTATTCTATTCTCTCCTTTGACCCTGTCCCTCCTCAAAAGTGTTTGCTTCTGATTACCTCCTCCCCCAATCTGCTTTCCCATCATTCCCCTCTCTTATTCCCTCCCCCCCTACTTTTCTGTAGGGTAAGATAGATTTCTGCACCCAACTGAGTGTGTATGTTATTCCCTCCTTAAGCCAAATCTGATGAAAGTACAGTTCAGTCATTCTCTATCACTTCCCCCTTCTTCACCTCCACTGTAAAAGCTTTTTCTTGCCTCTTTTATGGGAGATAATTTACCCTCTTCTACCTCTTCCACTCTCCTTCTTACAGTACATTCCTCTCTCACCCCTTAATTTTATTTTTGAGATCTCGTCCCTTCATATTCAACTCACCCTGTGCCCTCTGTCTATATATATGTATATATTCCTTCCAACTACCCTAATACTGAGAAAAGTCTCAGGAGTTACAAATATAATTTTTCTATGTAGTAATGTAAGCAATTTAACTTTAATAAGTCCCTTACAGTATCTCTTTCCTGTTTACCTTTTCATGCTTCTCTTGAGTCTTGTATTTGAAAGTAAAATTTTTTATTCAGTTCTAGTCTTGAAAATCCTCTATCTCATTGAATGTCCACCTTTTCCTCTGAAGGATTATACTCAATTTTGCTGAGTAGGTGATTCTTGGTTTTAATCCTAACTTCTTTGACTTCCAGAATATCATATTCCAAGCCCTCTGTTCCCTTAATGTAGAAGCTGCTAAATATTGTGTTATCCTGATTGTTTCCACAATACTTGAATTGTTTCTTTCTGGATGCTTGCAATATTTTCTCCTTGACCTGGTAACTCTGGAAGTTGGCTACAATGTTCCTAGGAGTTTTCATTTTGAGATTTTTTTCAGGAGGTGATCAGTAGATTATTTCAATGTCTATTTTACCTTCTGGTGCTAGAATATCAGAGTAGTTTTCCTTGATATTTTCTTGAAAAATGATGTCTAGGCTCTTTTTTTGATCATGACTTTCAGGTAGTCCAACAATTTTTAAATTATATCTCCTGGATCTATTTTGCAGGTCAGTGGTTTTTCCAATGACACATTTCGCATTGTTTTCTACTTTTCATTTCTTTTGGTTTTGTTCTGTAATTTTTTGATTTCTCATAGAGTCATTAGCTTCCATTTGTTCCATTCTAATTTCTAAGGAATTATTTTCTTCAGTGAGCTTTTGGACCTTCTTTTCCATTTGAACAATTCTTTCATTCTCTCTCTCTTCCTTCCTTCCTTCCTTCCTTCCTTCCTTTCTTTCTTTCTGCTTTTTGGAGGGGCAATTAGAGTTAAGTGACTTGCCCAAGGTCACATAGCTAGTGTTAAGTGTCTGAGGCGGGATTTGAACTCTGGTCCTCATGACTCCAGGGCTGGTGCTCTATTCATTGTGCCACCTAGGCATCCCAACACTTATTCTTTATAAGGAATTCTTTTCCTCATTGGCTTTTTGGATCTCTTTTGCCATTTAGGCTAGTGTATTTTTTAAGGTGTTATTTTCTTCAGTATTTTTTTGAGTCTCCTTTAGACACCTGTTGACTTGTTTTTCATTATTTTCTTGTATCGGTCTCATTTCTCTTCCCAATTTTTCCTCTACTTCTCTTACTTGATTTTCAAAATCCTTTTAAAGATCTTCCAGGGTCTACAATCAATTGATATTTTTCTTGGAGGCTTTGGATATAGGAGCTTTGATTTTATTGTCTTCTTCTGGTTGTATGTTTTGATTTTCTTTGTCACCAAAGTAAGATTCTATAGTTTGAGTTTTTTTCCCCTCTGTTTGCTCATTTTCCCAGCCAATTACTTGACTTTTTTTTTACTCTTTGTTAAGGTAGGACTCTGCTTTCAGTGTGGAGGGTATATGGTCCTAAGTTTCAGGGGTTTTGTGCAGCTGTTTTCAGAGATACTTCTAGGAACCTGTAAATTTTCAGTTCTTCCAAGGTAGTATAATTAAAGGAGATGTGTTTACTCCTCTCCTGGTCTGTGCTCTGGTCTGTGAGTGACCATAATCATTCTTATCTGCCTTGGAACTGTGAGGAGGATTCCCGCTCCACCACTACCACAAGCTCCACCATGCTAGTGCTCATACTTGCCCCAAGACCACCACCCAGAACTGTGACCCAGATCCAAGCACAGTCAAAGGAAGAGAATATTACCTCAGCTACAGCCAATAGAGCTCTGCAATGCCTCTCTGATCAGCTGCTTCAATGCCCCCACCATCTATGTGCTAAGAGCTCCAGAAGCAGCCACTGCCCTAGCACTGGGGCCAGACTTCTCCTCTCTCAACCAGGTCCAACAGACATTTACTTCAAATCTTCTAAGTTATCTTTGGTGTTTGTGGGTTGAGAGGTGTGGAAACCACCACAGCAGCCAGTGATTCAGTGCCCCATGTCCTGCTCTGGTCCAGTCTGTGTTGCATGGCCCATGCTGGACTATGCTCCTCTCCCAGCCCAGTGCAACAGACCTTTCCTGTTGACCTTCCAGGTTGTCTTGGGGTGGAAATTTGTTTTGCTTTGTCATTTTGTGGGTTCTGCTGCTCTAGAATTTGTTTAGAGTAATTTTTTTTTTGGAGTGGGAAGGCAGGGCAGTTGAGGTTAAGTGATTTGCCCAAGGTCACATGGCTAGTAAGTGTTAAGTGTCTGAGGCCAGATTTGAATTCAAGTCCTCCTGACTACAGGGCCAGTACTCTATTCACTTAGAGTAATTTTTTTACAGGAATTTGGAGGGGTTTGGGGGAGATGTCAAGCAAGTCTCTGCTTTTTACTCCACCATCTTGGCTCTACCTCCACAGAGCCTTTTAATTTATTCACTTCTTAGTTCATAGGACCTATCTGGGAAACTTAATTAACACATGCATGGTGCTCTCCAGGAAAACTGAGGCTGGTTTCCTACTTGGAAGTATATAGCTTTCCCCCCCCAGTTTATTTATTTTTAGTTTTCAACATTCACTTCCATAATTTTTAAATTTTCTCCCCTTTCCTTCCTTTTCCCTTCTCCAAAATGGCATGCAATCTGATATAGGCCCTACATATACATTCCTATTAAACATATTTTCACATTAGTCATTGTTGTATAGAAGAATTAGAATGAATGGGAGGAACCATGAGAAGGAAAAAAAAAACCCAAAATGAAACAAACAAACAAACAGAAAATATTCTGGGAGGCATGTAGTTTTATCAGAAGGAAACAAACACAAATCCTTTGTTGAGGAACCATTGATCCCAAAGACATATATAAATTCCCAGAGTTATTTTTAGCCCTGTTGTGGAAGTCCTGTTTCACATATTCTGTCTGAGGCTATGTCTCCTTTCCATTTAAAGGAGGTGATGATAGAAGTGTTAGTTTTTCTCTCCCCTTCCCAACTTCCAGGTGATTATCTTGGCTCCATAACATACAGTTCACTAATTTCAAATGACATTAATTTCTGCTGATGTAATGGGAATTTGAAGATCTTCCCTGCTCCTTAATAGACCTAGAGGGGAGTTTGAAGACCTCCTTTGCTTTGAAAGTAAACTCTGCCCCCTAATAGGCTGAATGAATCACATGGAGTCTGTGATGGAGGGAATTGCTGAAGGGTAGAGCAGAGCCCTGCTGTGAAGATAAACTCTGCCCCCTAATAGGCTAAATATAGTCACAGGAGCCTGTGGTGGGAAGAGTTTTGCTCAAGGGAAGCAGAGCCCACAGGAAGGTGGTGTTCAGAGCTAGCCAGATGGGTGGGGGAGAGAGAACACTCAGGCAAGGAGTCAAGCTTTATTCACAAGCTTTACTCAAGCTTGTGAGTAAATATTGATCTTGTATTGCTTTGTGGGAAGGCTGAAGGATGCAGTGGCTCTCAGTGTTATTATAGCTTCTTAATATCTTTGGTGCTATGATGAAATCAGCTTACTGGTTTTGGGGATTCAGTTTTCTGGTGTCTAAATAAATGTTTCAGTTCTGTTCTCTACCTGGAGAATCTGGTATATTTTGCAATCAAATGTTATGCAATACTTATAGTCACAGTCTTTGTTGTGATTGTGGCATTGTAAATATTGCATTGGTGCTACATTTGGTGACAAGGATGGGATCACAAAATATCAGACCTCTAGTCAGACGAAGAAGAGATTTAGAAGAAGAAATGGCTATCCCACGATGGGAGGATTTGCCTTATGTCTCCCTAGCAAGGGAGTGGTCTAAAAGTACAGGGCTCTGTGAAAACTAGAAACAGAGGCTGCAGCAGGGAGAACCTAGAGATTTAGAAACATGTTTGCAAAGAATACCAATAAAACCTGGGAGAGAGCTGGAGGCAGTGAGTAGAAGAGGCTGGGTTTTGCTGACAGACTATCATATTGTGTGTAAAAGCAGAAACAAGCTGTTACAAGAGTTGGCTAAGTGCCAGAATTCAAGATCTCCTTTATAAGAGCAACCTGGAGAGTCTCAGGTGGAAGGAGAGAGTACTGGAGAGTCTCTGGAAGCAGAGAGGGCTGTTGTAAATTTGGCTCAGAAAAAGAAGAAAAAAGTAAGAGGAGGAAAATTCATAAAGCTTTGGTAGAGTCTGAGCCTAGGACAGTGACTGCAGGAGAGTGATACAGTATTACTGAATGTTACATTGTTTCATGGTAAAGCTTTTATAGGGGCAGAAGCTTGCCCCATACTGAGAAGGCAGGAGAGTTAGGGAGGACAAACAGTGTTTAAGGAGATACTTGAGAATTTCACTCAACAGGAGGTTACTGATATTTTGAGTAGATTCACCTAAAGGATGAGAGAATCCTTTGTGTCTTGGATGGTAAGAATCACTGATGAAGGAGCAGCTGGGGTAGTGATAGAGAAAGTGGACTGCTTGAAATTTCTAAGTATTTGCCAGAATCTTTTTGTCCAGCAAGTTTTTAGAGATTTTCATTTGTCAGGAGGTAACAATATGACCAATCTGTTAGCTTTAGCTTCTGATAGATGCAGTAGAATGTATCCCGCTAATTCTATGTGGCCTAGTGGAGACAGACGCTGGTACTCACTTAGAGACTGCATGAGAAAGTTGAAAGAAGAAGTAATGAAAACTGCTAACATGGTTGGAGATGCAGATATGTATCATGAAATCCCCTTAGCAGTTCCTCATAGAAATATCATGATGAAGACAGCTCCTTCTGCTTATAAGCACCTACTCTATTAATTGGTGAAATAGGACACCCTCTGTCAGAGGTGCTAGATAAGATTTCACAGTTAAGTGACTTAGGAGAATGGGAAAAAGATAAATTTCCTCAAAGAGAGAAGAATAAATAGCTGGTGGATTCAAAGTCAGAAATAGATTGCCAAGAAAAGAACTGTTTATTATTGCTCTATTGAGAGCAGGAGTTGATTTTAGAAAAATTGATGGTATTCCAACTAAAAAACTATACAATAAATGTATCAAGAAAATGGGCTTGATGTAGACAGACTAGAGAAGTGAGAACTGCCCCTACAGATGCTCCTGAACTATTGTATCCAAGTTTGTCACACCTTCAGGGAAACTCGGATTAAAGAAAGTGCTGGGATAGGTGGAGGTGATCAATGTGCTGAATTTGTGGCAGTATATCAAGCCATTGAAATAGAGTGAGGAGGACAGTGTCATATATTCTTCTGTGAATGAGATTGTGATAGTAAATTTATTGACTCCAGAGACCTGGCTGATCCTATATTTGTTTCTTTTTGACTTTTTGTCTGTTAAATTTGTTTGTGAGACTTGTTTTCTGCAGGATTGGTACCCTCCACCTGCAGATGACTAATTGCTTAAGCTGGATGTCACTCCCTGTCCATGACTGTGGTGTGCCACCTCTGGACCTGGGTGTTGACCAAGTTCCAGATGACAGCTAAACAACCAACCTTTTGAATGGGACCTTCTGGACCTGGCGTTGACCAAACTCTGGATGATAGTTAAAGAACTGAACTCTTGAATGGGACCTCTTGGGGGAGGAACAGCTCTATGTTCAATTTCAGCTTGAAATAGCTTTGGAGAAGACACTGTCGCCCCTTACCCCAAGATTTTGAACCTCATTTGTTTGAGGGGGAAGGATGGGGTGCTTGTGCCCAAGTCCCCATCCTAAGCTATTGTTTTCTGTGCAAAGTTTTTCTATTATCCCTGTTATGTTGTTGCAAAGTTCTATTGACACCAGTTTTCCCACCAGTTATCCCTAAACTCTCATTTATTGTTAAGGTATTTTTGCTATGTAAGGAACATGAAAGATCTTGGGCCTGAATGTAATGGGAATGGGGATTTGACGATCTTTCCTGCCCCTTAATAACCCTAGGGGGAAGTTTGAAGACCTCCCTTGCTTTGAAAATAAACTCTGCTCCCTAATAGGCTAAATATAGTCACATGGAGCCTGTGGTGGGCTCAACAGAGGCAGAGCCCACAGGAAGCTGGTATTCAGAGCTAGCCAGATGGGTGTGGGAGAGAGAATATTCAGGCAAGGAGTCAGATAAGTTTGTGAGTAAATATTGATCTTGTATTGGTTTGTGGGAAGGCTGAAGGATGCTGTGGCTCTCAGTGTTATTATAGCTTCTTAATATCTTTGGTGCTATGATGAAATCGGCTTACTGGTTTTGGGGATTCAGTTTTCTAGTGTCTAAATAAATGTTTCAGTTCTGTTCTCTACCTGGAGAATCTGGTATATTTTGTAATCAAACGTTATGCAATACTTATAGTCTTTATCATTATTGTGGGTGCTGTAAATATTGCATTGGCGCTACAGCTGACAAAGCCAGAGTCTCTATAGAATCTTTCAATTCTTCATATTGTGTCTCTCTGATACAACATGAAGGCAATAAACCCCTGCCTGTAAGTATTTTTCTTTCCTGTTTGTTGCTCCTAGTTTTACCTCTGGTAGCACCCACTCTCAATTATTTCTTCAGCTTGCACTCAAACTCATGGCTTGAAACCTGAGAGTAGCCCCAGTTGTCTGAGTTTACAACCCAGTTTTTAAATCTACTCTTTAAACTAATTTCCTCAACTTTTTTTGCTCTTAGAAAGACTTATTTACTTCCATTTCATTTCTGGTTGTTAATGTTCATTTGCCCTCAAATTTTTTTTTAGGTGGGACAGGGCTTTACTCACATTATCTGAATTATACAAAGATAGAAATGTTGAATGGGAGCAGGAGGAGGTGCTGAAGAAAGCTGACTGTTCACTTTCATTGTGAAAATTTACACCTCAGAAATCAGTAAATGCTACAGATCAAGTCTGGGTTTATTGTTTTGTCGATTATATAAACTTAAGAAAGTGATGGAGAAAATGTTAATAGTATAGATTAAGCTTAAAAATGTTTGTGTGTTGCTTACTTCCAAGAGTCGTGATTAAGCATTTACCAGCACACTATTGACCTTGTGAGTGTTAGGTGCTGTGGCTTTCCTCAACTTGCCAACATTCTTTGGGGCTCCCATTCCAATGAATAGATGTGATAAAGAGGAGGAAGGGACTAGAGCCTTCTATTGGCCTAGGTGCTTTTTGCAAATAAAGCTTAAATAACTTGCCAAGGATCTCGTACCTAGTGATTGTGTGAGGCTCAGACTCAGTTGGATTGTTGAATACCGAGTGACCTCAGGGCTTTTCTGATTCCAGGCCTGGTGCTTTGTCCTTTGGATCCCCAGCTGCCTCTAACCAAAAGGCTAGGGAAAGCTGGCAAGAGATATTGCCCTCTACTTCATATTCTTTGTTCTATATTTTTACTTTTCACGTGTAAATGTGGCTGGTAACAAAATGCCCAAGTTTTGAAACGTCCTTTAACAGGTTTCTGTGATTGCCAAAAGATGTGTGAGGGAGGAGCTCAAAGGGATGAAATCAAGGACAAGGCATAGTTGGAGAAAAATAGAACTGAATTTTAAGGGGGGCCCCAGTGGCAGAGCTGCAAGGGTGTGTGTGTGTGTGTGTGTGTGCGTGTGTGTGCATGTGTGTGCGCACGCGCACGTGCATGTGTGTGTGTGTGCGCGCGCACGTGTGTGTGTGTGTGTGTGTGTGTGTGTGCATGCGCTTGTGCATGCATGCATGTGTAGAGGGTCCTCTGCCTATACAGATGGCACTGCCTCTTCATTTCTAAACTCTTTTCTTTCCTGCTGTAACTACTGGGTCTTAGGAGTCAGTTATCCTCCATATCAGAAGTGGAACATACAGGGTAATCCCCCTGAAGCTCTCTAGTAATCACCCACATTTCTTTGCATGAGGTCACTGCATCATATCTGGGGCATATTCTTGCCTTATGGCATTATCACCTTATGGCACCTGCCTGCCATGTGTGCACTCTTAATTCACATACAAATATGGATGTATATCTATGTACATGTTTTATATCTGCCAACTACATTGAAAGCTCTTAGAGAGCAGAGATTCTAGCTTAATTATCTTTGAATCTCCCTCGGAACCTAGCACAATATAGATGCTTAATATTTTGATCAATACTGAGTGAAATGGACATGTTTAAAAGTCTCCATTTTTAGGTGTGGAAAAGTAATTCAACCTAGTTGAAAGTTGTTTTGTTTTTAAGTTTCAAAATAAAGTAACATACCTTATAGGTATGCTTTTCTAATGTTATTTATTGTGTATAGGTACTGTTAAATAGCAGTAGTAAACATTTCCTTTTGGGATTGTTTCAGTAACTTTATACTACCAGGAGTCATTTCTAGTAGATTATGTTATTACTAGACTATATTATAATATATTAGATGATAATATATTATTATATTCAATACATAGAGTAATCTGAGTTATTCATTCTGTTTAATGTTAGATAGTTTCAAACCATTTAAGATGCATTGTGCTCACATGATGTAAATGGAGATGTTCATTTTTAGAATTCACTTTCCTTTAAGTTAATTATGGTGACCACTTTTTTTTTTTTTGCAGAGGTGTTCACCAGCCTTTTAGGGAGAGGTTGCTCTTGCCTATTCTACAAGCAGGATTAGAGTAAATGAGAATCTCAGTGAGATATGAGGAAATAATTCCCAAAGTATGTTGTGTGTGTATATAGGCAACTTTCCTTTCAACAAGGTCCACATTTTATGGATCACCAACATTCATGTTGTTTAATGTATAGGCTTTTCTTTGTACTAAAATGCAGGATCTGAAGGTTCTGTTGAAAACAAATCAAGACTCAGTAGCCTCACCTAGCAATTTATCATAATTTTCTTGCTGTTACAGAAAACATTACATATTGTCCCCGGTGCCCCAGTACCCACCCTCAGGAATGACACTGGCATGGTCATTATCTCTCTGACTCATTATCCCTCACCAGGAAGTACTATAAAATAAACTCCTCATCTACCTAGGATAAAGCTTGTGTCTAGGTTTCCCCCAAAGTGCCCAATTCCTATTTAGGAAGTTCTTTATTGTTAGAACTTGATTCTGGAAAAAAGAACAAGGAAAAAGGCAAAAAGAGAGTCTTGAAGAATGTTGTGCGTCTGAGAGAGAGAGATTGTCTGTTAGCTTGCTTTTATAGACCAGGGAGGAGGCAGTTCCTCTGACTGGTCTGTCTTCCTGAGTTTCAGTCAGCAAATCATCCTGAAGGCAATCTTAGCATCTGAAACACAACCAGAAACTTACCAGTTGGCATGCGCACTTCCATAAGAGGGTGCCCCTCCCCCCAAAGTGTACTTACCCTGTTATAACATCAGGTTGATTGCTGAACTCATGAAATTGATCAGGGATCCTTCCAATCAACCCCTTGTATACTCTTCATTCACAAAAATGTGTCTCAATTAAGAAAATATTCAGGTAATTCAATTAAATTGATTTTTTTTAAAAAAACCACTTCATAGAAAATGTTTCTTTAACAGTTCTTATATATACAGAATGAGAGAGAACAAAAAAAAATTTTTAAAAATACTTTCAATGGGGGGGGCGGAGCCAAGATGGCGGCGTAGAAGCAGCAACACATCGCAGCTCTCACATAGCCACCCCAAAATACCCATAAAATAGGACTCTAAACCAATCCCGGAACTCCAAAACACACACAAAGATACTTCCCACTAAAGTCAGCTCGGCTAAGAGGAACCGTATCAGCACTGCGAACCGAAACCAGCCTGGCCTGAAGCCCCGGCTGTGCCCCGGGGGCGGCTGGACGGGAAGGGCTGAGAAGCTTCAGGTGAGCAGATTAGCGGCAGCTGTGAATGGGATTTGTGAAAGGGGGAGATAAGCAGTCCGGCCAGAAGGCCTCCAGAGCGGAAAA
>CM053581.1:319986257-320025030 GCA_028627135.1 Pseudochirops cupreus | reverse complement strand
AACTATTGTACAATGTGAAGGTATTTGCAGATCCTATACATGATTGCATGCCACCATGGCGGGGGGGAAGGGAGGGAGAAAATCTGAAACTCAAGTGATTGTGGAACTGAATCTTGTAAATTAAAAGTAAATGAGTAAATAAAAAAAAGTAAAAAAAAAAAGAAATATAATGTCTTAAGTAATCTATTCCTTTGATCATAGCTTTTCAGTAGTCCAATAATTCTTAAATCATCTCTCCCCAATTTATTTTCCAGGTCAATTGGTTTTCTGATGAGATGTTACATATTTTCTTCTATTTTTTTTCATTTTTTTTTACTTTGTTCCACTTTTTCTGAATGTCTCATGCAGTCATTAACTTCCACTTGCTGAATTCTAATTTTCAGTTCTTTTCTTCAGTGAATTTTTGTGCCTCCTTTTCCATTTGACTGATTCAGCTTTTTAAGGGTCTCTTCAATGAATTTTTGTGCTTCTTTTTTACCAATAGGAAAATTCTGTTTTTAAGGTATTTTCTTCAGTATTTTTTGTGCCTCTTTTACCAACCTGTTGATTCTCTTTTCATAATTTTCTTGTGTTATTCTCATTTCTTTCCCCAATTTCCTCCTCTCATCTCTTCCTTTAACTTTTCCAGGAATTCTTGTTGGGCTTGGGTTCAACTAACATTTTTTTCTTTGAGGCTTTGGTTGTAGTTGTTTTCACACTGTTTCCTTTTTCTGAGTTTATGTCTTGATCTTCCCTACCATCATAGTAGCTTTTAATGTTCAAGTTCTTTCCCCTCTTTTTGTTCATTTTCCCAGATTATTTTTTGATTTTGAATTTTATATTCAAGTTGGGCTCTCTCCCATCTGGAGGTAGGAGCGCACTGTACCAAGTTCCAGACTTTTTTGTGCTTTTATTTTTAGAGCTAGTTCTGGGGGATCTACAAGTTTTGGGTGTATCACACAAGTTGGTGTGATGTGGGAGAGGTGTGGTTACTGCTCTCTTGGCCTGCCCTCTAGTCTTTATCCAGTGTGAGGACCTGATTGGGAAAAAGCCATAAAGTGCAGTAATAAGTGAAAAGTCATAAAACTTAAACTCTGTGAGAGGTGGAAGCCTGAATATGGCAAACTGTTTACAATGATCACTTATATACTGAACCATATTTTAGACACTGAGCCAAAACTTAAGATACTATGATTTATGAAAGTCATAATAAGAATATTGTGACCCATATGTGACCAGTATATGATACACAAACTAACTTATGTTTGAGCATAACATTGGCTTAAGTCCCAAGCTCATTCTAAGCAGAAAACCAAAAATATCTACCAATCAGTAGTGATGCACTCTCTAGCTCCTGCTGCCTTTGCCTGTTTTCTATAATTATCATGGGAATTTTTGGGGTTATTTAGTGGGATCTACTGAACTCTCAAGTAGCCACTGCAGATTGGCCCTGTTTGTAAATATTCATAATGATTGATTAAACTAGTACCTATAATCAATCTAGAGCTTTGTAGCTTCTTCTTTTGGTATAAAAAGAACAAGCCATGGTTATGGAGGTACAGGTCTCCCCAGCCAGGGAAATTCTGGACCTTACAATTGGCATGGCCAAGCAGGATTCCAAAGTAATGCCAGGCATTAGGGGATAGGCTGGGAGGTAATTCCTAGATGGCTTCTGTGTGTGTGTGGTGGCCTTGTTGGACCACAATGTAAGTAGGGGAATGCCCTAAACATGCCTAAAGGCCTAGGATCCCTTCTGATGTAATTATGTTTCATCAGGTTGGGAAAAGGAGGAAGAAAGTAGTAGCAGTGGGTTAGCCTCTCCTCACAGCATTGAAAAAAGCCAAATACCAAGTTCCTAGACTCAGAAACTGAGAATGAAAACTTGCTGGAAAAATTCCAGAAATGCTGGTTTTCTGCTTAGCCAGGTTGAAGGGAATTAAAAATGTATGTGGACAGGAAAGTGACAAGGTGTATAATTGTGAAAGAGTCTCTTTCTCCTCTCCCTACATCTCTGGCTGACTAAAGCTACTTGGATAAACAGAAGAAAGAGAGAGTAAAATAGAAATGAAGTTTATTCGAGTAAAAGTTTAAAAAAAAATTCTTTCTCTCCCTCTATATTCCTGAACTGTGGCCAGGTTCTGGGGGTGTAAAAGGACAGACAGAAAAAACGAAAGGGGGTGGGGAACTTTTCCTCTCAGATCTAAGAGAACAAAATCACTTCACTGATTATAGAGAAATGGGTTTTGGGGCTGTATCAGTGAAAGTCTCAAGGTTTGCACTTTGGAATTGAACTGGTATTTAACTCTTTCCTGGCTCATAAAAAAAGGGAAAGATTTTTTGTATTGGGAAACAACTAAAAGGTAATTGAGTTTGATTGGAATATCTAGCTAGAATTTAGGGAGCTTTACAAATTAAAATTAAGTACTGGTCAATTTTAAAATAACTTTTTAAATTGGAGTGTGTGTCAAAATTGGAAACTCGACTAAATTATGTGAGACTCCTATACGTAAGAAGAAATTGTAGAGAGTTATAGGTAAATTAATAAGCCAAGAGTTCCTTCCAAGATTGTGGAACCCAGATTTGAACCAAATTAAAACATGCTCTTAACTGTGGTAATTGGGGAAGATTAAATCTTAATATCAGGTTGATACTTTTATGGTCTTTGGTAGTGGATTGGCTGGAAATAGTGGACCCCATAATATAAACTGTTCAGAATAAATAACATTTTTGTAAAGTTAATGCTGCAGTCAGTATTAAAATTATAACTGCAGATTCTGTGTAACACCATTTGGAACATAGATCCGGGTAACTGAATTCATTCTGATCACATTTTAAGTGAAATATTGCTTCTCCTAATTTGATGCTTAAGATACATCAGAATTTATTATACCATTTGGCACTAAGAAAACTTGGGAAAATGCGTGGATCTGAAATTTGTTAACTGGATGACCTTAAGTAAACTATTATTATTAGATAGATTGATTAATTGATTGATTAGATGTGACCAGTACAGAATGCCAATGGTGATGAGATGCCCAGTGTTCTATTTAAGATAATTTGGAAATGCATTCAACAGAAGTGGAGTCACCTGATTGGTAATGGGTTTGTTTCAAGTTTCAAATACATATTATTGTTTCAAATTGGTAAACTTTTGTATCAGTTAAGTCAAGTAACTTTTCATAACTTGGGTATTATTAGATGATGAACCGAAAGAAACTAAAAGATGGTGGAAAAATTATTTAAAACCAATTATGTTATTTTATCAACTTTGCTAACTCTGTCCTGTAATGTTTTTTAACTGATATTTAGATAACTGGATATTTCTACTTTGCCTGTAGTTAAGAGGAAGTTATAGCTAAAACAATTTATATAACTATGTTCTTTGCGGTTATTGTTTTAGTGTTGAAACCTAAAATTGGTAATTGATTACTTTGTGTATAAAGGAGGGGATGAGGTGAAAACCTTGTCCAGATTGGTTCTGCCCATTCAGAACAATCCTCCTGGGAACAGCGGTTTTCAACCTGTGGGTTATGTTCAATTTGTAACAATGAAAATACATCCTGCGTATCAGATATTTACATTATGATTCATAACAGTAGCAAAATTACAGTTATGAAGTAGCAACGAAAATAATTTTATGGTTGGGGGGTCATCACAACATGAGGAACTGTATTAAAGCATCGCAGCATTAGGAAGGTTGAGAACCACTGTCCTTGGAGTATGAGGGTATGCAGCATGGTTAGTCTATTTCACCTTGGGAAGGAGAGGTGGTGGTGTCAAAGAGCAAAGCCACAGAAACTCTTAGAGTAGATGGGGTAGATACTCCTGACTCCCCGCCCTTAGGAAGACGGCCAAGATCACCTCTGATGTAGGGTTATGGGGGGGTGACCAGAGGCCCCATGTGCCAGTTACCATATACTGGGGTCCTAAAAATAAACAAACCATTTCCATTCTGGTAGATACCAGTGCAGAATGCACATGCTATAGGGGAACTCCAAAAGACATCCTGGCAAGTGGGTAACCATAAAAGGATACAGAAGAAATTCAGTCAGGGCAAAACAAACTAAATTAAGACAGATGGTAGACAGGTAGGGGCATCAGGATCAATCCTTTCTCTGGGGTCCCTGTCAATTCCCCTTATTTTGGAAACTTGCCAGGTCCCTGGAAATCATATGTGTGGCAAGGTCATCAGCCCAGGGAAAAGAGTTTTTTTGGAAAACAGTTACCAAACAATGCATTTGGTTTGCTGACAATTTGCAAGTTTATGTATAATATAGTAATGATTTATTTTTAAAAAAAAGCTTTTATTTAGTATTTTATTTTTCCCTAGTCACATACACAAGCAATTTTTAAAAATATTGAGTTCTAAATTCTTTCCAGTCCTCCATCCCCACCCAACCCCCATCAAGAAGGCAAGCAATTCCATATAGGTTATATATGTGTAGTCCTACAAAACATAGTCATAATAGTCATGTTGTGAAAGAAAACAAACAAGAAAAATACCTCAAGAAAAATAAAGAAAAATTTAAAATGTATGCTTCAATCTGTATTTAGACGCAACAGTTTTTTCTCTGGGGATGGATAGCATTTTTCATGAGTCCTTTAGAGTTGTCTTGGATCATTGTATGGCTGAGAATAGCTGAGTTATTCACTTCTGATCATCTTACAATATTGCTATTATTTTGTACAAAGTACATTTCACTTTTTATAGCCTCATGCAAGTCTCTCCAGTTTTTTCTGAGAGCATTCTGCTCATCAAGAAATGATTTCTAATAACTGGCCTTTACACCAGGATAAAGTTCAACTTAAGAAGGAAAGAAAAGAAGGGAAAGGCATTAAGTTGAATCTCTTACATATGTAAGTCTTGGTAAATTTTTATTGTTTATTGCTTCTCTATGAGAGTAACAATAATTGTATCTAGCCCCGAGCTGTGATTAGTGAAACTCGCCATTTAAGGTAAACGCTCTTGGGGCTGTAATAGATTTTATTTTGAGGTTTGAGTTTGGAATTCAGGTATAGTGGTCTGATGGATCAAAATAATCCACTGATGATCCACAGTCAATAACTCACCATTTGAAGGAAATGCCACAAGCTGCTCAGAGGGAATGAGATTCTGAACTCTCACAGGTGGAGGTTTGCAGCTGGGGATAGTCAAGAGGACGACCGGGGTATCAGTCTTAGGCGGGGTCCTCTTTGTTCAGTTTCCTTATTATGTTCCTTTGAAAGGGAATGGTTCCCACCTGGCTAGTCCTGAGTCTGGCTATGAGGCGGAATTATTTCTTCTTGATTGGTTGCCAAGCTATGACTCTTATCTGAAATCAAACATAGCTAAAGATGCTTTATCCTGTCATGTATGTGACTTAGGCTTAAGTCTGAAGGACCAGTTTGATGCTGGTATAATCATATCCCTGATTTTTCCTTTTATAGAAAATTTCTAAAATCAGAGTAAATGGTCAGTAAAAGCTACGAGCGCAATGAAAGTATATGAGATCTTGCTGTTTTCAATCTGAGTATGTTGTAATTTCATATATCAAACAACTAGGTAAATTAATACTTGGACTTATCATCTGCCTGCCTGCATAGTCACATGAAAAATTAAGTCCTTGGAATAGCTCATTCTTTTAAAATAATATGGGAATAATTAGGCAAAAATAAAATAAGGTCCTTAAATGTTTCAAAATGATGCAAAATAATTGGGTATTGGTACAATTGATTGGTACAATAATGAACTGTTATTCTACTATTTATTGAAACTAGATCAGAAACATCTTTAGTATGATTTTGGGAAGAGAATTTCAGTGCAATCAATTTTCTTAGAGGGAAGTAACTTATGAAATATTGTTATATTAATGGAAAAGTCAATTTCATTCAAGTTTATTACTAATGTGGAAATGACACCTGTTTGTACTGCATGTCCTGTAGTACAAACATGATTTATTATAAACAACTTGTTGATATGCATGATTTTGGAATTAATTACTCAAGTATCCTCCCAAATCTTTTATTATAATAATTGGAGTAAAGTTAGGCTCTTATAAGTAAATTTATTTGTGTAGCTATTGAACCCAGGAGTGGAAGGCTTCTACCTACAAGAGTGTTGTTACTTATGTTATCATATATAGGTTTAGATGCCCAGTAGCATCTGATCTTCCTAAAGAAATTGGAATCAGAGTGGACACTTTTGAGAAAGTAACAAGATCAGATAATCCTCTATGTCAAATGTAAATTATTCTAATTGGCCACGTAAAATTTTTTTTTCTGAAGAAAGCAAACTCTGGGCTCCTATTTTGATGTTCTCCCTTATAGTTCTGTTGTTAAGATCAGAACTCCAAGGTTTGAGCTGGTTTTCACAATTTGAACCAGTTATTGGAGAAGTAAAATTTGAGAGGCTATACTAATTTGTGTTGAGCATTGTTTTATAAAAGATTTTTAGCAGGAATAATTAAGAAGTCTCTATAAGCAACCTGGAATTGGGAAAACAATTCTACTAAAAAGCTGCCCCTGAAGAGAAAACATTTTCCAGATTACTCTCCTCCCCCTAAAAAGATGTTCCAGAGACCAGACAACCAAATGGGACATCTGGATTCCAAGATAAAATTTGTTAATTTGTTAGTTTGTTAAATGGACATTGGGGGTGGGGGTGGGCTCATGATCATCATTGTATAAGTCTTCCCTTGACAAAAAGGGAAAAATTGAAAAAATTAAATTGTTCTGATCCCATTTTGTAATTGATTCTATTCTCTGTAACCCGAAATATATTGCAAAATTGCCCAAGCCTTGTTTGTCTCTGAATCTAGATCAGAAACTTAGCTGGTTTGTACTTAGTTTATGTTCAAGAGTTCAGCTCTTCCATGAATCCCCAAATGGCATTGGTTCTTCCTTCACCTCTCCAGGGATGAGATGAAGAAAATTGTAATAGTTGTGGTAATTTTCTTATTGGTCATTTTGTTTTCCTATCTGAGCTTGTATTGCTTACAGTGTGGTTTATGCTTGCAAAGGAGATCATCCTGGCTGTACCCAAAAAGGCCCTAAAACATCCCAGTATAAAGCCACCCCAGGGACATCACTAAAGATCTTTGGAAAGAATGTATGGGCAGATTTTCAAGGGTGAGTTGTGGGGTCCTGATTGGGAAAAAGCCATAAAATACAGTAAGAAATGAAAAGTCATAAAGATTTAAACTCTGTGAAGCCTGACATGGTGACCTGTTTACAATTATAACTTAGATATGGAATTATATTTTAGACACTGTGTCAAAACTTAAGATACTACAACCTATGAAAGTCATAATAAGAATATGGTGACCCATATGTGACTGGTACATGACCATACACAAACTTATGTTTAGGCATAACACTGACTTAAGTTCATTACTATACAGAAAATCAAAAATATCCACCAATCAGCAGTGATGCAATCTCTAGCTCCTGCTGCCTTTGTCTGTTTTCTATAATTACCATGGGGATTTTTTTGGTTCTTTAGTTGGGATCCACTGAACTGTCTGGCAGCCACTCCAGATTGCCCCTGTTTGTAAGCATATGATGATTGATAAAACTACTATCTATAATCAATCTAGAGCTGCATAGTTTCTTCCTTTTGTATAAAAAGAACAAGCCATGGTTATGGAGGAAGTACAGCGTTCCCTAATCAGGGACATTCTGGACTTCACACCCAGGAAAGGCCCCTGCATCCCTGTAGCTACAAGCCTAGAACTCCTCTTGGCCTTAGAACTGTGACCAGGTACTCTCTTCCTCTGCAGCTGTATGTGCTAGTGCTCCTCTCCACCTTGGAACTGTGACCAGAGGACCCTGATCTCTTGTGATTAAGAAGTGCTCCTCTTCACCCTGGAACTTTAACCCAGAGTTCCTGAACCTGCTGTTGCCATTGAATGCAAGTGCTCAGGACAAGCTCATACTGTACTATCATAGACCTCTCCTACCAAACCTCCTAAATTCCTTTAGGCTGGAAAAATGTCTCACCTCAACCTTTTGTTAGCTCTGCCACTTCATAGTTTGATTTGAGGCATTATTTTAAAGATTTTTTTTGGAGGAGAGTATTCAGAGAGTTTGGTTAGGTTGCTGCCTATATTTGACCATCTTTGACAGGATTTTGTTTACATTTTTTGAGTAAATGTTTGTTAATGATATTGCCATGTGGCCTTGGGCAATTGCCCTACCTTTCCCCCTTCAAAAAGCAAAAAAAAAAACCCCAAACTATGTTGTTTGATGCATAGATATGAAGCATTATGTTGTTTCATTGTCAAAAGTACTTTTAAACAAAATATAGTTTTTCTGTTTTTCTTTTAAAATCATTCTATTTTTACTGTTACCTTTTTTAGGATCACAATGACTATCCTTGTTTTTTTTAAATTCACATGAAGCATGATAGACTTTGATCCAGGTACTAATTTTAATTCTGTTTGAAGCTTTCTGTTTGTTTTAAAAACAGTAATGACAACAACAATATAATATTGGATTCTACTTTCTAATCCACATTGCTTAGAGTAGCTGTACTAGATCTCAAACTGTATTACAAGGTGGTAGTCATCAAAGCAGTCTGGAACTGGATAAGTAATAGAGTGGTAGATCAGTGGAATAGTTTATGTACATAATACACAGTAGTAAATGACAATAATAATCTAATGTTTGATCAATGCAAAGATCCAAGCTTTTGGAATAAGAATTCATTATCTAACAAAAACTGCTAGGAAAACTAGAAAGCAACTTGGCAGAAACTGGGTAGAAAACAATATCTCATGTCATATGCCAAGATAAGGTCAAATGGGTACATGATTTAGACATAAAGGGTGATATCGTAAGCAAATTAGGAGAGAAAGAATAGTTTACCTGTCCAAACTATGGAGAAGGGGAGAATTTATGACCAAACAAGATACAGGGAGCACTGTAAGATATAAAATGGATAATTTTGATTATATTAAATTAAAAAGGGCTTGCACAAACAAAATCAATGCAACCAAAATTAGAAGGAAAGCAGAAAATTTGGGGAAATTTTTTTACAGCAAGTGTCTCTGATAAGGGTCTCATTTCTCAAATATAAAGAGAATTAAGTCAAGTTTATAAAAATACAAGTCATTCCCCAATTGATACATGGTCAAAGGATATGAACAGGTAGTTTTCAGATGAAGAAACCAAAGCTAACTACTGTTATCAAAAAATGCTCTAAATCACTTTTGCTTAGACAAATACAAATTAAAACAACTCTGAGGTACCACCTCATACCTATCGGATTGACTGATATGACCAAAAAAAGAGATTAAATTTGGAGAGGATGTGGGAAAACTGGGACACTAATGTACTGTTGGTGGAATTGTGAATTGATCCAATCATTCTGGAGAGAAACTTGGAACAATGTCCAAAGGGCAATCAAAATGTGCATACCCTTTGATCCAGCAATACCACTATTAGTTCTATATCTCAAAGAGATTTTTTAAAGAAGGAAAAGGACCAAATGTACAAAAATATTTATAGCAGCTTTTTGTGATAGTGGAGAATTGAAAATTGAGGAGATGCCTATCAATTTGGGAATGACTGAAGAAGTTGTGGTATATGATTGAGATGGAATACTACTGTGCTTTAAGAAATGATGAGCAGGATGCATTCAGAAAAACCTGGAAAGATTTACATGAACTAATGCAAAGTGAAGTAAGTAGAACTAGAACAATATTGTGCACAGTAGCAGCAATATTATAAATATAATCAACTGTGAATGACTTAATTATTGCCATACCAAACAGCAAGAAAAATCATTTTGTAGAGTTAGAAAAAATAATAACAAAAATCTAATCCACATTGTTACTCACCTCTTTTGTCTGTGTGATCATCCTGTTCAGATTCACAATTCTGAATGTTAACTGTATATTTCCTCTATCCTATTTTTCCATACTTTCTCCCTGTCTCTCCTTTCCCATCTTCCTCTTTACAAGCAAGAAGAGGGTCTTGCAAAAGAAGTTATGTGCTCAATAGTAGTTATATATTTTATGTAGTCTCCTTCCACTTCTCATCTTTTATTTCTCACTTATTGATTTTTACCTTCCTTTGCTTCCTTCTTTCTTTCCTTCTTTTCTTTCTATTCCTTCCTTTCATTCCTTCTCCTTTGCACTCTACCCTCTGAAGGTGGATTTTGTCTTGCTTATTGTATTTTTCTTTTTATTATGTTTTGGATTTGCTGTTGCTTATTACTATTTCCTTCCTGAATCTACTCTTCCTCTTAATCCTCTCTCTTCACCCAATCCCCTCTGATTCCCTGACAAGTTTAATGTATTTCTATATCAAAAGGTGTGTGTATGTATTTTTAATCCTCCATTGTCTGGTTCATATCAAAGTTAGGTTAAAATGTGGCCTGCTGTCCCATATTTTCCTCTAGTCTTTTTTTCAAGGAGACTGATCCTGATTATGTGAGATAATAAATTCTATCTCCTTTCTCCCTTTTCTTTCCCTAATACATTCTTTTTCTCTTACATTTTTTCTCTTAAGTTCATCAAAATGTGACAAAATTGCTTCCATGTCTGCTCTATTACTTATTCCCTCTATGACCCTTATTGGCATTAAAGTTCTAAAGGGATATTTATTTCTTCTTTCTCTACACTTGGTCATTGCATAGTCCTTTAGTATTGCTAAAATGTACTCTTCTTTCTGTTTCTCTTGCCTCCATTTTTTTCATTTCAAAATCCTACCTGGATCTGGCCAATTCTCTGGGAATACTTGAGAATACTTCTGTTTCACTGAAGATTAATTTTCATCTCTAGGATTTTATTCAGTTTTTATGGGTAATTTATTCTTTATATTTTGCCTTTTAGAATATTATATTCCAAGTTTTTCTCCCTTTCTGTCTTTTTTTTTAAATAGCAGCTGTCAGATCTTGTATAATCTTGATTGTGGCACCTCTGTGCTAGAACTCTTTCTGTCTACTTGCAGCATTTTGTCTTTTATTTGGAAACTCTAGATTTTGACTATAATGTTCTAGGGCTTTCATTTTGGAGTTTCCATCACATGATGATGAATATACTCTTTCTGTTTTTACTTTCACTCTGATTCCAATAAGCATAGGTAGGTTGCATTCATTATTTTTTTTTTTAGAAATATAGTATGTAGACTTTTTATGGTCCAAGTTTTCAGTGGTTACTAGATTACTTCTTGACCTGTTTTCCAAGCCTGTTTTTAAAAATAGGATATACCCCACATTTTCTGATATTTTTTCCGTCATTTAATTTAATTTTAATATTTCTTGTTGCATCATGAAGTCATTGATCTCTGTGTGCCCAAGGTCACACAGCTAGTAAGTATTAAGTGTCTGAGGCCAGATTTGAACTCACATCCTCCTGACTCCAGGGCTAGTGCTGTATTCACTGCACCACCTTGCCACCCCATTTCAATCTAATTTTCAAGGAGTCTGTTACTTAAGTCAGGTTTTGTAAGTCTTGTGCTAAGCTATTTACTCTGCTTCTAGTTCTTTCCTCAAGCACTGTCATTTCCATTCCCATTTTTTCCCCTACATTGGTTATTTCACTTATATGATCTTTTTTGAACTAGTTAGTTCCTCCATGAATTCCAGTAGCCCTTATGGAAAGTTATGATTTTTCTTTGAGGCTTTGCATTTAGATGATGTAGAGTTATTCCCTTGTTCTGGGTTTGTGTCTTAGATATCTTGGGCTCCAGAATATTTGTTTTTCATTAACATTTAATTGTATTTATTCATTTTTAAGACTTTTTCCTGAATTGGGACTTTGTCATGACCAGGCTGTGCCATTTTCCACATTCTTGAGTGGGTTCTGTTTGATTTTGACTTCATTTTCCTGCATTCTTTCTTCTGTTTTCCACTTTCTATAACTGCATTCAGTATTGGCAGGTTTCAGTGTCTCTAGTCACAACTCTACTGTTTGCTCTCTCTGATCAGCATGCTGGGATGTGTTTATCTCCATTGATTCTTTTTTATGAGTCTTATGGGTAGACTTTTGCTTTTCTTCTTCCAAGGCTTGTTTTGTTAGAACATTGGCTTGCCCATGCTACTCCCAAGCCTTCCTTGCTCAGGGGCCTGGGTAGTTTTCTGTCCTTCCTGGAGCTTCTTTGATCAATGTGCTGTGGTCTCTATTCTCTGGGATTTCCCTATTGGAGATTTTTGTGATCTTCTGTGCCCTTTTATGCTTATTCAACCAGGGTGCTGGGGAGTATTCTCTTTTTTGAGTCTTCTCCAGTCAGGGTGCTGAGTGATCTTCCATTCCCAACTTGAAATATTTGTGTTGGAGCATTGACTCTTTACTCTCCTCTGGAGCTTTCTGAGTCAGGACAGTGGATGGTCTTCTATCCTGTTAGGAGATTCCTTGGTCAATATCTTTGAAGTTTCTTTCCTACAACTTCACTGATAGGTAACTTTCCTTTTTTTGTGCTTCTCCATTTGGAATTTCCACTGTCAGGGTTTTTGGGTTCATCTCTGAACTCCCTGAAAGTGCCTGTATCAGGTTGCTATGATGGGCTCCCCCTTTTTAGTGGTGCTGCAAAAGTGTTCTTATATGTTTGCTTATATTGGTTTCCCTGGCAGTATTCCTCTTTCAGTACCCATAGCCTTTCTCTCTCTCTCTCTCTCTCTCTCTCTCTCTCTCTCTCTCTCTCTCTCTCTCTCACACACACACACACACACACACACACACACACAAAAGTCTAACCTGGATGGAAGAGTTCACTGAAATTTCTCCTTTGATTTTTTGATCATTATTCAATCTGGTGTTTTTTTTAGATGATTTTCAGAGTAAAACTTGGAGAGTTGAGCTCTTATATAAAGTACCATATTTACCAGAATTCTGGCCAACATCTCTTAAATCATAGGTCCCAGAACTAAAGACAATACTCCAGAGGAGGTCTGATGAAAGTAGAATACAGTGGGACTCTAACTTATCTATTCTTGGAAAATATTCCCCTCTTAATGCAGATCACCATCATATTAGCATCTTTAACTGCCACATCATATTGCTGACTCATATTGAACTTGTAGAATGACAGCACTCTCCCCCATATTTTTCAGAACTGTGGTCTACACATGTCTCTCCAATCAACTTTGTCAAGTTGACTTTTTATTCCCAAGTGCAAGTCTTTAAATTTTCCCTATAGAATTTCTTCTTAAATTCAGTTCAATGCTTTTATCTTGTCAAGACATTTTTGGATCCTGACTTTACCATCTACTGTATTAGCTGTCCCTCTTAGTTTGTGTCATTTGAAAATTTGATGAGAATGCCATCTATGGACAAATATTGGAGGGGATGTGGGAAAATAGGTATACTAATGAACACTTGTGCGTCTGTGAACTAATTCAACCATTTTGGAGAACAATTTATAACTATGACTAAAGGGACATAAAATTGTGCAAAATTTTTGACCTAGAAATACAACTACTAGGTCTAAAGACCAAAGAAATCAAAGAGACAGGAAAAGGATCAATATATAAAAATATTTACAGGAGCTCTTTTTGCAGCAGCAAAGAATTAGAAACTGAGAGAATACCCATCAATTGGGGAATGGCTACATAAGTTATGGTATATTTCTGATGGAATACTATTGTATTGTAAGAAATGATGAAGAGGATGGTTTCAGAAAAACCTGGGAAAACTTATATGGATTGATTCAAAGTAAAGTGAGCAGAACCAGGTGAACAATAAATACTGTAATAGTAATATTACAACAATAATCAACTAGAAGAGACTTAGCAACTCTGAGCAGTACAATAATACATGATATTTCAAAGGACACGTAATGAAAATGTCACCTACCTCTAGATAGAGGACTGATGGAGTCTGAATGTAGATTGAAGTATATATTTTTCTTTTTCTCATTTTTTTTCACAACATGGTAAATGTAAAAATGTGTTTTGCATGATATATGTATAATGGGTATCATATTTTTTGCCCTTTTAAATGGGTGGAAGAGAGGGCAAAAGGAAGGAGATAATTTGGAATTGAAAATCAAAATTAAAAATAAAGAGAATACTGTCTATTCCTTTCTCTCAAGTCATTGACAATAATATTAAACAACACAAGGCTTACAATGAATTCCCATGGTAATCCAGTGAAGGCTTTTAGTCACTTTTCCATAGAATGATTAATAAATACCCTTTAAGTCTGGCCATTCAATCAGTTACATATCTATCTGATTGTGTGTAACACCTAGCCAAGATGGGATTGGGTTGTTCCCAGAAGGACAGGCCTATGATGCTTCTTTGTCTGCATGCATGAAGAAACATGACTTCAAATCAACAGAAAGACTTGAGAGAGAGAGAGAGAGAGAGAGAGAGAGAGAGAGAGAGAGAGAGAGAGAGAGAGAGAGAAGGAAATTTGAGAAAAGAGGGTGGAAATCGAGGTATTTCAGAGTTGGACAGGAGACATACTCATAGCCAAAGATAGGTGGGAAAAGCAATTCCCCAGTATGTCTCTTGACATAGTATCTGCATATCTGCCATCCTAGATACTTCTAATGACAAATTTAGTGGATAAGATTATTCTCTCTTTGGCTGAGCTGAGATCTTGCAACCAAGTTACAGAACCCCTTTACTTTTGTGTGTTCTATCATCTGATCTAATCTTGCTTTGATAAATATGTTTGCTCATTATTTTATAAATATATTTTGGTCTCTCAGTGTAACAAGGGTCTGGTGAGAAGGAAGCTAATCTGGAAGAAAGTAAGGTAACTCTTATCCTTATGACCTTGAATGGGACTACTACCCATCTGGAACTTTTATTCTGAAACCACCAAAAGATGATTATACCCAGGGACATGTTGGTAAAATTCTAACAACCAGCTTCAACCTCCCCCCCCCCAAAAAAACACATATACTCATGACACACTTTTGAGTTCATTTTCTGCATCACTTTTTTAAGTCTAGACAATCCATGAAATAACAATTGAAACCCTGATTTGTAGTATTTGTCAATTTCTGAGGTATCAATGATCACACTGAAAATTTAATAATAAGTTGGAGCTGGCTTAAGCATACCCCTGGTTATTCCATTAGACAGCAAATATCTGCTGTGTAATTGATAGATATATCTAGCCAGGATAAAAAGATTATACACTAACAAAAATATAATAAAGAAAACCAACTTTTGAAGACTGAAGGAACTCTAATGCAATTGACCAGCCATAATTCCAGAGAACCAAAAATGAAACATATTACCAACCCCTATAGAAATATAATGGAATGAAACATCTATTTTTTGGAAATAACCAATGTAGTAATTTCTTTTGTTTGACTATACATATTTGTTTGAAAAGGATTTTCTTCCTTCTTTTTCAATGGGGAGGACATGAGAAAGAAGGAAATAATTTTTGTTAATTGAAATAAATTGAATTTAATTTAAAAAATTAGCATACACAATTAGCTCTTGGTAACAGTGTTTACCAAAATTACAAAGGAAGAAGAGTAAATACAAAACATTTTCCCTTCCCTCCTCCAAAACTGGGCTCACTCTCCCATAAATACACACAGAATCCATGGGGAGAGTGAACAAAAACTTACAATGATAGTTAGGCACTCATGGAAGGAACACATTTGGCCAAGGCTACTTGTGACTTTGGCATGGCAGAGACTCAATTTACTTTCTCTCTTTAAGGTGACATCATTCATTGTACCACATGATTACCTGGACAATCTCTGTTTTGTCTTTAATACCAGTTCTTTTTTATGCTATCAGAAGTTCTCTTGCCTCATGTGATTACCTCTCTGTAGCCATGTCTGTTTAGATCGTGTCTCTGTTCCTTCAATTACAGTTCTTTTGATCTGATTCTCTAACTGCTGGATGAGGTGTCTCCTTCTGGGTGGGCAACTCTGCTGCTAAACACCATGATTGACAGAAGGGGTTGGCTTTGAAAGTTCCAGCAATCATTGAGGCCATAAAAAAGCACAATACTGTAATGCCACACACAAGAAGCTTTCCAGAAGAATGCTACTGTGAACAGCTTTTTAAGGTTCTGATTACATAGTATAGTGAACACTCTATTTACTCCATAACAAATCAGAGCAAAACATTCACAGAAAATCAAGGTACAGCATTTACAATGTTACAACTTATCACAGAAAATGAAAATATAGCATTCACAACAACTTATCACAGAAAATGACCACCTAGTTTCCACCACAGTGGTCACAAAGTTTTGAATGAAGAACAATCATTCAGTAACTCAATCATTCAATCATCCTTCATCATTCACTATTCAATCATCAGAGGATACACAGATCCTCCACCCTTAGGTCACTAGTAAATTTATAATTTCTCAATCACTATGCAAGTAAAGTCTTCTTTCAGCTTGATTTGGGGCAGTTTCTCAGCTTCCTGGGATCCGCTTCCATGGTCTCAGATCCTACCTGGATTCATCAAACTGTCACCTGGGTTCAAAGGCAGACAGCTCCCAGGTCCTTGTTCAGCTCTCTGTGCAGTTCCTGCTCCACAAGGGAGGTCACAGTGTCCAGTCCATCTCAAATCCTTCACAGTCTCTGTTCCTGGGAAGTCAAGGCTCAACAAAACCACAAACAGGTTCATACAAAGTACCAGTATTATAGTCATGCTTCCTCTGTCTTTGGCAGCTCTGGCTGGCCCTCAGAAATTCTCAACAGCCTCAGCAGTTCCACTGGTCCTTAGCTTTGACTGGCCCTCAGAAATCCTAAGCAGCTCTGGATGGCCCTCAGACTCAGCAGAAGTTTCAGCTGGTTCCCAGAATCAAAACCACTTGATCCAGGTTTTCAAAATTAAAATAATTCTCTCCAGCCTGGGGAGGGAGGGTTTCCTCTTCAGCCTCCCCGGTCGCAGCAGCTTCTACCTCCACAGGGCTTGCTCCAAAAAGATCTGTTTCTCCCTCTCTGGGGCTTTTCCTTATATACAGTATTGCCCCTCCCTATTCAGCCCCTTCCTGTTACATCAGCAACAGGAGACAAGAGTTCATACCTTCTATTTCTTTAACAGAGGCTTAATCTGGACTAGGTGCTAAGTACCTCTTAGCTTAGCAATACAAAAGGAACTTCAAATCTCATTACTGTTACAAACACTCTTCCTTTTATCCTTTCCTTTCTGTAACAGAGAGGTTTGTGTGATCTTAGAGTGGTTCCTTTATGGCTGAAAGGTCCTAGATTCTGATAAATCTACCTCCCTCTATTAATCATCTCAAGTCCAAGGAGAGTCTTAAGAGACAGTGAAAATGAGGTAATTTTCCTTGTTTATAATTGGAAAGTTCTGGCAATGGATTGGTTGTTGGCACTGAGGGAGACAAAATAGCACAGATAATATAGAGGTTTTTAAGCCTGGGTAACTGAAAGGTACACTCAAGAGAAATTTGGAAGTATGGAGGAAGGATGGGATTTGGAAGAAGATGATCAAGTTTAGTTGGAGACATGTTGAATCTGATGTAATGGCAAGTACAGGTGACAACATCTGTCAGAAAATTTGAGACTGGAATTCTGAGGGGAATATTGAGCTGGATATATATTTTAGAAATCATCTGTGAGATATGATCATTGAACTCACATATAGATAAAATAATCCAAGGCAGCATAAAGGGAGAATACAAAATGGGGGTCAGGACAAAAGCTTGGAGGACAAACATGGTAAAGGTGAGGAAGATGACTGAGCCATTGGATTTAGTATGTAAGAGATCATTGATAACCATTGGGAGAGAAGTTTCAATAAAATGGTGAGGTCAGATGCCGCGTTACAAGGATTTAAATTATGAACAGATAATGAGGAAGTAATTTTTTGAGGGGGGGAAGGCAAGGAAATTGGGATTAAGTGACTTGCCCAAGATCACACAGCTAGTAAGTGTGTGAAGTATCTGAGGCCAGATTTGAACTTAGGTCCTCCTGACTCCAGGGCTGGTGCTCTATTTGCTGCACCACCTGCCTGCTCCAGAAGTAGAGTAATTGAAAATAAATTATCCCCTCTAGGAGTTCATCTATGAAAGGGACAAATGATATAAGACAATAGTTTGAAGAAGAGTCAAGGTAAAATGGATTTTGTTTTGTTTTGTTTTACAATATGAATTATATTTGAACATATTTGCTGGCAGTTTCTATGAAGCTAATGGATAGGGAGAGATAATGATCAATATTTCAAGCTCTTACAGTTGAGGAAACTGAGACAGACAGATATTAAGTGATTTGCCCAGAGTCACACAGCTAATGTCTGAGTTCAAATTTGAATTCAATCCTTTTGGACTACAGGCCCAGTCCTCTATCTACTGTGCCACCATTTGTAAATGACATAAAACTGGGAGATATAGCTAATATATAAGATAAAAGAATCAGGATCCAAAAGGATCTTGACAGGCTAAAGCATTGGACTGAATCTAAGAAGATGAAATTTTATTAGAGATAAAAGTAAAGTCTTGCACTTGGGAATAAGAAATCAACTTGATAAGAATAAGATGACAAAGGCATGGATAGACTGCAGTTGTTCTTTTTCTTTTTAAAAGAATTATTTTTCAGTTCCAGATTTTGTCTCTTCCTGTGGCCCTCCTCCAACTCATTGAGAAGTCAAGTAATATGATACCCATTATACATGTGAAGTCATGTAACCATATTTTCATATTAAGACCAAAATTGTTCTTTAAAAAGATCTGGGAGTATTGGCTTTCTGAAAGCTCAATATGAGTCAGTAGTGTCATGTGGCAGCCAAAAATGCTAATATGATGGTTGGGCTGCATTAAAAGAGGAATCATTTCTAGGAATAAGGAGGTGACCATTGCTCTATATTCTGTCCTCGTTAGACCTCATTTTCATTTGGAGTATTGTTGACTGGGGCACCACAGTTTAAGAGTAGCAATGATAAGGCAGCTAGGTGGTGTAGTGAATAAAGCCCTGGCTCTGGATTCAGGAGGACTTGAGTTCAAATCTAGCCTCAGACAGTTAACACTTACTAGCTGTGTGACCTTGGGCAAATCACTTAACTCCAATTGCCCTGCCTTCCTTCCTCCAAAAAGCAGAGAGAGAGAGAGAGAGAGAGAGAGAGAGAGAGAGAGAGAGAGAGAGAGAGAGAGAGAGAGAGAGAGAAGGAGAGAGAAGCAATGATTAGCCTGGATAGGGTCCAGAGATGGACAACCAGGAATGTGAAGATCAGTAGAAAGAAATATATTTAACTACGAGAAAAGAAGATTTCAGGGGCACATGCCATTTGTCTTCAAATATACAAAAGATTGTAATGTAGAAAGAAATTTGACTTATTTTTTTTGGCCCCACCAGGCTAAACTGGGTGTCCTGAATGGAAGTTATGGAAGCAAATTTATCCAGATTTTAAGAAAAACTTTCTCTTAATTTCTCAACCTGCTGAACTCCTCTCAATTTTCCATTAAGTCTCTGGAAATTCTTCATCCAGCAAAGTTGCTAAAGCCCTGGAACTCACCATGTCAGTACCCTCTATGCCTGGGTCTCCTCCCTCCAAGTGGATGGTGGAGAGTTTTCCTCCTAGTCTTTCCATTTAAGGAGGGAGTTGAAGTTAAATATCTCTTCATTTGCTACCTGGCTGCACTCCTCTGCACTTCATCACGCCCTACCTCTGGTTATATTCTTCCCCTGCCACTTGTTTTCTGCTTCATTTTGTATGTTTTCTCTCCCTGGCCCTCTGCCCCCACCCTCCATTATATTGTAAACTGCTTGAAGTCAGGGATTGTATTTTTGCTTTTTGTTATATCCCCAGGATTTAGCACATAGGAAGCCCATAATAAGTGTTTATTGACTAACAATGAGAGCTATCCAAAAATGGAATATTATTTATATCCATTATATATATACAAAAAATGGGTATCCTCAAGTGGTGTTGAGTTTCCTGATCTTTGAAGTCTTCAAGAAGAATCTAGATAGTTATTTGTTGGATTCACTACAGGAGGAATTCTTTTGTGGGAATGAGACCAAATGGCCTCCTAGTTTCCCTATCTTTAAACCAAAGGGGTTGGATTATATAACCTTCCAGCTTTAAATCCAGCCTTTTATGTCATGGCTAGTTGTTTTTGCTTGTTTTTTTCCCCTCCCAATTAGCAAAAATCTGTTTTCTCTCCATTCCCCTCATTGGGAAAACCCTCTCCCACAAAACCCTCCCAGCAAAAACTTACAACCATGCAAAACAAATGGCCCACGTTAGGCATGTTTAAAAAGTATGTTTCAATTTGTTCCTGAGTGCGTCAAATAATATATGCAAAGCACTTTTCAAACACTAAAGCGCTATATACATCATTTCTGTCAGGAGGACAGCGCGATTCATTGTCTCTCCTCTGTAATCAAGGAAGGTCAGTGATTTGAGCAGAATTCTCAAGTCTTTCAAAGTAGTTTGATTGGTTGTTTAACGCAGATCTTATTCTATGCAATTTGACCTCAAATAAATTTTATTTAAAATGATCTGAGGCAACTGGTGACTTAGTAAACAAACAACAAGGAGCTGTCCGAGGCACCCAGTGCTGGAGTGATGCTGGAGTGACTTGCCTAGGATCACACAACCTGTAAGGCTCGGAAGAGGGGGTTCCAAACCTACCTGGTTTGCTCCTCTACCATACTTTTGGCTTACTTATCAGTTCTGTCGTTATATTGTTAGCCCAAAGCCTGAAGGTTAAGATTTTACAAAGAATTCCCTAAAGGCTGGGTTGAGTAGGGTATTACTATTCAAAACGCTAACGTTAAATGTTGGGGTGGATTGAAAAAAAAATTTAACTGACACTGTTTCCAAATCGAACAAATTTACTTTCCACCGACTCGAAACGGAAATGTCGCGAGAAGTTCCGTTGTCGCGGGCTTTTCTTTCCCGGAAACTGAGGGCAGAACAAAGGTCAAATGTCCTTTGAGGAAAGGGCGGGGACCTGGAAATGATTGTCCTTCATCTTCCAGAGCTGTCGTTACACGCGGAAGTGTAACTGCTGCATAGTTTGTTGCGTCTAGGTTTTACTCAGGGGAACCAGATTATGTGGGCCTGAGTATCTGGCCTCTTGAATCGTGGAGAAGAGACCTAACCTAGAGCATCTTTGCGCCTAAGACTCAGAAAGAACACGGCGCGGAGGGATCCTGGAACAACTCCGCCATTTCCTTTCTGAGCCGGAAGAGGATTCAGTTTCAGGAACGTCCCGGAAGTCGCGTTTTTTGCATCCAGACCATCTCCCTTCTTCTGTCGGTTCTCCTCTCTCTCCCGCCCCTCACAACTCCACTTCCCCGCCCCCTTCCCGCCCTTTTGCCTGCGCTTGCTAAATGTGTCCCAGAAAAACTTGAGGGGGAAAAAAACTGCAAAAAGTGAAGTGGGGGAGAGTAGAGGAAGCTGGAAAGGAAAAAATAATAGGGGATTAGAGAGTGGGGGCTGGCAATGGTGGCCCGGGATCAGCCGTCTGCAGCTGCTTGGGCTCTACAGAGAGACTGGACACCCCCAGCCTTACAATCGTGTCACCTCTTCCTGGGAGAAAAGACTAGGACACCAATGAATCAAATGCCAGTTTGTCTATCATCAGTAGCCATTCAACAGGCTTTATTTTGGGCCAGACACTGTGCCAAGCGCCAAGGATTTAAAGAAGGGAAAACAAATCCCAGCCCTCAGATATATACTAGTTTAGAAGAAAAGACGACTATGTATATAGAAGATATGCATACAATAAATTGGACATAATATCAAGGGAGATGATATGCATTAAGAAGAAATGGGTAAGGACGGCTAGATGGCGCAGTGAATAGACATTGGCCCAGGAGTCAGGAGGACTTGAGTTCAAAAGTGGCCTCAGACACGTTTACTAGCTGTGTGACCTTGGGCAAGTCACTTAACCCCAATTGCCCTGCCTTCCTCCAAAAAAAAAGCAAAAAAAAAAAAGAAGGAATGGGGAAAGATTGACTTGGTTTACCGATGACCTCATAAAGTAGCAGCACTCAGGAAGCTTTCAAAAATGCCATTATGAATCTGAAGTCTCCTTGTACGAAGAGCATTTCTTAATTGGTATCAGAGAAGCAAAAAGGAAGTGAATAGATTGAGGTTTTAGAGGACACCTTTATGTGTCCTTTCCAATACTGTGACCACAGCAACTATTCCTCTTGCCCCTAACTTCAAACTGGTATGAAAAAATGGGAAGAGGAGATCTTTCTCTATTTAAAAGGCAACTCCGCTGTCATTAGAAAACAATTTCTTTTGTGCATAACCCCTAACACAAAAATGTTTCCTAAAAAGTACAACCTTCCCCTTTAAGAAACTTCCCCCCGCCCAAAACCCCGAAAACAAAACAAGAGACCTATCATCCCCTAGCATTGTTGTCATCAAAAGATGCCTCAAATGACTTTTTACAAAGATACTCCTTAGTTTCTGATGTGTGATGGGGAGTCATACACTTCTAGGATCCTAGTGCAAGCAGTTTCTGAAGTAGTTAAAAGGCTATGACAACTCGTAGCTAGATGGAGACCTAAGATAATTTTAAAGAAATCAAAAAGAAGCTGTTTAGTCTTGATCTTGAAAACCTTTTAAACCACAGGGTCTTGTTTCAGCTTAAGGCAGCAAATTATCCTTTTCTTCAAAAGATATGTGTGTGTCATTGTACTAGATATTGTGAGGTTAAATAGGGTATTCAATGCATAAGAAGAGCTTATGCATTTACTGTGGAGACTCATCCAAGAAATTACAAGGCAGCACATTATTAAATGTCAATTGACTGATTAAATGCAGTATATGTTATAAGGGTTTTGAAAAGTTATAGATTACTGGGTAAAGGCTTATAAACTTTTCTGTCAATTGAGTAAAAGAATAAGAAGAAAAGTACATTTTGTGGATTGCAATCATAATTGACGTGACATCCATAACTTTTATCCAGAGGGAAGATAGGAGTACAACCACTAAAGTTTTGAGGTTATGTCAACCTCATTTAAATTTATACAATTCAGTTAAAACTATGTCAACTTTGTTTATTTTTTGACACCATGGTGACAAAATCTGGACATTTTGAGGTTATACATCAAAGAAATTCTTGATGATTAAATATTGTGATTCAAAGGTCAGTAAAGAAAAATTATGTCCAGACAGAGACAGAACACCAGACTTTTTGTTTTTTTTAGGGAAAGATTCATGTTTTCTCTTTTGATTTTTTTGGGAGGAGCAGTGGCTTGGTTGGCAATTTTTTAGAGAAGGTATATCCCTTGGTAAAAAGATTATAATTGTAAAACATTATTATAGACATGAATTTAAAAGTTATGATACAATCCTTAGTGCTCAATGAATATAAAGAAGAAAAACATCTCAAACAGTAATCTTTTCATGATATATTTATTGGGAAGAAATGGACTTCTCTCTCAGAAGGCAGACAAAGCAAGGAGTGAACATTGATAGTTCCTAAATATGAATGCTTCTTTCCATGTTTCTCTCAGTAATGACAGTAGATGTAAAAAAGACCAGAAGATGGGATGAAGGAGAAGTCTGTAAATGAATGAAAAAGATGTCTACAGATTCTCTCTCATCAGTTATTTACATTTTGTCTACAAGGCATTAAAACTGATTCAATTAAAATGATCTGTTAAACTTATTGGACAGATATTACAACTGGTACAATTAAAACAATCTGATTGGTTAAACTTATTTGATTTAAATAAAAATTAGATAAAACATGATTTAATTTGTTAATTAAATTGGTTGATAAGGGATTTAACTGATTTTTCCCATTTGATTAATCCTAATTTTTGCAAGTTCAATATGTATCAAGTTCATGATACATACATATATGTCCATTACTTAAATGGACCCAAACCATTGAATTTACCAGTATTTTGCTATATGAATGGATTACCTCAATGCTTCACCTTAATTTGAGAAATTCTTTCAATTTAAAGTAAGGGTTTATTTTATTTTAAAATGGCATTTGTAATAGAAGACTGTATTTTGAATCTGGTAAATATTGAGCTTGATTCTCCCACATTTGATTATGTATAGAATGCCAGGTACATAGAATTGTACAGGCAAAGGTATCAAAAGGTTAACTGGTGATTTGCAATTTGTGTAACCCTTACCATACCACAGAACTGAACTTGAAAACATCAAAGAACAAATCATCCAAGGTTGTAATTAATCAGTCAACAAACATTTATTAGCAATTGCTATGGGATGGTGGTGGTGGAGGACCAGAACTGCCTCCTGCAGGAGGTAACATTTGAGCTGCTTTTTGAAGGAAGTCAGAGACAGCAGGAGGTAGAGATGAAGAGGGAGAGCATTCCAGGCAAAGGAAAGGAGACAGAAATGTAACATAATGTTCAAAGAACATCAGATAACTAAATTGTAGTGTGTATGAATGGGAGTAAAGTGTAAAGAGATTGGAAAGTTAGGAAGGGTCAGCTTGTATGAAGCTTTAAAGTTGAAATTAAGGACTTTATATTGATCCTGGAAATAATAAGGAATTACAGCATTTACCATAGCACCAAGCAGGGAATAACAAGATTAGACCCGTGGTAATTACTTCAACCATATTTTTTTAGTGTGCCAGGCATAGTTTAGGTGCTAAGTTGAGTGGCATTTATGATTTTATTGGCTTTCTCATTATTCCTCTAAGAATACTTACTATTAACTTTTAAACTACCATCCTCAGTTGATTATAGTGTGATTCTATGCAGAATGGAAATATCCCAAACATCATCCTTATATCAAACATCAATGAGATGTTACCATTCAGGTCTTAAGATATCGAATCTTATCTCATGTTCACTAAACTAATGTTTACAGATTGAGTGGTTACTTGAAGAGCAAAAGGAAGCCATAACTGTTGATTTTGCCTTTCTGTCCAAAGACGTTTTTTTTTTAAACCGTCCTTCAAAATTACTACAATAGGAGGCATCTAGGTGGTGCAGTAGATAGAATACTGAGCCTGGAGTCAAATCTGGCCTTAGACACTGTCAAATTCCCCAAATAATATTTTGCAGAGCTATGAAAAGTAATGCCATTCACAGAGAGAAACAAAGTGTCAATGATCTCAAGGGTAATACTGAATAAAAGTAGGAAGGAAGGTAATGCGTGTGTGTGCGTGTGTGTGTGTGTGTGTGTGTGTGTGTGTGTGTGTGTGTGTGTGTGTGTGTGTGTGTGTGTGTATCAGGACCAGATCTCAGGATGTATTTCCCATTTCAGTGGGAAAGATTAGATAACATACGGAAGTCAACAAATATAATAGCATAGGGTTGGATAAACCTGAAGACCCCAGTTACTGGGAGAAGGGCACACTATGTGACACAAACTGCTGAGAAAACTGGAGAACAGTTTTGCAAAATTTAGATTTTAATCAATACCTCACACCTTACACCAAACTCCAAATGGATACATGATAGATATGGGAGTGCACATCACACTCAAAGAAGTAAGGAAGAAGTAACTTTCAGATCTATAGATAGAGGGAGTATTTATGACTAAACAGGTGATAGGAAGGGAAGATCACACATGATAAAATAATTTTAGTAATATAATATGTAAAAGTTTTTGCACAAATCTATGATAATAAAATTTATTTATTTGCATTTTGGAGGGGGAAAGGTAGGACAATTGGGATTAAGCGACTTGCCCAAGATCACACAGCTAGCTTTTGTGTTAAATGTCTGAGGTAGGATTTGAGCTCAGGTCCTCCTGACTCCAGGGCCATTGCTCTATTCACTGTGCCACCTAGCCACCTACTGTAACAAAATTTAGAAGGGAAAGAGGTAACTGATGGACAAAGTCTTCACAACAAATTGCTCAGATAAAGATTTCATTTCCAAGATATATAAGGAAGTAATTCAGATTTATAAGAGTAAGAGCCACTCTCCAATAGACAGTCAAAGGATATAAATGAGACATTTTAAAAGAAAGAAATCAAAGATCAACAACCATATGAAAAAAGCTCTAAATCACTAACAATTAGAGAAATGCAAATTAAAGCAACCTTGAGGTTGCCCCTCATACCCATAAGACTGGCAAGGATAACAAAAGAGGAGGATGACAAATGCTGGTGAGGTTGTGGGAAAAGAGCCACACTGGTGTAGCTGTGAGCAGAATGGTCCAGTCATTCTGGAAAGCAATTTTGAACTATACCCAGAAAGTTATCAAACTATGTATTCTTTTTAATCCATGTACACTACTACTAGGCCTATAGCTCAAAAAAGAACCAAAAAAAGGGAGGGAAAGAATCTATAAGTACAAAAATATTTATAGCACCTCTTTTTTTGGAGTCGAACATTGGAAACAAAGGAATTTATATCGAGGAATGGATAACCTAACTATAGTATATGAATGTAATGGAACATTCTGCCATAAGAAATTTTGAAAATGATAATTTCATTTAAAACTGGAAAGAGCTCTGTGAACTGATACACAACAAAGTCAGAATTAGAACAACTTATGCAATAACAAGTTGGTAGGGAAAACAGCTTTCAAAGATTTGAGAGTTCCGATCAATGCAATGATAAACCAGGAGTTCAGAAGAAGAGACAATGAACTTAAAATATAGAATATATTTTTAGACATGGCTTATATAGGGATTTGTTTTGCTAGATTATGTAGACATGTATTGTAAATTCTGTTTTTCAGGTATTTAAAATTGCTTATTTGGGAAGAGGAAGAGGAAAGAATAGATTAATTTAAAAATAATTTTTCCTTGAAAAATAAAAATTATAAATTATAAAAAAGATATGTAAATTTTTTCTGCTTTTGTTCTAGTCATGGTGAAATCCCCTAAATTATTATGGGACCAAAAAGTTCTTGCTATGCAATGTGAGCAACATTTAACTTGCATTTAAAGGCATATGCATATATTGTTATTGGTTATTGTTATTATTATACAGACCAGTAGGACAAATAAGAGAGGTGATGCAGAAGTCAGATGTTTGAAAACAACTATCTGATCATTAAATCTGATCATTAGATCATAGAGATGAAGTGGAAAAAATCTCAACATTTTTGTCCTAATTTTCCTTGAAGGAGTAGGTCACATGATAACTTTTCAGTTTCTTCTTTTTCTGATTTGATTTCTGAAACGTTATTGTTGCAATAAAAGATAATATTGAAAATGTAAGAAGAAAATGTTTTGTGGAGGTGATTTTGATTCATCATAATAATGTTCAAATTCAGAAATTAAAAGACATAAGAAAACAATGCTTTTAGGTAAAATGAAAATTTACACTTTAAACCACTTGAGGTCCCTGTTGACTTAGAAGATATTGCATTTTTGACAGCTGAGCTTCTGTGATCAAATAGTAGCCCAGGCATAGATTCCAAATCTGTTATGGATCCCTAGTTAACAAGGTATGACTATTTCTTTTTTAAGGAATTGAGGATCCCATCTAAAGCCATTGATTCACGTTTCTGGATCTTGTAGTTTGTGGGGGTGGGGTTCCGGATAGCTAGTTTTGGAGCCGGGCAGTTATTGCTTTGGTTTCTGATATGCATAGCCTGGGAGATGGGGATCAGCCAGGTCCATTGTTCTGTGCCAGAGAAAGCAAAACACTGTGGGCAGCATAGTGTAGAACTTGGGTCTGGAGGTTGGGGATCTGGTGTGGTGACTGTTCTAGGTAAAGTCCAAGTGAGACCTGTAGGTAAATGCACAGAAAGCTGTTTTGTTTCTGGACTCGCTCATCAACGAGGAAGAGTTATACAGATGCAGCCCAGGAGAACTAGAAGACGCAACCAGGAGGAATGACTGGATTTTTAGCATCTGCTTGGAGGTGATCTTGGACAAGACTCTATAGGTATTCCATGTAAAGGTGGAAATTAAGGAAGCTAATCACAACCGGTCGAATTCTCTGTAACAGAAACAAAGCTGTTTATTGTGGATTCCAAGCTGTCAGGCTTTCTATTTTCATTTAGAGGGCTTTTTGAGTGCCGGTGCTGGAAAAATTTCTTCTTGACCTCCTAGCTGAGTATTGACTAATTTTCTTTCTGGTTGTATAATCCAAAAATAGAGAAGGAACTGGACCTGTAATTTCACTATTAAAGGGAAATCCTGGGTGATTAAACTCCCTTTACGTGTGCAGTTTGTCACTTTCTATATAATTTATAGTCTTAGAGAAGTTAAGTGGCTTGCCCAGAGTCACATAATTCTTGATTCAAGTCTGGCTCTCTGTTCTCTCTCTGTGTCTGTCTCTCTGTGTCTGTCTCTCTGTGTCTGTCTCTCTGTCTCTCTGTCTCTCTGTCTGTCTCTCTGTCTCTCTGTCTTTGTCTCTGTCTCTGTCTCTCTCCCTCCAGCTGTGGAAGTAAATTAGTCGACTTGCTGTTAAAGAAATCTTTGAGGTTTTTTTTTTACACTGACGACCCAATCTCAAGAGAACAATTAAGTTCTCTTGCTGTGAATGACAATGCCTCCAAGTTTAAGCAGTCGGAATATGAGGTAAATTATGGTCAATAGAGCTCATGGAACTTGGACAATACAATCAAACACTTCAGATTTAAAGGAAGCAATTAATAAATAGTTCATGCATAATTTTGACGTTGTAATATCAAGTCAACTAAAAGATATATTCTCTTTGGACTTGAAAAAGGGAGAAATGAATTATTGAAGTCTTAAATTCCTAAACTACAAAGCATATGAAATTCCTCTGAGAGAGGAATTGGCATTGTCAGAGCACTACATTTTTTTTGAACGTTAGAAATTAATAATATTGCCTCTGAAATGGGTTTGACATTGTTGTCTTTGCCAGTCCTAGAGCATGTCAAGTAGTGATTGCCCTCATCAGCATGTCCGATCCCTTCCTAGCGTTCTCACCTTGAGGAATTACAAGGTTCTGAAGGGTCCCATGGACCTTGACAGCGCTCAGACTGAGATCTCGAAGGACAGCGGACCTATGTTTGTGGACTTCGGGAGAGGTGAACTACAACCTGCTGATTTTCTTTTGACCAGTGTACCTGGTATTTGTGAAGAACAGCTCTCGAGGCTGTCACGTATTCGTAGTGTCGCCATAGGACCAGGATGCACAGGAGACCTAGCTTACGTCTTACTAGTGGAGTGTCGCGTGGGGAAGCTTAGCTTAGCGGCTTGTAGTTCAGGTAAGCGCTCAGGTCTCTGACTTCGCCGAAGGTAAAGCCGTTAGGCAACAACGGGAGCCTTCCAGTATTTGTGCTGGAGAAGAAAAACAACCCATCTTCAGTGTTGCTGCCTCAAATTGATATCGGGTCGAGAAGCAGATCAGTGACCGAGCTTGATACGTGGTCAGTGGCTGCTGATCACAAGGTCGCAAAGATCTGGGCGGCGGCTTTGGATTCCGGCTACAATGCGAGATTGTCTTATAAAATGCTACCAGAAGTCAACGTAGCCAATTTTCACGTAGGGTTATACACCACCAAGATCAGGGCAACCAGGACCTTGGAAGAGGCTGACGGACTGAAGCGAGTGCTCCTGGTGCTGGTAAAGGACCATGGAGAGCCCCCCCTTTCTCAGCCACTGCTACTGCCACAGCCACCAGGACCGTAGAGAGCGGACAGATGCTCAAAGAGTAATTTGAAATGGCGGGGGCGGGGGCAGCTGTTGGGGAAGGAGCCTAGTCTGGTGGATGTGAACGTCTATTTATCTCATCAGACATCTGCTCTGTGTCAAGGCTGCTGCTGCTGCTGTTGTACGTGGTTATGCGGTGTTCCGCATACCCATGTGTCTGGGCCAGAGAAGCCCCACGCTGTTGTGCTTCAGTATGGTTGGGATTACGTAGTATTCCCAGCAACAGAAGGTGTGTTCTGGAGACTGGGAAGATAAGAACGATGACTTTCAACCCCAGTCGTCCTCTATATCCTTCCAAGTGGGACAAAAACCAAAAGCAGGAGTCCAGATTAGAGCCGTCTGGAAAGAAATGTTAGATTTCGAAGTTTGGGAAAGTCTGAATTTTTAGCTTTTATGAATTTTAGGTTTTCTTTCTAGTAACTTCAAAAATGTTTAATTTCTTTCCATTTCCACATTTTATTTGAGGTACTTCTAGAGAAAATTTGAAAGATGTTATTTTTTGGGAGACAATTCATTTACTCGATGTTTCCGGGAATGGAATCCTTGCATGGTATATTAATTAGCACAATGCCTGGCACATAAAAGCGCTTAATAAATGGTTGTTTACTTGTTGGCTTGTATTGAGATTGCTGTGAGAATCCTACTGAATAATGTCGAAGACAACTTTTATGAGAATTGGAGTTATCACTTAATTCCTTTTTAGAGGAATGTGCTTAGGAATTAAAAGCATAAAGAATTCACGTTTATGGAAAGATAATATTTGTTTTAAAAAGCTCACAAAATTGATTAAAACATAGCTTTACCGTCTGAAAAAAATAATTTCATGGAGCCTTGACCTTGTTTTTTTTTTGGGCTGATACTGTTGTGGGTATTGTTAATGTCTTGACCAAACTGGAATTTCATTGGTTTAAAAACAGTGGTGAGGAAATTCCCTCTATCAATGCAGATAAGCACTGACCAAGCAAACTATAATCTTAGAGAATGGGGAGGGAAAGGAGGGACCCGAGCAGGAAGCTGTTAGGGAGGGGCACTGAGAGGCTAAATGATTTGCATAGTCACACAGTTTGCACTTGAAAGAGATGTAACTTGAACTCAGGTCTTTGTGGACTGCAGCTTGAAATTCTCTATATTTTTGCTAGTTCCCCAAGGGGATTATTTCCTTTTTTTCTTTAATAGAAATTTCTAATTCTACATATCATTGACTTATTTTATGATCATTAACACCACCCAGTATTGCCTTTTTCCCACTTCCTTTATTGTTTCTTTTCCTACTCCCCATTCCTGTATTTCCTCAGGTAAGTATATCTTTTTCATATACAATGCTTCTCCACCCCCTCTTTTACTTCTTTTGAATAAGTTCTTACAAATCCATAACCCAGTAGTTGATCCCATTTCACTAAGTCTCAATGATTCCTATGAAATCAATTTCACCTCTTTGCATTAGGATCTGTAGCTCAACGTGTTTATTACTTAGACTTTGTGCTTTTACACATAGACATATATGCACGGAACCACAGGTTTTATTTCTGGCACATTTTCTTGGATTTTGTCCCCTGTAAATTTCTGAGTCTATTGAGATTTTTTCTTCCTACGTTGTGGTCACTGTCTATGGTGACTAGCATGGTGGCTATAAGAAGGTCGTTTTTTCCCCTCTACATTCCTTTTTAAATTTAGATTCCCTTTGACTAGATTTACAATACTTCACCAACTACATTTTTATCAGCTCTTCTTAGGTATACTCCATCCCTGACCAGGAGCCTATCATTTCTAGACTTTGGAACATGGTTTAAAAATCCAAATTCCATTTTCAGACATCATCTTATTAAAAGCAGTTGCCTTTATTGCTGTATCTCTTCTTTTTAAAATTATTCTTAAATTTAAAAGAGTATTTTGTCTCTGCATCATATTTTCCTTGTGGACATGATGAAAAGTTACTTGGAAGAAAGTCTTTTGTAGAGTGGTCCAGGGATCTGTGCTTGGCTTTGTGAAGTTTAATATTTATATTAATGAATTCAATTCAATTCAACATATGTTTGCTATCTGCCTCTGTGATAGGGACTATGCTAGGCATTGGATTGAATAAGTGAATGGTTGGAATGCTTATCAAATTTGCAAATGATCCCAATTTAGGAAGGATAGTCAACAATTTAATTCTAGATAAAGGATACAAAAATATATCAACAGGCTACAATACTGGGTCATATCTAATAAGTGAAAGTTTAATGGAAATAAGTGTGAAGTTTTATATTGGGGTAAAAAATAAATTTTCAAGTACAAGATGTTGAATAAAAGGCTGGAGAGAAGTTCTCTGCAAAATATCAGGAGGTTTTTAGTGGATCTTATATTCAATTATACTTATGCGAATCTACAATGTGATATAGCAATCTGGAATATCATATTCTTTTCTGGTGGCCATGCTTTAGCAAAGAGATTTATGCAGGAGATTGTCCAGAGGACAATAAGGATGTTGAATTGCCGAAAGATGCTGCTTTACTGGCACAGTTGAAGGGTTAGAAATTGGGAATCTTTAGCCTGGGAAAAGCTCAAGAGGGATTGGTGGCTTTCTTAGGTAACTGTAAAGCTATGATGTAGAAGAGTGATGATTTATTTTGTTTGTCTCGAGGGCAAGAGCTAGGAGGAATGGGTCTAAATTTCAGAAAAGCAGATTTAAGCTTGATGTAAAGAAAAACCTCCCAGCATTCAGAACTATCCAAAAGTGGAAGGGATTGCTGCTGGAAGTAGTGGATTCTCCCTCATAGAGCAATTGAAGCAAAGGCTCTGTTGTAACATGATGGTGTAGTTCAGGTACAAGTTGAGTTGGATGGCTTCCAGAGTTCCTTTCCATATCTGAGATTCTGTGATTTTTTGACTGCCATCCATCACTACTTCCAAAACAAAGACTATTTCTATGAATAAAGGTGCATCACATATGTATAAAACTTCTCTAGTGGCACTGGAAAAAAACAAAACCAAACCCCAAATCCATTATTCCTATTTTACCATAACTCCCCTTGAATAAAAATTGTTATACTCATAAAGTTATATTCCTGTGATTTATTTTTAGTTTTATCTACCTGATGCACTTTTAGAAACAGAATCAATTTTAAAAAGGAAGTTATCTTGGTCTGATATATTAGAAACATGAGTGTGAATGACTAGGGAGAACGACTTTGTGGTTTACTTCCTATTCTAATTTAGAAGTGAAATAAAGGCATAGCGATAGAGCTTATACATTTAGCCACATGATGTCGCTGTCCACCGCGAAGTCTTCTCTAGGAAGGTAAAACAACAAACAGATCTTCCTTCATTGGGATGCCAGAAGCTCCATTATGTGAGTCCTGGGAAACAATACAAGCAGTACTGAATGAGAGAGAGCAATTAGAGGTAAAGATTTATTTAATTTCTTTATTTGAGATATGAAATACTAACTTGAAGAGTTCACCAAGTGTTTGCAATGATGTTTTCATGTCAAAACGGCCTAAGGGCCCAGCATCTGCTGTTTTCTCTTCTGCTCCAGACAGCCTGGGAGGTGGGGAGCGGTCAGGTCCATTACTCGGTGCTGGAGGAAGCGAAACACGGTACGTTCGTGGGGCGAATCGCGCAGGACCTGGGTCTGGAGATCGGGGAGCTGGTGTCGCGGCTGTTCCGGGTGGTGTCGAAGGGCCGCAGGGACTACCTGGAGGTCAATGTGCAGAACGGCATTTTGTTTGTAAATTCGCGGATCGACCGGGAGGAGCTGTGCGGCCGCAGCCCTGTTTGTAGCATCCACCTGGAAGTGATTGTGGACAAGCCGCTGCAGGTTTTTCATGTGGAGGTGGAGATCAAGGACATTAATGACAACCCGCCTGTGTTCCCTACGAAGTCAAAAAATCTCTTTTTTTCAGAATCCAGGCCACTTGACTCCCATTTTCCGCTAGAGGGCGCATCCGACGCAGACACAGGGTCTAACGCTCTGTTGAACTACAGGCTTAGTCCGAGTGAATATTTCTCTTTGGATGTACAGACGAATGAAGAACTGAGTCAATCTCTGTCCCTCGTGCTCAGGAAAACTTTAGATCGAGAGGAAACGTCGAAGGTTAATTTATTATTGATTGCCACAGATGGAGGTAAACCCGAACTCACTGGCACTGTTCATTTGCTCATTAAAGTACTGGATGTGAATGATAATGAGCCGGAGTTTGATCAATCACTTTATAAAGTCCGATTACTAGAAAATGCAGCCAACGGAACGTTGGTGATCAAACTAAACGCTTCTGACGCAGATGAAGGATTAAATGGCCAGGTCTTCTATTCATTCAGCACTGACGTTCCCTTGATTGTACATAACAAGTTTAAAATAGATCCTAGCACTGGAGAGATTAGAATTAAGGGACAACTGGATTATGAAGAAGCCAAATCGTATGAAATTCAGGTAATTGCTTCCGATAAGGGAACTCCATCAATGGCTGGCCACTGCAAAGTCTCATTGAAAGTTCTGGACATTAATGATAACGCCCCTGAGGTGGCCGTGACCTCACTATCACTGCCAGTCAGAGAGGACGCCCCGCTAGGCACAGTTATTGCCCTCATCAGCGTGTCTGATCGTGACTCCGGTGTCAATGGGCAGGTGACTTGCTCGCTGTCGCCCCAGGGACCGTTCACACTGGTGTCCACCTTCAGGAATTACTACTCACTAGTGTTGGAGGGCCCATTGGATCGCGAGAATATGCAGGCCTATGAGCTAGTGGTGACTGCGAGGGATGGCGGTACGCCAACCCTTTGTGCCAAGGCCAGCCTATCTGTGGGGATCGGCGACGTGAACGACAATGCGCCAGTCTTCCAGCAGCCCGAGTACACTGTGTTTGTGAAAGAGAATAACCCTCCAGGCAGTCACATCTTCACTGTATTAGCGTCGGACTCGGATGCTCTAGAGAATGCGCTGGTGTCTTACTCGCTGGTGGAACGACAAGTGGGGGAACGTCCGCTGTCAAGCTACGTGTCTGTGCACTCGGAGAGCGGGAAAGTGTATGCCTTGCAGTCTCTGGACCACGAAGAGCTGGAGCTGCTGCAGTTCCAGGTGAGCGCCCGGGATGCTGGCTTCCCTCCTTTGAGCAGTAACGTGAGCCTGCAGGTGTTCGTTCTGGACGAGAACGACAACGCGCCGGTTGTGCTGCCACCTCACGCTGGTGTTAGTCCAATGACCGAGCTGGTGTCACAGTCTGTAGCGGCAGGTTATGTGGTGGCGAAGATTCGGGCTGTGGATGCGGATTCTGGTTACAACGCGTGGTTGTCTTACGAAATGCAGCCAGAGATAGGTCGCAGTCCTTACCGCGTGGGTCTGTATACTGGCGAGATCAGCACTATACGGGCCCTGGAAGAGTCGGATGGGCCGAGGCAGACGCTGTTGGTGTTAGTGAAGGACCATGGGGAGCCCTTTCTGTCTGCCACAGCCACAGTGATTGTGTCTTTAGTAGAGAGCGGACTCTCAGTGAAGGTCTCTTCTGGAGTAGGCCGCGAGGCGGAGTTGGTGGGCTTGTCGAAAGAGAAGGTCTTGGGAGATGTTAACGTCTTTCTGATCATCGCTATCTGTGCTGTGTCCAGCCTCTTGGTTCTAAGCTTGCTGCTGTATGTGGCTCTAAGATGTTCCACTCCCTCTCAGGCTGTCTATGGCCTCGGGAAGCCCACCCTAGCGTGTTCCAGTGGAATGAATAGCTGGTCGTATTCCCAGAAGCGGGGGCAGAGGGTTTGCTCCGGAGATGGGGTAGTCAAGAACGACCTCATGGCTTTCAGTCCTAACCTCCCTTCGTGTCCCTCATCTGAGGACAGGTTGGAAACAGGTTCTGGCCCTTCTTGTAAGGTGAGTTCATAAGTTGGGGTTTAGTCGTCAATTGAATTTTTCCCCATTCTTGTTTTATTCATATTTAGGTGTTTAAAAGATACAGGTGAGCACTCAGTGCAAAGCAAATCTACAGGAGTTAACTATTTTCAGACTTCAGTTTCCAATATTCCTGCCATTGGACAATTGCATATAATCGGTCTTATTTAAAGGTCATATTTATTTTCAGAAGAATTTGTGCAGACAATACATTTTTCTTCATTTCTCTCAAATTTCCTTAAAAATTATATTTTCTTTGCGCTGTGATTTGTATTTACAATATATGTTTATTAATTTTGCAAATTGATGGCTGGCTATTATTATTTTGAAATATGTAGGATTTAAACATATGAAAGGGTTAAAAAATTAGCATTATAAGATGTAATCAGATGTTTTCTTGGAAAGGTTTTGCTTTTTCCAATTCTTTTGCTTAATGACTTAATATAATTTTATTTAGGCAAATAGAAAAAATCTACCTCAAAGTTACAGTTTTTTTGAACTGTGAGTTTACTCTATAAATTATTCATGTATTTTCATTAATAAAGAACTTCGAAGGGAATTGATTCTTCAGTGAGGTATATGACCATGGTTGGTTTATACCAAAATCCCACATTCACTCCTATTCTTTTCCTTTCCAGCTTCTTCTTCTTCTTCTTCTTCTTCTTCTTCTTCTTCTTCTTCTTCTTCTTCTCCTTCTCCTTCTCCTCCTCCTCCTCCTCCTCCTCCTCCTCCTCCTCTTTCTCCTCCTCCTCTTCTTCCTCCTCCTCCTCCTCTTCTTTCTCCTCTTCCTCCTCTTTCTTCTCTTCTCCCTCCTTCTTCTCCTCCTTTTCCTTCATCTCCTCTTCTTCCTCTTCCTTCTCTTCTTCCTCCTCCTCATCTTCTTCCACTTTCTCTTTAGGACACCTTGTCAATTTTTCTTTGGTCTTTAAAATATTTGAGGAAAATGAAGATATAATAAGAGCAGTAGGTTACAGACTTAATAAAAAGTTCCTGCTATAAACGAAAGGTGATATTATAGTACCAGTTCCTTGTAGAAGCACCGGCAGGAAAAGTTTCCTTATTGTTCTGGTTTTTTTATGCTAAGGATTTGAATATTCACAGAAAAATTCAAAAGAATATTTTATTTACTTTTATTGAAACTTTCCTTGTTTACACATTTACACAGTTTTTAATGTACAAAAACTGCACCTTCAGGTAATAGGATGAAAATATCTCATAATCTTATTCAGTGTGATTTCTCTGACCTTTTAAAAGTGCTCCTGTATATGCAAAAAATATGTTATCTTAGGATAACCAATATCAAGAGAATGGAAAACACAAGTACACCATTAATTTGTAAATATGCAGATGTTTGGAATCATTGATAGCCTTTAACTTCTTGTAGACAGAAACTGCTCTGCTTCTGTAGGTAGAATGTAGAATAGGTGGACTGAAAGTTAGCATGAATATAGAATAGACTGACAGTAACTAGAGAACAACTGTAGATAATTATAATAGCTTCATTTTTAAAAAATCATTTTCAAGTGACTAGTTGAGATTAATGACCAACCCATTAAAAGAGAATAAAATTTTTCTTAACTGTTGAGATTAAGATTAAGGTAATTTGACTACAAAGCACAGGTATCTTTCAAGTATTTGTTAACAGAGGTCTGTGATTGTTTCTGGTAGTTACTGCAGCAATCACTAGATTTGTTTTTGTTCCTTGGAGTGTGTATTTGTTATTAAGGTAAGTTATTTGATTAGATCGGTGACACACTCAGGATGGTGCTCCACCTCCATCTGTGTTCTCAAACAACGTATTGCAGGAAGAACATGGCCATTATCTTCAAAGTTTAGTAATTCATTCCCCAAATTCTTTTATAATAAACTTTTGTGCCATTCATGAATTTCTAAATGCCCTTCTTGAATATATTGTGTTTTCTCTTTACAGATACATAATTTAACAAGATCCTTATGTTGTCTTGATGTATAAACAAAAATTTCTTTTAAATTGTAATTATATTCAGGGAATGGACAGCGTTCAGGAATTTTAGTGAACAAGTATTATTTTTATGTTTGTACCTTCTATACTTTGGATCGCAAAAACTTTGTATCCCAGTACAATTTTTATAATATGAGACCAAAGAGTTCTAATCCTTTAAATTTATTATTGCATGAAAACCCTTGTATTTGATAATTTTCATCGACCTTTCAGAGTTACATTGTATATTTTTATCATATTTTCCCCAGAGTACGAGCTGTGTAACAGACTGTATGCCTCTAGTTCTCAGACTAGCATAGCTAAATTTGGCGAAGTCATCATCAGGTTTGCTACAGGGTTATGAATTTTTTAGATCTAGCAACTTTTGAAGACTATTTGTTGAACCTTAGAGAGACTGTCATTTTGATTTTATGGCAGCTAAGTGGCACTACTGCTAGACTACTGGGCCTGAAGTCAGGAAGACTCATCTTACTGTGTGACTTAACCCTGTTTGTTTCAGTTCTTCATCTATAAAATGGGCTGGAAAAGGAAATAGCAAACCACTCCACTATTTTTGCCAAGAAAACCCTAAATGGTCTCAGGAAAAGCTGGAAATGATTGTGAAGGGAATTTTGATTATGAAGGGAATACTCAGAAGAAATTACAGTCTTGTAGTATTCATGTATGAAGTAAATAAAATGGTCAGAATAGCATTAAACACTGTAAAAAGAATGATTCATTATAATTTTAGTTGTAGGAATCAGGCTAATTTAAGTGAATTCAAATTTGGAGAAGTTACAATTTTTTTATTAAAATATCTTTCAGTTGACCTCGGAGGATCTGCAATTTAACTGAATAGTAGATCTTCACTACATATCTTTCTCTTTTTCCTCCAATGGAAAATAAGCTTTTATTATTGCTACAGAAACAACCAGAATCTGTCACAGAACTAGTTTAAGAAATTACAGAAGAGAACAGACCCTTTTAGAGCAAGATAGTCTTAATCATGTTTTCATGGCTAAAAGCAATTTATCTGTATGAGTAGTGAAGGCCCTACCCTACACAATTTTTGGAGTTTTGTTGAAAGATTGCCTGAATATTTAGTTGCTAAGACTAACTTTTTGGCTCAATACAAATCTCTCAATTTTATGATGTCTGTTATGCATTTCTCCCAGAGTTTTCTACAATGGTGTTCTATTTTTTTTTGGTGAGGGTAGGGGGGCAAAAATATAATTCTAATAGTTGAGGAGATGTACATCATGGAACGAGTGTTCTAAAATTCTGTCTCTCATTGCTATATCTTTGTGACTCTGCTCTGGAACACACTCTCTCCTCCCCTCTGCCATTTAGAAACCTAATTTTCCTTCAAAGGTTAGCTCAAGTTCCACTTCCAATAGGGGTTATTTCCTGATCCCCTGAAGTTGCCTCCCCAATTATTTTGCATTTATTTTATATATAATTTGTATTTATTTATATGTGCACATATTGATTTTCTTTTTTTTAAAATTTATTTTATTAAATTTTTTTTGAGTTACATATTTTCTCCCCATCTTTCCCCCGCCC
>CM053581.1:319957442-319985757 GCA_028627135.1 Pseudochirops cupreus | reverse complement strand
CCCCCCCCATATTGATTTTCTAAGTAGAATGTGAGCTCACTGAGGGCAGGGAACTTTTTGTTTTAATTTTTAATACCCACGGCATCTAGCATAGTGCCTCTAACAGCAGTAGTTGACATTTGATCAGTGTCAGAAAGAGTGGGGCTCAAATCCTTTCACTGACAGTTAAAATGTTATCTTGATCATGTTATATCTCAGACCACTGCTCAGGATTTAGTAGCTAAGTCCTTGAGAGGGTTATGGCTCATTTTGATGGATCAATCTCACCACACCAAAACCATAAGTTCTTTTGATGCTATTTTAGTAACTTTTTGGAAAAGTCTTTTTCTTGTTACTCATGATACCTTTTCTCTGGAAGTGTTTTCTTTTTCTTTTTTAGTTTTATACTCTTCATGCTGGTTATTTTTAATTTCAAATAAGTGTAGCACTTCTTCACTGCTTTTAAGTGTTTATTTGAATCTTCAAAATATTGTTGCTATGAATGGAACCCATGTAGAAGGAAACCTTGACAATAGTTTATAATTAAAAATTTGTTAGGAATTTTCATTTCTCTTAGGAACAAGTGGCTGAAATTACTAAAGGCAGAACATTAACACAAATTTCCTTCCTTCATAAATTTAACTTTAAAAGGTCAGACCAACTCTTGGATCTTTATGTTCAATATTAATATAGTGAGACTAATAATAATATTCAATAGTAAAAAGATATTCTTGGCTGCAAACATAGTTTTAAGTATTCTTATGAAAGTGAATTATGACAAATTTTAAACTTACTATCATTTTTACATGCGGTCATAACAGGGCTAGTGTTTTACTAGTAATAAATTATTTCATTTAATCCAATGCATTCATAACTATTGGCAATATAAATGTTCTAAAATGCATATTTACTTCTCTTTGAAATTAAGCACATTCCTTGATTGAAAGTTATTTAGAGATTTTAAGATAATACAAACTCATTTTTGCTACATGCTAGTTATTTACTATAGGTCCAACTATGGGTAGAATTAAAAATCCACTACTTTATGCCAACATAAATTGTTCTTCTCACCTCATTCTCTTTGATCTTTCTAAAGCATTTAGCGGTTTTGGACATTTTCCTCCCCTACCTGTGGAAGCTCTCCTCTCTTGGCTTTTGTAGCACTATACTATGTCGGTTCTCTGTCTATGTCTCCTTTTCTGTATCCATCTCTCTGCCTCTCTCTCTCTCTGTCTCTCTCTCTGTCTCTCTCCCTCCCTGCTTCCTTCCCTCCTCCCCCTCGGTGTCCTCCTCCCTCCCCCCCAGTGTCCTCCCCCCTCCCGTTCTTCACTAGCTCCCATGTCCCAAATGTAGACGTCCCTTCAAGTTCAGTATTTTGTTCTTGCTCTCAGTTTATCAGGGAACTCAACAGTGCCTCAACAGTGGTTTTGTGACTCCTAGATTTTCTTCAGCTTTGTTTCTTACCGAATTTCTCATTCTGTCACCACATACCATCACGTAATTTTCACTTAGATAGTCTGTCATCTCTTTAAATATTTCCAATCATCCTTTCTTATAAGGTAACATCGTTTTCCACTTTACTGGTCTCTGTTAATAATATCACCATTCTCCCAAATAGCTAGAATTGACATTTACATAAATTTTATGTTTTACGTCATTATCTAATCATCTGATACTCGTGCAGCATCTTTGACATTTTTCTCTGGGGATCCATTATGAGATAAACAAAATTCTGAACTCTTTTATCTCTTCTGATGATGCCACTTTTTTCTCAGTAATACTCCTGTCAAATCTTATTCTTCTATGTCTTTCAGATTCTTTATTTATCTCCATTTCCAATCTTAAGATAGTATCTTTAACCTCATAACTTTCTATCCCTTCAATGTATCCTCTTCACAGTTGCATGAAATTTTCTTAAAGTTCTGTTTTCACCATATCACTTGCCTTCTCAATAACCTAAGATTATTCCCCACTGCTCATTAGATGAAAGCCAAACTCCCTAGCATTTGAGGAATGTCCTTTAGAGAAACAACTAACTCATAATCTTGTATAGTCTAGTAGTTCACAGGACATCCCAGCTCACATTGAGTAGTTTCTGAAAGTCATCACTAGTGTGAAATGCAGGCTTAAACACCTCACCAACACATTACTTTCTCTCTGTGCCTTTGCATGTGCAAAGTAATCCTCTCATTTTTATATCTCATTATCTTCCACCTGCATAGAATCCTCTTTTCTCTTTTGTCCACCAATTCTTCAAGATACATAAAAAATCTCATTGCTACTTTTTTGATAATTCCAGCCAACAAAAGTGTCTCCCCTTTTTGACTGACCACTTATAGCCTACTGCATACAATGACTCTCCATAATATTCTATTTAGCCTTTTATGATATTTTGTCTGGTATTATTCCCACAGAATTTAATGTATGCTTAGGATTATATGAGGTATAATCATAATCTATCCAAAAAGTTTACATTCACCTTGAAATCAGGAACTAAATACAGCATTTACACCTTGATTTTCACAACAGTCCCCAGCACAGTTCTTAACAAAGTAGCTGTTCCACAAATAGTTGTTTAATTGGAAAATATGAGTTTGGATTTTGGATTTACATATTCTCTACACTATTCATAATCAAAAGAATTGTGGGCTTTGTATAGTTTACTTGAAACAGAAATTTTAGGATGTATTTTTAATACATAAAATTTGTGTTGATATGCTTTTTATAATAGCATTTACTAATCATATTGGTAGATGGGAAAATGTAAGTTTTTTTTTTTTGTAGAATGAATATTCCAGCTGAAACTGAATGAGGCTGAAGTTGAGAAGAGGGTTTGCTAATTGGAATCAGAGAAAGCTAATTCCTGAAACATTCTGTTACTTATACATACAACTGATTTTAACAGGACTTTTTAGATTTTCTTTTCTTCATAAGGATAAGGAGAAAAGAAAATGGAAACTATATCGGAATATCCACATAAATAAAAAGTAGCATAAATCTAGATTTTTCTTAAGACTCTGTATGAAGAATTCAAGAGCAGAGGAAACATGGAAAATGATCTCTAAAATATATCTTTTTTCAGCATATCATCAAAACTCGATTCACAAAATCAAATCTCAGGTAGGTGTGCAAATCAAGAATGGCTTTTTGCATATTGGAATGAAGTATTCCTGAGTCTCTGTCTTAGGTTCAGATCCACCATTCACATTACATAGGGTCTTACCTTACATTTTGATGCAGACGGTATTGCAATTTCCAAGTCCAACCAGGATGGGGAGGGGAAGCAGGTTCAGGCCAATTTTAAAGGGCCAATTTTAAGAAATGTATTTAAGTACACCCTTAAAATCAGATATATTATATTTTTGCGAAGATAAAAAGAGAATTTTATCGGATACACTGTTCAAGAGTCTCCAACCTAGAAAGATAAAAATTGGAAATACTGCAGGAGTAAATGAAGGATATGTAATTAAAATAAATTGTTAAGGCCAACTGACCACATGGTGTCGCTGTCTACCAAAAGCTATTTTCTAACAAAGGAGAGAGCTCAAGCTTCCCGTTTAAAAAAAAAAAGCCGTCCACACCCTTCTATTTTTTCTTCCCTGACAAAATCCTGAGAGTTCTCATTGCTCTGCCACTGAATTAAAGGACGTTGGGAACAGTCATCCGCTTTATTCCTGGAATTTTTTTTGAGTAAAGATAAATGATTAAGGCATCTGAAAAGTGTTTGCGATGGAAGACAGGCGGCCTGGGAGCCCAGCATCTACTGTTCTCGTTTCTGCTCCACATAGCCTGGGAGGTGGGGAGCGGCCAGGTCCATTACTCGGTGCCGGAAGAAGCGAAACATGGTACGTTTGTGGGGCGAATCGCGCAGGACCTGGGTCTGGAGGTCGGGGAGCTGGTGTCGCGGCTGTTCCGGGTGGTGTCGAAGGGCCGCAGGGACTACCCGGAGGTCAATGTGCAGAACGGCATTTTGTTTGTGAATTCGCGGATCGACCGGGAGGAGCTGTGCGGCCGCAGCCCCGTTTGTAGCATCCACCTGGAGGTGATCGTGGACAAGCCCCTGCAGGTTTTCTATGTGGAGGTGGAGATCAAGGACATTAATGACAATCCACCGGTGTTCTCCTTAACACAAAAATACCTGTTTATTTCTGAATCCAGTCCACTAGACTCCAGATTTCCGCTAGAGGGAGCATCCGATGATGATGTAGAAGCAAATGCTTTGTTGACCTATAGGCTCAGCACTAACGAATATTTCTCTTTGGAAGTAAAGACCAGTGATGAATTGAGTAAGTCTCTGTCTCTTGTCCTTAAGAAGTCTTTGGACAGAGAGAAAACCCCGGAACTTCCGTTATTACTAACTGCCACGGATGGGGGAAAGCCCGAGCTCACGGGAACAGTACAATTATTGATAGAGGTGCTCGATGTTAATGATAATGCTCCAAAGTTTGATCAAGAAGTCTACAAAGTCCAGTTATTAGAAAATACGGTAAACGGAACGTTAGTGGTTCGATTCAATGCCTCAGATATTGATGAAGGAGTAAATGCCGAAGTTATGTACTCATTCAGTAGTGACACACTCTCTAGTGTAACTGCAAAATTCAAAATAGACCCTATCACAGGGGAAATCAGAATAAAAGGCCAACTAGATCACGAAAAAATAAAATTATATGAAATTAATGTAATAGCTATCGATAAAGGAACTCCACCATTATCTGGACACTGCAAAGTTTTGGTAAAAGTGTTAGACGTTAATGATAACGCACCAGAGGTGGTGGTGACCTCACTATCTTTGCCTGTCAGAGAGGATGCCCCTCCAGGCACAGTCATCGCCCTCATCAGTGTGTCTGATCGTGACTCCGGTGCTAACGGGCAGGTAACTTGCTCGCTGTCACCTCCGAGGCCCTTTGCCCTGGTGTCCACTTTCAGGAATTACTACTCGCTGGTCCTGGAGGATCCAGTGGACCGTGAGAGCATGTCAGCCTATGAACTGGTGGTAACAGCCAGAGATGGCGGGAAGCCGGCTCTGTGGACCACGGCCAGAGTGTCAGTGGACGTCGGTGATGTGAACGACAACGCCCCTACTTTCGAGCAGCCTATTTATACTGTGTTCGTGAAGGAGAACAACCCGCCCGGCTGTCACGTCTTCACTGTGTCGGCATCGGATCCGGATGCACAGGAGAACGCGCTGGTGTCTTACTTTCTAGTAGAACGTCGGGTAGGAGAGCGTCCGCTCTCGAGCTATGTGTCTGTGCACTCAGAGAGCGGCAAACTGTACGTTTTGCAGCCCCTGGACCACGAGGAACTGGAGCTGCTGCAATTCCAAGTGAACGCCCGCGATGCAGGCTTCCCTCCTCTGAGCAGCAACGTGAGCCTGCAGGTGTTCGTGCTGGACGAGAACGACAATCCGCCGTCAGTGCTGTTGCCTCAGATTGGAGCCCACTCGGGTAGTGGTCCAGTGACTGAGCTTGATCCACAGTCGGTGGTTGCGGGCCACGTGGTGGCGAAGATCCGGGCAGTGGATGCGGATTCAGGGTACAATGCGTGGCTGTCTTATGAGCTGCTGCCTGAGATGGGAGTTGGGCACAACCCTTTTCGCGTGGGTTTGTACACGGGCGAGATTAGCTCTACAAGGACCTTGGAAGAGTCTGATGGACTGAGGCAGGTGCTGTTGGTGCTGGTGAAGGACCACGGAGAGCCCCCTCTCTCTGCAACTGCCACGGTGACAGTATCTTTAGTAGAGAGTGGACAGATCCTCAGAGGGTCATATAGTGTGGCCCGGGCTGGAACCGGCGTTGGGAAGGCTACTCTGGTCGATGTGAACATTTATCTGATCATTGCCATCTGCTCGGTGTCAAGCCTATTGGTGCTGAGTCTGCTGCTGTATGTGGCTCTGCGTTGTTCTGCGCCCCATCAGTGCGCATATGGGTCTCGGAAGCCCACTCTAGTATGCTCCAGCGCAGTTGGAAGCTGGTCGTATTCCCAGCAACAGCGACAGAAGGTGTGCTCTGGAGACGGGGTGACCAAGAATGACCTCATGGCTTTCAGTCCCAACCTACCTCCATGTCCTGGTTCTGAAGGGAGAGCTGAGCAACAGCAGGTTAGTTTAGCGCCTTCTAGTGAGGGTGAGTTTGGAAACTAACTCATTGTTCCTTGTTTGCTTTGGGAATTGGTAGTGTTGCTATAGAAGAGTCACATTCAGTTTCCTCACTCAGTAGGTTTGGAAAGTAAATCTAGAACTAAATGTTCTCCTTTTCCCATCATACATACTTTTGAGAATTAAAAACAAATAATTGTTATTGTATTTTATTTTATTTTGAAGACTATTAGGACTTCCCCCCCTACACCTTCCAATAGTGTGCTCTGCGTTTGTGATATGTCTTGAGTTCCCATCTATAAAATGATTGTATAGGTCTGAATGAAGTTCATTTTTAGTTTAGTGAGTTTAGTGAACACGTAGCAATTGAAATTTTAAGTCAAATCTTACAAATACATAGCTCTACTGAAGAGCTATGTTTAAAATAGTAAAATAGTTCACTTCTGAAATTCTGTTGCTTTTGAATTGCTGTACTTTTTAACCAGTCTATTTGGAAGTTCTTCAAAATTGGCATTGTATGCAAATTGTCATGCTATATTATGCGAAGTGTATTAATTTTCAATAAGAAAAATTTGAGGAGGAAGTCAATGGCTCAGGTAGGGTTTGTGATGTGGTAAATTAATGCCAAAATTTCATATTTCTTATTGCTTCTACATCTCTGTCCATAAGGATGTCTTTTATGTGTTTGTTTTTTCTTGATTTTTTTTGAGGGGGAGGGAGAAGGATATTGCAAATTTTCCTATTCGTTTGGCCCTCAAAGTTTTCTGGGATTAATTCACCTACAATAAAACCAAGAGCTCCTGATCAAATAAAGGTCTTAGATATCTAAAGGCTTACATTTCTAGTATTGACATTAAATCTTTTCTCATAAAAGACTTAATAAATTTTTCATAGTTCTTGGATTGATACTAAAGATTATGGTGCTAATGGGAAACAAGAAAATACTTGCTTTGTTTTAATTAGGAGATTTATTATATTTACCTAGTGTTAAGTGTCTGAGATCGAATTTGAACTCAGGTCCTCCTGACTCCAGGGCTGGTGCTCTATTCACTGTACCACCTAGCCACCCCTGAAACTCATATGTCTTGATGTCTCCTAATTTGGCCTAATTAACTGCAACTTAAAGTGCATACATTTCGATCTAGGTGGGGGGATTTTTGAACTCATCTCATCCCACACACTTATTTTAAAGGGGAGGACAATGAGGTCTAGAGAGGTTTTTACTTGTTTAAGGTCTTCAGTTAATAAGTACTACACCAGAAACAGAACCTAAGTCATCTAACTCTGGCTACATGTGCCTTTTTCCACCCCTTCTAGTCTGCCTTTACACAGGGAAATGAAAATGCTTTACCGTGATGTGTCTTATACTTAAGAACTTTATGAAAATTCCAGAATGGGAAAGGCAGAGTCTCTGTGTATAGGACACTAAATAATAGGATGAAAAGATAATTATCCAACAGATACTAAGTTTTTAAAATATTGTAGACGCATGTTGAATGCTTGAAATCATATAGATGCAATGCACGTGACTGAATAAGAGTTATTCATTTTTAACAAAAGTTTTTTCATTCCTATGGACATGGCATTTTACAAAATCTGGGCCCTAATCCATGTTTTGTGTAGGGAGAAAGAGGGTGGAATGATTAGTATAAACAATCCCATGTGCTTAGAGATTCATATTGTCATTATCATTGTCATCCTCTCTCTGTTTCTATCTCTATCTCTGTCTCCGTCTTTCTCTCCTTTTCCCTCTCTCTCTTCCTCTTCCTCTCTCCCTCAAAGTTTTTAAAATTCTACTAGATAATCTGATGAATTTTATAGCTATATAACTATATATATATACATGCATACATATATATGTATATATAACTCATAACTATAGCATCAGATTATTCTTAATCCAAGAGAATAGGGTAAAGATGAGTATGTTTATGAAAAGGAGTTGTTCCTGTCCTTAGTTTGTACCTACAGGTCTGTAGTTGTATCAACTGCCAGAAGGAATAACTAAAACTATTTGTCTTAGTAGGAACATAAAAGAGGTAGGTACCTAAAATATATTACTGAGCTCAATCAATCATCCACCAAGCCTAGGGGGTATTTCTCTGAATGTGTCGTGAGGGATCATTTTGTTGGAAGAGAATAGCTGTTGTTTGCAAAGGTTACTAATCCATCTCTAAAGTCCTTGTTCAGTGATCTCTTATGCATTATCTTTCTTTAATTTATTTCTGAACATGATGCGTTATATATGATTGATAAGTAAAGCAGATGGTACTGGTAATTTTTTCTCTGCTGCTGTCTAGATACCTTTGAAAAACTCACATATGTTTTTAGAGGTACAATGGCCAGAGTGGTTCTCTACACTATCAAGAAAATAACAAAATTTGAAATTGAAGTCTTTTTAAGAATAAAATTTAAATTTGGAATCTCTATAGTTACTGAGGAAAGAAATGGCAAGTTGATGTATATCAGTAGTGGAGACAGAATAAAATAATCTTTTTATATAGAGGGTCTTTTTATTGAAAAATTACTTTGCAAATTCCTGTGGTTTATTTACTGCTGGTGTGCAAAAATGTCAACTTTGCCCTGTCAATTTTGCTTTTTTTTTTTCATACTGTAGCTCTCTATGGTGGAATTGCATTTTGTGGAAAATGATAATTCTCTCAATATTTTGAAAAAGGAGATTCTTGCTCATAATGGCGTGCATTTAGTTCATTTACAATTACATACTTTTCTCTCTACTAATATTATCCTGATATATTATAGCTAGCTTTTATTTTTATTTTATTTAGGGTAGCTGGGTGTCACAGTGGATGGAGGGCAGGGCCTGGAATTAAGAAGCCTTGAATTGAAATCCAACCTCAGACACTTACTAGTTGTGTGACTCTGAGGAAAATCCCTCTGCTGTATGCCTCAATTTCCTCATCTGTAAACTGAGGATGATAATAGCAACATCTTTACAGAGTTATTGTGCTTAACACATATAAGTGTTAACAATTATCATTTAAATAAAAGTAAAATTCCATGTCTTTTGAATTGCTTATTCAATTCAGGGAAGGAGAACAAGAATTTAAACTCAAAATTAAAAAAAAAATGAATGTTAAATTTTTTATGTGCAGTTGAGAATAATAAAATTTTAAAAAGGTTGTTGACACCTCTAACAGAAGAATACTAAAATAATTTCCATCCCAGGATGATGCAATTTGTAACATATTTCAGTTCTTACTTCAATGAATTGAAGGATATTTATTTTTACAAATATATGTACTAAATATTTTTATGAGATTTATGACCTACAGTTCATTCTCAATACTGCTGTGACATATGTACCTGTAAATCTCTTTGACAAGCAACAGATTATTCCATGTAATCCATCACATATAAATCCATGAACAATATAAGCTCCAAATTCCACATCTTCTTCTTGCAATTAAAACATACTTTGTTTATTACTTTTATGGAACAAAAAAAAATCCAGGTTTATTTTTTATATATCACAGTTTTTTTGTCATCAACTATGAGTGTCAATATGTGTGCAAATGGTTTCCATTTCCTCATTCTTGTTTATCTCCTGGCAATATCTGATAACATTGGTCATTCAATTTTTGAAAAAAAAGTTTACTCATGCATTTAGTGTTTACATAACTATCACTTCTGAATATACTCCTTCCTTTGTAACAAAGGAAATAAAATATTAAGCAAAAACACCCCTCAGTAATTTGCTTTTTCAAATTTAGGTAGGGTTATTCTCACAAGAATCATAGGATCCTTCAAGATTCATGTTAATTTCCTCCAGCAGCGTAAAGAAAATATACTTTCTCTTTGCTGGAGTTCTCTTTCCTACTCTATTCCCATCCAACTATTACCAGTTCTTCAAGCTATATCTCTACTGTTGCCTCTATTGAGTTTTCCTTGGTAATATCAGTCATATTTATCTCTTCCCCATTCATGATCATCCATAACACATAGTATATAGTCACATTTTCTTTTCATTTGGTTTACTTAGTTTAGCATATTATACCATACTGGTTTGCTTTGTTTTCTCATTGTATTTCAAGACTTAATCCAATATGTTGGGATCTTGTGCAGTGCCCATGTATGTTGGTCACTTTCTGTATTTCTAGTTGTTTTTAAATGAATTGACTTCTCAAGGACTTCTTGAGCAGGATCCAAGTTCTAATAGGTCATCCAAGCAGGAAAAGTCTCAAGTATAGGCCAAACGATGGATTTTTCCCCCAAGAATGGTCTAGCCTATCTAAACCTGAAGAAAATTATCACTAGAGGTTTTGCCACTAAGTGATGATTTTGGGAGGAGTCTAAGTTGCTTATGAAACCATCTTTAGGAATGGAGGGTCTGTGGCCTACATGGGTGGAGGAAATATCTACACAGATAAAGTCACAGATTCTTGAGGTATTGGAGAATAAATTTTGATACTTCCAACATGTTCTGTATGACAAAAGTTTGTGGGCTTATGCAGAAGTTATTTTTCACTTCAGTCTTGAAATCAGTCTGACAAATGAAATGGCTGCAATTACATGACAAAGCATTTGAGGGGATCCTGTATCTTTTTCTATGGATTCCTGTGACCATATAGTTGATGTCTTAAAGAAACTTTCCTAGTTTCTAAGGGTTCTAACAGCTCATAAAAAGAAAGTCTTATATGTTTCTAAGTCACATACATATATCTATAATTTGGGAGAGTCTATGAACCAAAAGATTCCTTTATATTTGAATGCAAATGAGTCATTGGTTTAATATTGCTCTACTGTTATGCCCTTCATCTCTTTCTCTCAGTCTTGTAAGCAGGAAATTCTGCCTATTCCAAAACATTTCAGAAGGGTTATAAATTTAAACATTTGTTATCTTTAGCCTCTGGGCTATGAATCTGAAATATTATTTATGAGATATTTTATATTAAATAATAGACAATAACAAAAATGCTCATCCATACAAATATCCAACAGGCAAATTTCAGATTGATGAAAAAAGTTGCTTATTAGTGATAAATGGAGTTATTAGTGATAAATGGAGCTTTCTTGAAGAGCAAAATTGAAAAGACAAGGGGAAGTTAAGTACCTAATACTTTTATGGATTTTTAAAAAAAGTTTTAATTATTTTATTCTGGGACCTACACTCTCCAATTCCCTTAACTGTCATTCACAGATTGGACCTCCCTGGGGGGTGACATTTACCTTGGGGTCAAAGGTACCCTATGGGTACATACTCTTAAAATCATGGATTATGAACCTTCTCTGGAGCAGTTACCTTTAAAAGACAGCCAGGAGATACAACTAACTCAAAGCGAGGCATTTACCGAGGTGTTATAGTAGGAACAGAAACAACAAACCGTTCCTCTCCCCCAACCTGAGGCATACTCTGCCACAAATATAGACAATGTCTGTAGAAATAGTGGGCACAAACTTGGAGTACATTTTTTTTTAGTAAGGTACACATATAGGAAAACCATGTATCCAAGGCAATGCCTAATTATCGTTCTGCTGGATCTTAGTGTCATTTCTCTTCTAGTAATATGCTCAGCTTCCTCCTACTCTCCCACCCCAAAGGATCTTTACCATGTGTATTATTTAATTTGACTCACTGGGATTGTTCTTCCTAGAATTTCAACTGACAGTGACTATACCTTGCATCCATGATTGATTCTCTTCTTCCTTGTGGCCATGAATCCTATTCTTTGCAGCTGTTTCCTGACTCCCTTACCGTACTATTCCTTTGCTGAATGCAGTTTTTCTTACTGGATGAGTAGCTCTGTTGCAAGATACCATCGCTAACGATGAGGGAGGGAGGGAGGGAGAAAGGGAGAGAGGGAAGCTAATGAAGAGGGAGAAATCTCCTCACTCTTACTCTCTGCATTGAATCTTACCAATGTTGACAAATTTAAATTTTAAAAGCCACTAAGGGCATGGACAACCTTACACCAGTCATTGACAACCTTACGCCAGTCATTGACAAACTTCCCCTAAAATTCATTTAGAGAAACTTCTTTCACACATCATAAAAGGATAGGGACCCATCTTTTCACTTTATTTAAATATTAACACCTCATCTCTCTGTTACTGGCTCCCTTAATGATTTTTCATCAGTTGCTATGTAAGGAGGTTTCAAATGGTCAAATATCGACTCCCCCCTACCCTCCAACATACTTGAAAATGCACCATTCTTAAGTTCTTTTTCTTTATGAACCATTTTTTCTCATAAGAAAAAAATGAGAAAAATATTTTCTTTTTTCTCTTTTTGTTCAATAGAATCCTACTGTTTTCCTGTCCCCACAACATGAGCATTTTCCAATAATCTGTCTTTGGACCTTCTCTTTTCTCTTTCCTCTTTCTACTTCCTCACTGGTCATCTTACATGCAGATGATTCTCAAATTTGTTTTTTCAGCCTTGATCTCTCTTCTGTTCTCCAGAACTATATTTCCTTCTATAATATGACATCTCCACCTTGATATTTCACCTGCAACTTTGAAATTAATGTGCCCCAAGCTGAATGTTTTATTTTTGACTCCCATCCCCACTACTTTCTCTCTTGATTTCCGCTAATCTTTTCAAAACATCATCATTCACTTAGCCTCAAATCCATGGAGTTATTTTTTATTCTTCCCTCTAAATTACCTTTCATATCTCATTGGTTACTGAATCCTGTTGATAATTTATTCTCAACATCTCTTATACCTGTCTCTTTCTCTCTATTCCTACTGCCATCAATTATCATGGTATAGTGAGAAGAGCTCTAAATTTGAATTCAAATCCTTGATCTTTCCACTAATTATCTTTGTGATCAGGGAAGTCACAGCCTCTTTGGCACTCCAGAACCTGTGAGATAAGAGATGAACCTAAGCTAAATGCTCTTCAGCCTGAAATCCTATGATCTCAATATTGGTCCTTTCAGGAAAATGTAACACTATCTCAAAGGAATCCCTGCCTCAAAAAATTCTGTTGTCTTGAAAATAAAGAAAATTTTCCTGAGGTTACAACTAGCACAACTGAATATTTACTTAATAAATAAAGATATAATTTTTTCAGAATATATTGGCATAATATAGTCTTCAGTGTCTATGAGAAAGCTTTAGTAGGGTTACATAAGATGATTTAATACATCACAGCTAAAGACAATTGGAAAACTAGAAAGTAATTGGTAGAGTGAAGTGCACATTAATTATGACTATTATTAGAGGAATGAATGGACAAGGAATGTTGATGAAAACCTAGAGGGAAAGACTGAAAAATTGTAATGGATTTTTTCTTGATATTAATTTAAATGTAAATTTTCCCAAGTAAAATTAGCTGGTTGCATTACTTTTCAATGTTTTTGGTAAGACTTTAATTTTTTTTAAACTATAGAGGATAACGGAAATAAAGACTTAGATCTCACTTACATATTAATCCACAAAGTGTCGCTGTATACCAGGAATCTTTCTAGACACAGGAAAACACCGATTTTCCTGACTGGGAAGACAGACACTCCTTTTCTTCGCCACCTTAGAAGAGCTGAAAACCAGGGACTATCTGAGATTTAGATTTAAGGTATCGTAAATAATCGTATTCATTTATGGGAGACAGGCCGTTGGTACAAGGGCAGAGAAAAAGGATTTGAGATGGTTGCTAGGTCTGGAGGCCTCCTGGGTTCCCGGCATCTGCTTTTCTCGCTTCTGCTTCACACAGCCTGGGAAACTGGGAGCGGCCAGGTCCATTACTCTGTGTGGGAGGAAGCAAAACACGGTACATTCGTGGGGCGAATCTCGCAGGACCTTGGTCTAGAGGTCGGGGAGCTGGTGTCTAGGCTGTTCCGGGTGGTGTCCAAGGGCGGAAGGGACTACCTGGAGGTCAATGTGCAGAACGGCATTTTGTTTGTGAATTCTCGGATCGATCGGGAGGAGCTATGCGGCCGAAACCCGGTTTGTAGCATCCACCTGGAGGTGATCGTGGACAAACCGCTGCAGGTTTTCCACGTGGAGGTGGAGATCAAGGATATTAATGACAATCCGCCGATGTTCTCCGTAAGACAAAAGAATCTGTTTATTTCTGAATCCAGCCCACTAGAATCTAGGTTTCCACTAGAGGGCGCATTGGATGCGGATATTGGAGAGAATGCTTTGCTGACCTATAGCCTCAATCCTAATGAATATTTCACTTTGGATGTAAAGAAAAAGGATGAGAAAATGAATTCCCTTAAGCTTGTTTTGAAGAAAGTTTTAGACAGAGAGGAAACCACTGAACATCATTTATTACTAACTGCCACTGATGGAGGAAAACCCGAGCTCACCGGTACCATTCAATTGCTTATCACAGTGCTGGATGTGAATGACAATGCTCCTGAGTTTGAGAGGACAGTTTATAAGGTGAAATTATTCGAAAATGTACCTAATGAGACATTAGTTACGAAAATTAATGCCTCAGATTTGGATGAAGGATCAAACGGGGAAATTATGTATTCATTCACTAGTGATATTTCCTCTAATGTACAGAACAAGTTCCACATAGACCAAATCAATGGTGAGATCAGGATAAAGGGAAATATAGATTTCGAAGAAACAAAATTATTTGAATTCCAAGTAGAGGCGACTGATAAGGGGACTCCTCGCATGATTGGCCACTGTATAGTTCTAGTCGAAATCATGGATATCAACGATAATGCCCCTGAAATTGCGGTGACATCGCTGTCACTTCCTGTCAGAGAGGACGCCCCTCCAGGCACTGTTATAGCCCTCATCAGTGTGTCTGACTGTGACTCTGGTGCTAACGGGCAGGTAACTTGCTCGCTGTCACCTCCGGGGCCCTTCACGCTGGTATCCACTTTCAGAAATTACTACTCGCTGGTCCTAGAGGGCCAGGTGGACCGCGAGACAGTGCCTGACTATGAACTGGTGGTGACAGCCAGAGATGGCGGGACGCCGGCTCTGTGGACCACGGCCAGAGTGTCAGTGGACATCGGTGATGTGAACGACAACTCACCTGCTTTCGAGCAACCTGTTTACACGGTGTTCGTGAAGGAGAATAACCCTCCCGGCTGTCACATCTTCACTGTGTCAGCATCGGATCCGGATGCGCAGGAGAACGCGCTGGTGTCTTACTCTTTAGTAGAACGTCGGGTAGGGGAGCGTCCACTCTCGAGCTATGTGTCTGTGCATTCGGAGAGCGGCAAACTGTATGCTTTGCAACCCCTGGACCACGAGGAGCTGGAACTGCTGCAGTTCCAAGTGAACGCCCGTGACGCGGGCTTCCCTCCTCTGAGCAGCAACGTGAGCCTGCAGGTTTTCGTGCTGGATGAGAACGACAATCCTCCAGTAGTGCTGCCACCTCACGCTGGCGTTAGCCCAGTGACTGAACTGGTGTCGCAGTCGGTGACTGCAGGCCATGTGGTGGCGAAGATTCGGGCTGTGGATGCGGATTCTGGCTACAATGCGTGGCTGTCCTACGAGCTCCTGTCGGAGGTGAACGTTGGGCGCAGCCCTTTTCGCGTGGGTCTTTACACTGGCGAGATAAGCACGACGCGGGCCTTGGAGGAGTTTGATGGACTGAGGCAGACGCTGCTGGTGTTGGTGAAGGATCACGGGGATCCCGTGCTCTCTGCCACAGCTACTGTGATGGTATCCCTGGTTGCAAGCGGACAAACCCTGAAGACGTCTGGTGCAGCCCATGCAAAAGTGAAGGAGGGAGTTAGGGAAGAGGCACCCCTGGTGGATATTAACGTGTATCTCATCATAGCTATCTGCTCGGTTTCCAGTTTGCTGGTGCTGAGCTTGCTGTTCTATGCCGCAATTCGGTGCTCCTCGCCTCGGGAGGGCCTCTACTGTCCAAGAAAACCTACTGTAGTGTGTTCGAGTGATGTGGGGAGTTTATCTTATTCTCAGCAGCGTCATCCAAAGATTTGCTCTGGAGAGGGAGCCACGAAGAGGGACCTAATGGCCTTCAGTCCCAACTTCCCTCCTTGTTTGGGGGACAGAGGTCAGCAGCCAGAGGAGGACACAGAACCTGGGAAGGTAAGTCTTGATTTGTACTTCTGAGATAGTCTTTATTAGCAACTTTTAAGAAGTTTGAAAAATTCCCACAAATATTTTCTATTGCCCCCCCCAAGTTTCATCCTCCATTTCACAAACATTTAATGTTACCTTAAATTTTCCTTTGTGAATTTGCTAGAGATATAAATGATGTTTGAATGATAACAAACAATACTCAAGTTCTGCTCTTGGGGATAGTTTCAATCTTTTGAAGTACTGACTTCATTTTTCCATGAGAAGATGTATTGATGTATGCCAGAAGTAAAAATTCCACTTGGATAAACTGTATGCTTTTAAGAATTTTGCACCCTCCTCTACAACTACCCCTCTGCCCCGACTTGACCCTCGCAAGTTTGCAGGTTTATTCTCCAGTGGATGAACTACTTCCTAGGGGTCATGCATGTTGGGTTCAAAAATTCTCACCAATGCACCTAATTAAAGTCATCCAGGAAACACAAGGTACTCAACATGGGGAAGTCATTCAGCTAAGTCTTTGTACATTTTGTGAGTATTGGCATAGAATTCTGGCTCTCTACCAGTTTTCTCTTAGTCTTAATATATGCATATATTTCTGCCATGATCTAGGGTACTTCACCCCTCTCCTCACCCAACTCCTAAGGTTTTTCAGCTTCCTTTTATGTGTTGTCTTCCCCTATTAGGATGTAAGTTCTTTGAGAGTGGGGACTGTCTTTTTCTTGTATTTGTATTCCAAGTGCTTAGCACAATGCTTGGCACATAGTAAACACTTAATAAATACTTGACTTGAATAGCTTGTCCACTAATATATTTTCTGGAGGATACCTGTATCAACACCTAATTTGCATGAAAAGCATATGAAAACTGTTGATGTCCATGGTGCATCTTGCTATAGCTCTTCGGGAAACTGGCAATTTTCATTTTTCAGAGATTGTAGGGTTTGCTGATTTACAGCATCACTTGTCAAGTATTGTTAAAAGAATAGATTTTTGTGTTGGGGAGCAGCTTGAAATCATGCAATTTCATAAATACAATTCATCTTTTCTCTCTATTCTCTTATTTCTATTTAATCCTGGTTTTAGCTCATAATCTTGGTTCATCGTTCACAAAACTGATTAATACAGGAGGCTGTTAGTTAAACTGCCCATCCAGAGTTGGTTTGGCTCTTTCATTTTTCCATTGTAGACTGTAACAACAATCTCTTTTGGATGGCTATAGATAGTGTTGAGGGGCTTGTCTTCTTTCTGGGGCTTGATGCAACAAGTAGAATGTCTTCAGAAAACAGTAGCTTCTGGAGGACTTTGCCCTTTGGCAAATCCTTTGGGGAATCCCTTTAACAAATACTATTCAGAAAAATCTTGCTGTTTTGAAAAAAAATTTTCATTGTTGAAAATATTGGATGGTAAAATCATTCTAACTTTTTCCTATTCTTGAAGTATGACTTCTGTTCTTACCTGAACCTCACCAAGAATCCCTTGTACATTATCATAAAAAAAATGTGGCCACCCACCCTTCACTTTCATATCATGAGCGAGTTGCAACCTATTACCTCCTCAGACAATATATTATATTTTTGTAGAACTGGCATTTTTAGGAAGGTTTTCCTTATAAAAAGTATAGATATTCCTCTCAGTAATTTCCACCTTTTACTCCTATTTCTGGGACTGCCTGTGAGGCCAAGAAATCTGATCCCTTTTTACCATGAAATTCCTTCAGATACTCAAAGATAGCTTTCATGTTTTTTCCTTAAGTTTTCTCTTCTCTTCTTTCTCAGCTCATTAAGACAATCCTTAAATTGCAGAGTCTCTAGTCCATTACCAATGGCTGTCACCTTCCTCTGGATGCTCTCTGGTTTGTTAGTATGCTTCCTAAAATCTGACCTTGGGAGCCAAACACTCTATTACAGATGTTCTCTAATGAAAGAGGAGAGTATAGACCTTCATTTTAGTGTCGTTGAATGCAGCCTATGAGTTATTTAGCTTTATTCACTCTCATATTGCATTGTTGACTCATCTCTTCAAAGTTGAACAGAATTGCCAGATCTCATCCATGAAAACTGTTGCTGATGTCTTTTTATCTTTGTAAAGCTCATTTTAAAAATACAAATGTAGGGCTGTTCAATAATCTCTATTAAATGCCATCCAATTTATTCAATCTATTTTCCTATCCTGTAGACATCTGCAGGGAGCTATACATTTTCATAAAATGCATTAGCTATTCATTTCAGATTTGTCTTCTGAAAATCTGATAAGCATGCCATCCTGGTCATTGATGAAAATGTTAAACATAACCAAAAATAGATCCCTGAAGACATAAATTCAAATTGAAACCAAACCGTCAATGACTATTGTTGATGTCTAGTCATGAATCCAGTTTACCCAACTCTACTATTGATTTGCCCACATTACTTCATCTTGTCAATTGGGACAGCATGAGAAATTTTCTTTAATGCTTTCCAGTAATTTAGTCAAGCTATGTCTATCCAATTATCCTATCTAAAAGTCTAATAACCCTGTCAAAAATGGATATTAATTAGTCTGTGAATCATCATGGCTATAAGTAATTGACAGTGTAATTTTGGATACAGACTAACCATTTCCTTAATAACATATTCTAAATCCTTACCAGGCATTGATGTCATATTCACTAGTTTATGTTTTGAAGACTTCATTCTAATTTCAAAAATTATGGCAACACTCTCCAGTTCTGCGACATCTCTCTCATTTTTTATGATCTTTCAAAAATCACTGCAATAGCTCTACAATCAAAATTGTAAATTCTTTCAATGGCATGAGATTCATTTCACAAAGTCCAGGTGACTTGAACTTATCATTTGCTTTTAGATGGTTTTTTATTATTTCTTTATTTATCTTCAATTTTCACTCTCTATTAACCATTTTTCATGTTATCCTTTCCAGCCCAAAACTGGTTCTTGTTGTTAGAGAAAACTGAAGGAAAGTAAGGATTGATTAATTCTGCTTTTTCTGAAATTGAGTGTTATCACTGTCAAATATGTTGTGAGAAAGACTATAATCCCTTCTTTGATCCTTCTCTTTCATCCAAAATAGAGTTAAAGGTTTTTAGGTTGTCTTTCATATTCTGCCAAAACTACAGAGGGAAGACATTCAACAGTCATTTGAAAATGTAGGGTAGGAACTCAGGAGAGTCATTATAGTTGGATTGTAGATTTGGGAGTCAAATGTGTTCAGATAATTGAACCCATAGCAATATTACCAAAAGAAAGACGATAGAGAGGCAAGGCAATAGGGTCCAGTGAGTTCAGAAAATCATCAACTTAAGATATTTCCTACAGCACTTCTTTTTTCCTCCCTTATTTTCCCCTAGTTTTCTGAGACATACGCATTTTCTGTATTTACACTTTAAATGACTAAATTCATTATTCTTACTGATTGCAACTCATTTATTATCAGTATCTTTAAAACCATATAGAGAAAGGTGAAAAGATGTTTTCTTTCTGTCCTCACATTGCTTACACACTTTAAATCGTTCCTACTTCCCTACCATATTGTACCGTGTGCCATATATGTTGGGGATCACTTATTGTTTAAGCTCTTTGAGTGGACTGACTACACCTGTTAGGGTGTTACCTGAGTCTAGCACACAGTCTGTTGGACATAACAACTTAAATATTTGCGGATTTGAATTTTTTCTAGTGAACAAAGACTCCATTACTTCTACATCAGGTCGTAGAAAACATTGAAAAAGATAATATTGCTTTCTGAAATTGTGAGAATAATGATCTTATGCTTCACTAGAGCTAAATATGGGGAAATAGATTATAGATATTATTGTCTATTGCAAATACCACAATGGGAATTACTGAATTGAGTCTTCGTAACATTTAGTATCGGCCACATGATGTCGCTGCCTACCACAAAATGGTCTCCCCATAAAAGGCCAAACCTTACATTAAATATTAGATCTATTCAGTCGGCGATGCTGAATGATGGCGGATGCAGTAGAATGAGTTTGAAAGAATCAGAGAACGGTATTTACCTTTACGCTCTAAAAATGATTCATTGACTAGAACAATTCCACGGAGGATTTGCGATGTTTTTTTTCGGGGCAGGCAGCCTGGGAAGCCGGCATCTATTGTTTTCATTTATGCTTTATACAGCCTGGGAAGTGGGGAGCGGCCAGGTTCGTTATTCGGTGCTGGAGGAAGCAAAACACGGTACGTTCGTGGGGCGAATCGCGCAGGACCTGGGTCTGGAGGTCGGGGAACTGGTGTCGCGGTTGTTTCGGGTGGTGTCGAAGGGCCGCAGGGACTACCTGGAGGTCAATGTGCAGAACGGCATTTTGTTTGTGAATTCGCGGATCGACCGGGAGGAGCTGTGCGGCCGCAGCCCCGTTTGTAGCATCCACCTGGAGGTGATCGTGGACAAACCGCTGCAGGTTTTTTATGTGGAAGTGGAGATCAAGGATATTAATGACAACCCACCCTCTTTCTCAGTGAAGGAACAAAAGCTGTTTATTCCCGAGTCCAGGTTGTCAGACTCTAGGTTTCCACTAGAAGGAGCCTCTGACCCTGATATTGGGAGTAACGCCTTGCTTACGTATTCACTCAGCATCAATGATTACTTCATTGTAGATGTAAAATCAAAGAATGATCAAGACAACTTTGTTGAGCTAGTGCTGAAGAAAACGCTAGACAGAGAGGAAGTACCTGAGCATCATTTAATACTGACAGCCACAGATGGGGGCAAACTTGAACTCACTGGCACACTGCAGCTGCTCATCACAGTCCTGGATGTGAACGATAACGCCCCCACTTTTGAACGATCCGAATACCAAGTGAAGATATTAGAAAGTGCAGCCAGTGGGACCTTAGTGATCAGACTGAATGCCTCCGATGCGGACGAGGGCACCAATAGGGAGATTTTATACTCTTTCAATAGTCTCTCTCTACCTGTGATTAAAGATAAGTTTCATATAAATCCAGATACGGGAGAAATTATAATTCAAAAAAATTTGGACTTCGAACAAGTAAATTCATATAAATTTCGAGTTGACGCAACAGATAGGGGGAACCTGCCCATGGTTGGACATTGTACTATCCGAGTGGACGTCCTGGATACCAATGATAATGCCCCGGAGTTGGCGGTGACATCACTGTCAATTCCTGTCAGAGAGGATGCTCCTCCTGGCACAGTCATCGCCCTCATTAGTGTGTCCGACCGTGACTCTGGAGTCAACGGACAGGTGACCTGCTCGCTGTCTCCCCCCTCGCCCTTCAAGTTGGTGTCCACTTTCAGGCATTACTACTCTCTGGTGCTGGACAGTTCTGTTGACCGTGAGAGCGTGCCCGCCTATGAACTGGTGGTGACAGCTAGGGATGGCGGTTCTCCAGCTCTTTGGGCCACTGCTAGAGTGACTGTGGGTATCGCTGACGTTAACGACAATGCGCCTGCCTTCCAGCAGCCTTTGTATACCTTGTTCGTGAAAGAGAACAATCCTCCAGGTAGTCACATCTTCACAGTGTCTGCATTGGACCCTGATGCTCAGGAGAATGCGCTAGTGTCTTATTCCCTAGTGGAGCTGCGGGTGGGGGAACGTCCTCTGTCAAGCTACGTTTCCGTGCACTCAGAAAGCGGGAAGGTGTTCGCCTTGCAGTCTCTGGACCACGAGGAGCTGGAGCTGCTGCAGTTCCAGGTGAGCGCCCGGGACGCTGGCTTCCCTCCACTGAGCAGCAATGTGAGCTTGCAGTTGTTTGTGCTGGACGAGAACGACAACATGCCGGTTGTGCTGCCGCCTCACGCTGGCTTTAGCCCAGTGACCGAAGTGGTGTCACAGTCCGTAGCTGCGGGCCACGTGGTGGCGAAGATCCGGGCTGTGGATGCGGATTCAGGCTACAACGCGTGGCTGTCGTATGAGCTGCTACCGGAGGTGGGTACTGGACGAAGCCCTTTCCGCGTAGGTCTGCACACTGGGGAAATCAGTACTACTCGGGCTCTGTATGATTCGGATGGACCGAGGCAGACACTTCTTGTGTTGGTGAAAGATCATGGAGAGCCTACACTGAAGGCCACTGCAACCGTGACTGTGTCACTTGTAGAGATCGGGAGGGAGTTTAAAGGTTCTTCTCTGGTTTCCGGGGACCTAGCAAAGACTGGCGTAGGGCAGAAGGCCCTGGTGGCTGTGAATATCTATCTGATCATTGCCATCTGCTCGGTGTCTAGCCTGTTGGTGTTGAGTCTGCTGCTATATGTGGCACTTCGGTGCTCCTCGGCCCCACAGGGCTTTTATGGGCCTGGGAAATCCACTCCCGTGTGTTCAAACACTGTAGGGAGTTGGTCTTACTCCCGTGAGCAAAGACAGATTTGCTCTGAGGAGGGCGCTGCCAAGAACGACCTCATGGCCTTCAGTCCGAATCTTCCACCGTGTCCAGGTTCTCGTGAGGGAGAAGAGGCAGAGCGCATGCAGAACTTGGGGAAAGTAAGTCTGAATTTCTCCCTTTGAGAACATCTTTTATGTTGATTTAGATACATAAAAAATTAGCTCATATACCTGAATTCCTTTTAAAAAGTAAACCTCTCATATTGCTTTAACATCTAATTTTGCTAATATTAAATTTCATTTGCAGTATTGGAATATTTCAAAATTAATACACACGTGTGTGAAGTATGGTATCTTTGAATGGAACAAATATTAACAGAGAATTTTGTCACTGGAGATTTTTAGTCAATATATCTTTTTGGAAGTTTCTTGATTAATCTTCTTAAGGCATAGATCACGTGATGGGATTTTCCATGCCATTTCTTTCATCTTTAGCGGCTCTATTTTTCCCCTATAGAGTTCCAACTTATTTAACTGTCATTCAAGATCTTCTGAAAGTAAGTAGTTATTTTAATAGTTAACACTTATGTCATGTTACTTCTCTCTACACACTGTTCTTTTAGCAAGACAGAATACTTTGTCTTCCAAACATTCCTTCAGATGTTTTTTTTTCCCCCCAGTCTTTTGTGTTTGGTTTCTTATTGAGTTACCTCTGGAATATCTTCTCTTTCCCTATTTGGTTGTTGAATTACTACCCAATCGAAACCCACTTCTTTTTTCCTTCTTTTCTTTGCTTTATAAAAATTGTATTTATTTTAACTTTTAAAAAATATAATTTTGAGTTCCAAATTCTATCCTTCTCTCTGGCCCTGCTCCCACCCATTGAGAAGAGAAGCAGTGTGATAGAAATTAAACATGTGAAATCATGCAAAAGACGTTGTGTTCCATATTAGCAGTGTTGCAAGAAAAAGGAAGAAAAATAGAGAAAATGAAAAATCATACTTCAGTTTGTCTTCAGAGTTCACTAGTTCTCTCTCTGGAGGTGGATAGTATTTTTCATCATTAGTCTTTTAGAATTGCGTTGAATCATTGTACCGATCAGGGTAGCTAAGACTGTCACAGTTGATCTCCATTACGATATTGCTGTTACTATGTACAGTTATCTCTTAGCTTTGCCAACTTCTCTCTTTGTCAATTTATATACATCTTCCTGAGTTTTTCTGAAACTATCCTCTTCAAAATTTCTTATAGCACAATAGTATTCTATTACAATCATGTACCACAACTTTTTCAACCATACCCCAATGGATACTCCTTCAATTTCCAATTCTTTGCCACTGCAGAAAGAGCTGCTATGAATATTTTTGTACATATAGGTCTTTCTCCTTTTTCTTTAATCTCTTTGTGATATAGACTAGTAGTGGTATTCCTGGATCAAAAGGTATGCAAAGTTTATAGCCCTTTGGTCATAGTGTCAAAATTTTCCCCAAAATGATTGGACCAGTTCACAACTCCACCAGTAGAGCATTAGTGTACCTATTTTCCATATCCTCTCCAGCATCTGTCATTTTCCTTTTCAGGTATATTAGCCAATCTAATGCGTGTGAGGTACCATCTCAGCATTGATTTAATTTTCATTTCTCTGATCAATAATGATTTAGAGCAGTTTGTCATGTCACTCCTGATAGCTTTGATTTCTCCTGATGAAAACTACTTGTTCATATCCTTTGACAATTTATCAATTGGAAAGTGGTTCATTTTTATAAATTTGACTCAGTTCCTTATATATTTGAGAAATGAGGACTTTATGAGAGAAACTTGTTGTTTCCTTATTTTCTTCTAATTTTGGCTGCATTGGTTTTGTGTAAAAATTGATTAATTTCATATAATCATAATTATCAACTATATTTCCCATGATACTCTCTCTTTTGTTTGGTCACAAACTGTTCCTTTATCCATAGATCTGACGTAAAAACTGTCCATGCTCCCCTCATTTGCTTTTGATATCCTCCTTTATGTCTAAATAAAGCCTCATCTTGGTATATGGTTTGAGACATTGATTTATGTCTAGTTTCTACCAAATTACTTTCCAGTTTTCCCAGCCAATTTTGTCAAATAGTAAATTCTTACCCCCAAAGCTCGGATCTTTGGGCTTATGAAACACTGGATTACTATGGTAGTTTACTACTGTATATTGTGTACCTAATCTATTCCCCTGATCTACCACCCTTTTTCTTAGACAGTACTATACTGTTTTATCATTACCACTTTGTGATATAGTTTGAAATCTGATGTTGCTAAATGGCTTTCCTTCACTTCCCTCACCCCCCAATGATTCCCTTGATATTCTTGACCAAAAACTCACCTCTTTCAAGAAGCATGTTTCCTTATGTAAGTCCCATCTCTCCCCCCTGACCTCCAATAACAATTTGTTTTGCTGCCTCCAAAACATGCTTTAAAACGTATCTTCCTTGTCTGTGTATTATAGTGACCACCTAAATACTATGTGGACAGGGATAATGTCTGGTCTAAGCTTTACGTCTCTCCCATATTGCATACAGTGCTCTTTAGATAGCAGGTGCTTAAAAAAAGTTGTTAAAAGTGGATTGTTAGTGTAATGATTGGCCTCTTCTATGAAAATATGGAGGATAAAAATTAATATTTTACCTGGATAAACTACTGTTTGTAGAATTTATTTCTTGGGCATTATCGAAATCATGTTCTTTCATCTCTGCTGAACTTTAGATTTTTCAGTATCAAATTTCCAGCACCTTTCTTCTTCAGACATGAAATTTCAGATTTGACTTTTATATATCTCCTAACTGTTCTTTTAAAAATGTTATTAACTACTTTACTTAGGCAGTTTGAATCCAGGGATGTATTTCTTCTCATTAATTTTGGGCTCTTAGTTTTAACCATGGTGGCATAATTTTTTTTGTTGTCATCTGTAACTTTAATCATCTAAGGACAAAAGAATCTCTTTTTATCACTTAGATTTTTGAAGAGTAATTTTATTTATCAGAATAGACAAATTTCATATGAAGACTTTTGGTAATATTATTTTTGGAAAAATTAGAAAATCTTATTGCTTTTAAGAAGATTCTTTTGTTTAAGTGGTTACATTTAAGTTGATATCTAATCTTTCTCTTTCTTTCTTTTTAATTATTTATTTGCTTATTTATTTATTTCTCTCTTTTTTTTAGAATGGATTCAGACATTTTCTCTAAGTAGTCAAGGGATATTGGCCATTTTGCCAGATCAGGCACATTTCTTTCGGTGCTGAGCACAGACTAGACTATTAATAAGCATCTAATTCACTTTCTCAGGTGTTGCATGTCTCTCAACTTTCCCCAGGTCTCTCTAATTTCTTAAGGTTTCTTATTTGGATGGAAGAAATATTGGTGCTTAATAATACTGAGGATAGGGATTATCATCATCAACTGCTAATATGTTTGGCAACTCCGTTAACTTTATGAAAACACTAATTTGAATCTATGAGACTCAGAACCTGCAATATGATTCTATTCTCATTTCATTATGCCAGAAATATCATTCATTAATATTGGCTGTCATAGAAGCAGGAGTAACTAAATCTAATTCTTCTATAATTATGTTTTTCTTCCTTCTTTAGAAGCAATAAGGGTGGGGGGATTTGAAAAGAAGGAGAAACCTCTAAAATTTCATAGAAGATGACATGAAACAAGCACCCTGGTGCAGGCCCTTATTACCTGATGCCTGGACAATTGTGATAGTCTCCTTGATAGGCCTTCCTGCCACAAGATTTTCTACTCATCCTTCACTTAGCTGGCAAAGTGGCGTTCCTTAAGTGTAGGTCTGACCATGCCACCCTAAGGGGGAACTCCAGTGGTCCACTATCACCTCCAGAATTGAGTATAAAATCCTCCGTTTAGCATATGAAGCCCTTGATTAGTTGCCCCTCTACTTTTCTCATCATCTTACATTTTACATAACCCTTCAACCTTCCTCCCACCTAAATACTCTGCAATGCAGTGATCTTGTTCTCCTTGTTGTTCCTCAAACAAGACCCTCTATTTCTTGGCTCTAGCCATTTTTTCTGGTTGTCCTACAAGTGTGGAATGTTCTCTCTATTCATTTCCACCTCTGGATGTTCTAGCTTCCTGCAAGTTCTATTTAAAACCCTCAACTTCTATGAGAAACCTTTCCAAATCTTCCTTTATTCTAGTGCCTTCCTTTTATTGATTATTTCTAATTTATCTCGAATATAATCTGTTCACAGGTAGTTGTTGGCATGTTGTCTCCTTCAATAGACTGTGTGCTTCTTGAGAGTAAGGGCTGTATTTTTGCTTTCTTTGTATATTGGAATAGAGCCTGGCACACAGTGGCACTTAATATTTATTGACTGACTTTTAAAATGCATCATAAATATTTTAAAACGCAAGATTATATTATTCACATTCTTATAGCACCTTAAGGTTTACAAGTGATTTCCTTGTCCAACTAGTAAATGTCCCCAAATAACAAGAGAAGAAACCTACTCAGAAAGGGTAAGTGATTTGCCCAAGGCCACAGTAAGCAGCCTTCAGAAATCAGACCTAAGTCTTCTGACTCTTCTGACTATCCCATACAGTACTCTTTCCAAGGATGCCAGAGTTCCTGTTTAATGTTCTCAAAACTGCAAAATTTCCAACTCTACAACAAGAAGTACTAAGATCATTTTCTTTCCTTATTACGTTACCTTCTTTCTGCAAATTCAAAATCAGTTTAAAGACATAAAAGAACCAAAGCACCATTTCCTTCATAGTAAAGCAGCAGAACCAGTCACAATGCAAGTATCCTTTTTTTGTTTGATGGAGAAAACTGCACTTGTGTGCTGCAGGAGCTCGCAAAACTCCAAAAAATGGGGGAAAAAAAGATTTGTGAAACAAAACTAGATGCCGGTCAATATATGAGCGGCTTTTTTTTTTTACACCATAAAGAAAACATGTGACTTACGCTTGGTGCCACATGATGTCGCTGTTGCCCACGGAATATCGCTAAACATCATCTTTTGGGTCTTGGAGAGAGACTCCGTTTTGTCGTTAATGATGCAAAGCAATGGCGGATGCGGCAGAATGAGACTAAAGGAAACGGACACCCATATTTATCCTTATTCCAATATCTGAGGTACCCTTCGGAATAAAGCGAAGAATGTTTGCGATGGTGTTTTCCTGGGGAGGCGTCTTGGGAGCCCAGCAGTTGCTGCTCCTGTTTCTGCTCCACACAGCCTGGGAGGTGGGGAGCGGCCAGGTCCATTACTCGGTGCCGGAAGAAGCGAAACACGGTACGTTCGTGGGGCGAATCGCTCAGGACCTGGGTCTGGAGGTCGGGGAGCTGGTGTCGCGGCTGTTCCGGGTTGTGTCGAAGGGCCGCAGGGACTACCTGGAGGTCAATGTGCAGAACGGCATTTTGTTTGTGAATTCGCGGATCGACCGGGAGGAGCTGTGCGGCCGCAGCCCTGTTTGTAGCATCCACCTGGAGGTGATCGTGGACAAGCCACTGGAAGTTTTTCATGTGGAGGTGGAGATCAAGGACATTAATGACAACCCACCCTTGTTCCCAGTGAAGGAACAAAAGCTGTTTATTCCTGAATCCAGGTTACCGGACTCTAGGTTTCCTCTAGAGGGAGCCTCAGACCCAGATATTGGCTCTAATGCCTTACTTACTTATAGGCTCAGCACCAACGACTGCTTTATTCTAGAAGTAAGAACAAAGAATGATCAAAGTAAATTGGTTGAACTAGTGCTTAAAAAACCGCTAGACAGAGAGGAGGTTCCTGAGCATCACTTAATACTGACAGCCACAGACGGGGGCAAACCTGAACTCACAGGTACATTGCAGCTGCTCATCACAGTCCTGGATGTGAATGATAACGCCCCCACTTTTGAACGATTCGAATACGAAGTGAAGATACTAGAAAATGCAGCCAGTGGGACC
>CM053581.1:319939495-319956942 GCA_028627135.1 Pseudochirops cupreus | reverse complement strand
CTGGTCTTATTCTCAGCAGCGGCGGCAGGTTTGCTCTGGAGAAGGGGCTGCCAAGAACGACCTCATGGCCTTCAGCCCTAACCTCCCTCCGTGTCCTGTTTCTGGGGAAAGAGGCCAGAAGCAGGAGTCTGGCTTGGATAGCTCAGGGAAGGTGGGTAACTACTGAGTGTGCCTTTCAATTTTTGTTTGGATGCGAATTTTTGTTTTTCCCCAAACGGCCCACAATTCTTGCGACTCAGTCTTTTTACATTGATATTTTTAATTTTTCTGTCTTCAAATTATACTTTCCCTTTCTTAAATAACCTGATAAAATTTTGTAAATTATCTTTTTTCCACTTCATCTTCTTCATCTTCTCCTCTTTGTTCACATTCCCCTTCCTCTTAAGTATGTCCTTTCGTGGGTCAATACTTTCACTTATCTTTTACTTTCAACAGCATGAAAATGGTTAAATGTTTCTGTAGAATTCTTCCTTTGCCTAGTTCCCATTACATCTCTTTTTTAAAAAGACCCACGTAATTTTTTTGTGCCACATTTATCATTAGTGGGACTTTTATCTTCTGCACTTTTAAATTCTTATTTTGATTGCTCTTGAATGCATTCCATTTCTTTGATAGGCAAAATCAATATTTGGTTAATAGTATTTAACAATATGTGGTTGCATTGTGTTAATAGCATTGCATAACTCCTGTGAAAAGTTTTTATACAGCATACTATTTATTGTATATGCTATAGCTAGCTAGCATTTATATATCCTTTGAAGAGTTGCAAAATGTTTTGTTTATATTATCGGATTTGATCTTCTCTACTACCTTGTGAGGTGAGTTCTACTATCTCCATTTTACAAGTGTGGTAAAAAGCTCTAATTTTCTTTGTGACTTTTCATCCAATTCTTTGAATTCCTTCTGGCTCTATCCATTACATATTGATGGAATTCTGGCTTTTAGTTAATTTTTGTCCCTCCCGTGTTCATCTCATTATGTATTCTGGGAGTTTTCTTGTAGATTCATTTCAAAAGATTTTTGAAGGTGTTATCTGATTAACACTCAACTAATCAAAAGTTAGAGGAACCTCCAGAATGGAAGAGATGAAGTATGGACCTAGGGGAACTTAATGTCATTTCAGAAAGTCCTGTTTTAGTGGAAATATGGAAATTTTGGGATCTGTAGCAACAAACAATAGTCTCTTCAATCTTTATTGGTTGGTCTTTGAAAGCCAATACTCATGGATTAGGGCAGGCCAATGATTATTCCTTGGCTGGGGAGGAACTTTTTGGGAAGTTATAACCTGCTGGAACAGGAGCTGAGGCCTCCGATGTGCATTTCAGGGTGAGAGCAGATGGTTTTAGCAAAGAGAAGCCTAGTCCATGGGCCTCTCCTCACACTTGCATCTGCCCCTACCTCCATTCCTCATTGTGGCTAGAGCTGCAGTCTGATGGACATCTGATTCACAACTTCTGTCCTGCGGGAACACCTCCTTTAGCAAAAGAATCCAGAATAGCAAATGACAGGAATAAAAAAATCCTCAGGTTTGACATCAACAGGATCTTAAGATAGCTGCATATATATATATATATGTAATTTCCGAAATTGAGATTCTGAAGGCAATGGCTTGGCTTTAGAATTAGAGAATTTTTAATCTCAGTAATGCAATTCTGTTCAATTTGTATATGGCAAACTCACAGCACCACTCTATTACTTATACTTTTTAGTTAATATAGTTAATAATTATGAACTTTTGCCTGGCATTCAATGTACTGATTTCTTTTAAATTCAAATTCTGGTGTTTTCCAAACATTTTTTGTCACAAATCATCAGGGAAAGTTTCATGCAGCTTATCCAAAATGAAAGTCAGAGGAAGACTAGTCATGACTGGGGAGATTTTCCTGAGCGTTGAACAGACATCTCTGAGGTAGATTTGTTCCGGGTGCAGGTCAATACTTTGGCAAAGTTAACACAAGCCATTAAAATTTGCAGAGCAGACGAGCCTTCAACAAGGGGAGCTTAGCACAAATTTCTCAGCCTCCACTTCAAGAACATATAGCAGAATCAAACAGAGATCCTCGCTTATTTCATGTACGTTGTTTCAAATATAAAAAGCATATACTTGACTAGAAGTCAGAATCACAAATAGCTGGAATGAAGATGAGTCAGATTGTAATGAAATTAAGTACAAAACTTAATGGTATATTTGTGATGATTAAGACTTAAATTCTACCGTACTTTAAAAAATACAGATGATGATAGAAATAAAATTTTGGTGAAGTTCATTTGGGATTTATTAAACCTTTATGCTATATAGCATCCTATGTAACCAAGAGTAGTGTGTGGGTAATATTTTAACATTTGTACGGAAAGTTCCTTCTAAGACTGAATTGAGAAAAGAATTGAACACTCTATGACTGTGGCAGGCTATGGTGTAGCAGATTACAGAACTACATACTTTTTTTTTAAATCAGGCAATATTAGACCTAATGTAATTAGATCAAATAAGTGAAAGAAATTGGCAACTGACCCATATTCAGAGAGCCATTATGTTGGGTCTCAGCAGTAGATATGAAAGAAGCAGCTGTTGAGAATCGACATATTTGAACAGAGAAATTTGTAGCTACATGCAGCCTATCCAGGATCCCAAATCTTTCATTTCCCACAAACTTGGCAGTTCACTTGCATCAGACAGCACATCCATTTGATACCATTAAAATCAGTCTCTATGCCACCAGTACAGGCCTTGCCTGGAGTAGTCACTCATATAAGTGTCTGTTGGCTCATTATACACCCAGCTACCATGGAAATGTATTACCTTACTTGGGAGTATTTACATTAAAAAAAAGCATTGAAAGTACATTTAAAATTATAAATGAAATCATTTATGTTTAAAATAGAAATGTATATTACTGAGCAGGTTCAAGGCACTGGGACTACACGTCTTCTGTTTGGCTAAGGAGTTTGCTATTAAAGGCAGCTGGCTAGGGTTACAGTGAATCACTAATGTGGTTTAGAGGAAAGAGCATTGAATAAGGAATTAGAAGATTTGAGTTGAACCTTGTGAAATGACTAGTTCTGTGACCTTATGTAAATTACTTAATCTCTCATCTATAATACAGAAAAATTGTATTTGTACTTCTTACCTACCAGGATTGTTGTGAGACTAAACTAAACTAGGGGATGAATTCTATTAGACAGTAACAAATGCTGGCTTTGGAATTAAAGAATCTGCTTTTGAAAGCCAGATCTATGACTTTCTTCCTGTGTGACCTTGGGCAAGTCACTTGGTTTGGGTTTCAATTTTCTCCTTTACAAAGTAAGGTATTTGAAGTAAATAACTTCCAAAGTCCTGTGCAGCTCTAAAGTTATGATCTTACAAAGGAAAAAAAGCTTTTAAATAATGAAGAATGATATAAAAGTCAGTTATAGTTTTTGTTATCTTTAATTTTGGAAGATTGGAAGGCAGTACCGGGACTCTGAGACCCATGGAAGAAGGCAAAAAGGGGATGCTGTAGGTGCTGAAGAAACATTTTACTCATTTCGAGATTTTGCATATGGGAGTGACTTCTTGTGCCTCTGTTAGTAATGTCACTTTTTCTTCAATCCCCTGTGGATTTCACCCTCCAATCTATGCTGAGATAGGAAGATGGAGAGAAAGCTCTCTTCTCTTGAGGAGTGATTACATTTACTCTTTCTGGCTAGATAGTATTTTGACATTAATATTTCCTTTTAATATAACTTCAAGGATTTTTTCCCCCTACATTGTGGGAGGCAGTTGGCCTTAGAATCAAGAAAGCCTGGGTTCAAGTCCCATCCGTGACACATGCAGGCTGTGTGATACAGGGCAAATAATTTAATTTCTCAGTACTTTCTCAGAACTGTAAGACTATAAGCTGCAAAAGAAGTGTTAATCTTCTTTGGCAGAGGGGATTTACTTAAAAAGAATTCTGTAAATGAATGAAACCACATATCCTAAACAATCTCAAGTTTTCTCAGCTTAAGTAGCTGAGAACTAGAGAAATTCTGGTGTTAAAATTTTTGTTCCTGGGGGCGGCTAGGTAAGTCAGGAGGACCTGAGTTCAAATCTGTCCTCAGACACTTAACATTTACTAGCTGTGTGACCTTGGGCAAGTCACTTAACCTCAATTGCCCCTCCAAAAAAAAAAAGCAAAGAAAAATTTTTTTTTGTTCCATAAGTACCGTTAGACCAATAACTTCTAAGAGGTGTTATCACCCAAATGGCATTAAATAAGATTTTACATAAGTTTCAAATCAAAGTGATAGTCTTTTTTGTTTGTTTGAAGATGTAGAAGAAAAATGGATTGAATTATACTCTCTAAATTTATCATTCTTAGGGAAAATGAAACTCATATATTCCCATGTGAGGTATAATCATGGGAAAAGGTTTTTTATTCTAAACTATGATTTATGATTTAAATCTATGATAGAAAAGGAATAAGCATTTTCTTCAACCCTAAGCTGAGGCAACATAAGGGAGAAAAAATATTTTATTTTTATAATAACAACTTCCTATAGCCAATGGGAGACAGTTGCTTAATCAAGAGAAAGTTGGCTGTGAAATCAGGAAGGGATGGGTTTAAGGAAGTAGTAGTGAAATCTGATTGACATGTCAAGGAAGGACATTTTTCATTCAAATGGCTAAAAATCGATAGCAAATGAAAGGAATATAAAAATTGGTAGAACCTGATACAATACTACAATATAATAATAATTATTTCCCAGAATTCGGGTAGAAAAAAAATTTATTATCTTATATGTATGTAATGAAACTTTATAGGTGAGGATATATGAGAAGGAAATTATATTTTCTTGGATTTTAACATGAAAATAACATTGTAAGACTAAACGATAACTTCAGGAGTTCTACTAAACATATAAAACAAACCATAGCATGTTTTAAAGACAATGCAAAAGAACAGAAAACCTAAAGACTGAAGAAATAAAAGCCTGCTGCAAATTAATCGCGATAGTACTTACAAATTGAGCCACATGATGTCGCCATACACCGCAAAGTGGGTTTTTAAACAAAGAAAACCACCTTCTCCCCAGTGTAGAAAGAAGCTTATTCAGTAGCTGCTTCAGAGAAAACCAAAGGGACCAGAAACGAAAAAAAAAATTGGATTTAAAGATTCGCAAAGCATTCCAGAAAATGATGTATGTTTCGAGTCATAAATAGGTTAAATAATTCCAGAAGAAAGGATTTGCAATGGGATTTTCCGAGCGAGGCGGCCTGAGGCTTTTGCACTGTCTTCTCCTCTGCTCAGCCTGGCAGGTGGGGAGCGCCCAGGTCCATTATTCGGTGACGGAGGAAGCGAAACACGGTACGTTCGTGGGCCGGATCGCGCTAGATTTGGGTCTGGAGGTCGGAGAGTTGGTGTCTAGGCTGTTTCGGATGGTATCTCCCGACCGTAGGGACTATCTGGAGGTAAACGTACAGAACGGCATTTTGTTTGTGAATTCGAGAATCGACCGTGAGAAGCTGTGCGGCCGCAGCCCCGTTTGTAGCATCCACCTGGAGGTGATCGTGGACAAACCGCTGCAGGTGTTTCATGTGGAGGTGGAAATCAAGGACATCAATGACAACCCCCCTGTGTTTTCCGTATCACAGAAGAATCTGTTTATTTCTGAATCTAGCCCACTAGACTCTAGGTTTCCACTAGAGGGCGCATCGGATGCCGATATCGGAGTGAATGCTATACTCACCTATAGGCTAAGCCCTAATGATTTTTTCACTCTAGATATACAAAACAATGATGAACAAATTAAACCTCTCGGACTAGTATTAAAGAAACTTCTAGACAGAGAAGAAACTCCCAAACTTCACTTACTGCTTACAGCCACTGACGGGGGCAAACCAGAGCTTACTGGAACAGTTCAGCTACAGATCACGGTGTTAGATGTGAACGATAACGCCCCTAAATTCGACAAAAAATTCTATAAAGTTAGATTGGCTGAAAATTCGTTAAACGGGACAACGGTTATAAAAGTAACTGCCTCAGATATGGACGAAGGAGCAAACAGCCAAATTATTTACTCATTTGAGAGTGATGTCCCCCCAAATGTGCTGTCTAAATTCTCAATAGATCCAATGGATGGAGACGTCAGAGTGATCGGACAAATAGACTTCGAAGAAAGTAAATCATATCAAATCCAGGTAGAGGCGAACGATAAGGGAATTCCCAAGATGGTGGGCCATTGCACGATCTTGGTCGAAGTAATGGACACCAATGATAATGTTCCCGAAGTGGCAGTGAAGTCGCTGTCGCTCCCGGTCCCAGAAGACTCTCCTTCAGGCACAGTCATAGCTCTCATCAGCGTGTCTGACAGAGACTCAGGAACCAATGGGCAGGTAACTTGCTCTCTGTCACCCCCAGGGCCTTTCACGCTGGTGTCCACCTTCAGAAATTACTACTCGCTGGTACTAGAGGGTTCTGTGGACCGCGAGAGAGTGCCGGTTTACAACTTAGTGGTGACTGCGAGGGATGGCGGGACGCCATCGCTTTGGGCCACAGCCAGCGTGTCCGTGGCCATTGACGACGTGAACGACAATGCACCTGCCTTCGAGCAACCTGTGTACACAGTGTTCGTGAAGGAGAACAACCCGCCGGGCTGTCACATTTTCACAGTGTCGGCATCTGACCCGGATGCGCAAGAGAACGCGCTGGTGTCTTACTCACTGGTGGAGCGGCGGGTTGGGGAGCGTCCTCTGTCCAGCTACGTGTCTGTGCACTCAGAGAGCGGCAAAGTGTACGCCTTGCAGCCCCTGGACCACGAGGAGCTGGAGCTGCTGCAGTTCCAGGTGAACGCCCGGGATGCTGGCTTCCCCCCTTTGGGCAGCAACGTGAGCCTGCAGGTGTTCGTGCTGGATGAGAACGACAACGCGCCGGTTGTTCTGCCACCGCACGCTAGCATTAGTCCCATGACCGAGTTAGTGTCACAGTCAGTGGCTGTGGGCCATGTCGTGGCAAAGATCCGTGCTGTGGATGCGGATTCAGGGTACAATGCGTGGCTGTCTTATGAGCTACTACTGCCAGAGGTGAGCGTTGCTCGTAGTGCTTTCCGAGTGGGTCTGTACACCGGCGAGATCAGTACTACTCGGGCCCTGGAGGAGACGGATGGGCTGAGGCAGAAGTTGCTGGTGCTGGTAAAAGACCACGGGGAACCCCCTCTGTCAGCCACTGCCACTCTAAGCATATCTGTTGTGGAGAGCGGGCAGGCGCTTAAGGCTTCCTCTGGTGTGTCCAGGTCAGTGGCTAATGCAGGGAAGGAGGCAATGGCGCTGGATGTGAATGTTTATCTAATAATCGCCATCTGCTCAGTGTCCAGTCTGCTGGTGCTGAGTGTGTTGCTGTACGTTGCACTGCGGTGTTCGGCGCCCCCACGGGGTGTGTGTGGACCTGGGAAGCCCACGCTGGTGTGCTCCAGTGAGGTTGGAAGCTGGTCCTATTCCCTGCAGCGGCGGCAGAAGGTTTGTTCTGGAGAGGGAGGTGCCAAAAGTGACCTTATGGCCTTCAGCCCTAACCTCCCTCCGTGTTCTGGTCCAGCAGATAGTGCCGAGCAGCAGGCAGTGGGGCAGGATCATTCTGCCAAGGTGGGTCTTAGAGTTTCTTATTGATTATTCAACTTTATATTTGATCATAGGAGCTATTTCTCTGAAAAAGTTATGTCTTTTGACCCTCCTTTGCTCCTTAAACTTGTTGTTTCTGGAAACTTTCCCTAGGAGACCAAACAGCTAATTCCTCTTTGTTTTACCTGTTTAATAGTTTTGGAACATTGGGTGACATTTTTTATTTCCATTTGTTTACAATTAATAATGTATATAGGGCTTAAAGGTTTGCTAAGCACCTTACGTATATTATCTCATTCTTTCCTCACAACTCTAAAACGTCAAACTACTCCTCATACAGTAATGAATAATATAGTGCAGAAAAATAAGTCAATTTAAATTTTAATTATAAAATCTTTGCTACAGATAATTCTCTTGAGCAATTTTTCTAATCCATTTTTTTAGGTTTCTCATTGAATCTTTTAATGACTTATAATTTTGATAGGCAAAATTGTTCTTTGGTGTATATCTTTTATTCATTCATTCATTCATTTATTTATTTGTTTATTTATTTATGCTTTTTGGAGGGCAATTGGGGTTAAGTGACTTGCCCAAGGTCACACAGCTAGTTTTTTTGTGTTAAGTGTCTGAGGCCAGATTTGAACTCAGGTACTCCTGACTCCAGGGCCGGTGCTCTCTATTCACTGTGCCACCTAGTCGCCCCATGGTATATCTTTTAAAAGGAAAATGTATTTTTTAAAAAATAAAGTCAATCATTAATCATTCTCCTTGGCAAAGCACCCTACCTAGTGATTCATATCTTTGCTTCACACGTAGTGTTTCGTGAAATAGGATTTCCTTGGGAAAATCTCCTATGTTGGTTGGTTGGTTGTTACCAGATGTGACTTTTGAATTTCTTTATATTTATGAATTGCTCAGTGATTGGGGGGAGTTTAACTCCTAGAAATAGCCACTGTATCCTATGAGTATTTTAAAACTTTTTCATTAAATTTATTGAGCATCTGCCATATAGTAAATGATTCCATATCTGCTTCTGATGATTTCAGAATTCCTTTCTCTAGAGTTAATTCTGGTGAAGTGTGTGACAAAAACCTGCAGTAACTGAGATGCATCACAAGCATTCTTAGTCGCAAGAACATTAAATACCCTTATTCAATTTTAAAGGAGGATAGGATGTTAGAGGATAAAATTATTTTCACTTGTGCAATTTCTTGCTGAACAAATGAAAGTAACTTTATTAGTATTCTTTACTTGTGTATGAACTCATTAGTTCCTGAAGTGGAGTTTCTTTAAAATCTTGGATAGAAGAAGCAAGGCTTTATACTTGGTAAAAATGAAGCAATTCAGTTGTCATAGCTAACCTACCAATGCCACTCTATCACTTATGCTTTTCTGCACGTGGTTATTGTGATCTTCCTCTGTCTTTAGAGTCATTTGTTCCTTTGGCTAAAGGAATGCATGCCAGGCATCTGATGTCACAAATCCTCAGGACATTTCCCCAGTTTTTTTCTTAACTTTTTTCTTGGATAGATGATCTGTTAACAGAAGACCACTCAGTTTTCCTTAACTTCATAAGATGTTTGATCATCTTGCCTTGTTGTGCTCATAACAAAGAAATCAAAAAGATCACAGTGAGGTTTGTGTACCAGCATTTGTTGTAGAGCATGTAGAAGTAGAGAAATTTTGTTGAGAACTTGATACATCTTCCTGGGAGACACACACACACACACACACACAGACAGACACAGACACAGAGAGAAAGACAGAGACAGAGAAACAGAGTCAGAGAGGGAGACAGAGTCAAAGAGAGCAAGAGGAAGAGGGAGATACAAAAAGAAAGAAAAGGAGGGAGAAAAGGAGAAGAGAGAGGGAGATGAGAAGGACAGGAAGGACTCTCCTGGGGAGAGAGAGGAAAGTGGGGAGGAACTGGGGAGATTAGCCAAAATGTTTTGGAAAAAATATTTCAGGGTTAAGAAGTAAAAAAACCAATATTTTGTAGACTGTTAAGAAGATTCTTTGCAAAAAGAAATCAAGCAGTCCGTAGAAAAGGTGAGCTCGAAAAAATGAAATTTGTTGTCCATTTGCTTTAACCCAGACCTGTGGTTTCAATGGAGAAGGGACACCTTAAAGTATTTGCTGAGCACCTACTATAAAGAAAGGTTATAAGCTAAACACAGAGAAGCATACAAAAATGATGGACAAACTAGGTGACATCAAGGAAGAATTAGGCTAATGATTCAGAGAAGGCTCACAAATAACTATACAAAGGGACTATGAAATAAATGACTGAAAAAAAGTATCGTAGGCTACAAGAATTCAGAAGAGATGGCGTTTGATCCAGACCTTGAAGAATGAGTAGGATTTATGTAAGCAGAGATAAAGGAGAAAGGGAATTCTTTAGGTAATGAAGTATTTCTATTAAAGATTACAGGGAAGTGAAGGAGAATTAATACTAAAAACTAATCAAATTAATTTCTTGGATTATTAAATCAAAATGTATTAGGAAAAGAAAAACATCTAAGGGACAGCAACGAAGGGCTGAATTTCAAGATATCTTAGAGAAGAGAGAATTAAAAAAACCCATGAAAAACATCACAAATAATATTCTTCTCTCCAACCCGTCCCCATAATCCCCAGACTATCAAGAAGACATAGATTATTGCTGCTCTAATTACTTTTAGTCTTTATTTTTTTAAATAGAAGCTTTACAGTATGGTTGTTATTTTTATATCACTTTTATTTCTAAACATATCTTCCTTTACCCTCTTCAATGAACCATTCCTAGTAATGCACATTAAAAATAAAAGGAAAAAAAGCAGTTGAGGAAAACCAACCCAGACTAAAGGTGTCTGATAGTGTATGCAACATCATATCACATCCATAGTCCCCTACCTCTGCCATGAAAGGAGAGAGTTGAATTTTGAGAAAAACTATATAGAACTGCTGAAGGTATGTAGAAGTAATTCTGGAAAAGGGAAAAGATGGTTTCATAGACAGTCTTCTGCAGTACACTACATTTTCAGCCATAAAATTCACTGTAGAGATTAAAGTATCTCTACTATGTATGGAGCATGAAATGGTATGTATGTATGAGCATCTTAAATTCTCTTCGGTATTTATGGGCCTCCCCTTGATTCTACCTTATTTTAACTTTTACTGAATTCTTTTTTAGTTAAACTATTTGGCACCCATGTTCCTTCTCCTTCAATTATGTTATAACATGCTGTAGATTAAGTTCAAAACTCTTTCTGAGTCAGTTTGAAACAAAAATCAGAGTAGCCTCTAGAAAAGCAAAGGGAAAATATAATCTGAGGTAACTCTACTTAACTTTGGTAAACAAGCAAAGAAAAAAAAAACCAAACCTCAAAATATTTGAGTGAGGACATAAACACATTTTGGGATCTGCAGAAACCAAGACAAACTTATCTTTAGCTTTTGTTCATTATCTTTAAGGTCAGACTCCAGTGTTTTCTGAGATCACAAGGCTACCCACCATAGTCTTTCACATCTCTCAGATCTCATTTTGTCTGATCTGACCTATCTTGATCCAAGACTGCAAAATCCCTAATCTACTTGTTATTGCCTTGGGAGATAAACTTCCTGCAGTCTGGCTTTGGACACAGGTCAAGTATGAAGTTGGTTGGGTAGTGCAATGAAAGCAGCTCTCTGCTAAGGACTTATTAGGAGCTCTCTGCCTCAACATGTGACTTTCACTTGGATACATAAAATAAATCAAATCACAGAAGTAGCAATTCATATGTTTGTGTCAAGCATTGTCCACTCTGGAAATCTTAGAAAATGTAAATGTTTGCAAGTAGAACAACTTTAAATCAGCATTGTCCATATTGTGACATCAATTATTATATGAATTGACTTTAGCAGATCAGCAGATCATCAGAGCACCAAGATCCAGTGTGAAATTGATACTCAAAGTGATTAGGAGAGAAAAAGTATGGGAAACGATGAAGACAAAACTTCTATTCAAAATATCTAGCTCCAGTTCTGTGTTAGTAAAGTGTTTTTTCCTTCAAATTGCAATGGACATTTGCTTTCATTAAGTATGGAGACATTAATACAGAGATGGCAGAGGCAATGTATATATTTCATATTTTTGGATGGAAAATAATTTGACAACCCACTCTGTTTTGCATACTCTTGAGCACATCCCTTCTATATTCATGTTTAATATATCTTCAATTTATATTCCTTAAAAAGTATTCTGTCCTGATTACTGCCTATTAGATTTTAACATAACAATATAATGTAAAAATACCTCCTCTTCTCTGAGGCTCAGTTTTCCCATCTATAATAGAACTAAATGACCCCTGAAGTCCTTTTCAGTTCTAAATTTGATTCTTTGCAGGATTAGTTATTTGGAAGATGGGTAATCAAAGTACTTTGAGTAGAACTAGAATTAGTGACAGCTTCTACCAGTAATTTGAGTTGATATTTATAACTTCCCTCTTATCTATACTTTTTATTGGAAGACACCCTTCAAGTCAACAACAGGGACAACTTTCAGTGGAGAGTTAGTAATAATAATAGATATTATTTACATGGTACCTACTATGTGCCAGGCGCTGTGCTAAACACTTTGCATATATTATTTCCCTTTATTATAACAACAACTCTAGGGAGGAGGTGCTATTAGCTTTCACATTTTACAGACAAGAAAACTAAGACAAATAGATTAAATGACTTGCCAAGGGTCACACAGTGAATAAATAACTGAGGCCAGAATTTTAGACCTTCATGATGCTCTATCCACTGTGCCATATAGCTACTCCAACTTTTTCCAAGAAAATAATCCAAACGAATGAATTTGACCCTTTGAAGTTATGAATGTTTTCCCTTATGGAACTTAGTCGCTGTCCTCCACAAGGTGGATTTTCTAACAAAGGATGTTCATTTGGGTGTGGATTTCCTGCCTGCCTTTTACTCACAAATATTGCTGAGACAGTTTTAATTAGTTAACGATTACAAGACAATTCAGTTATACTTGACTGGTCCTGCACAAGTATATAACAACACCTCCAACACCAACACAATAGTAATTATAATTCACACTTATATGGTATTGTAAGGTTTGCCCCATTCTACATACATGATTTCTTTTTGTTTGGATTCAGGGTGAATGTTAGGATTCTTTGTAGTTATTAAACATACAAGAGTATTATATAACCTCAGTTATAGATAGAACCAAAGGTCCTTTTTAAGTACAAGGCAAAAATGTACTTATCTTTTGGAAAAGGGCAACATTAGATTTTCTCCATTTCAATAGTTGAAGCCTGAATAGGGGATTTCAGGTTTGGAATATCTGGACCAACAAGCACTGAGAGTGTCTAAAGAACTGCTGTTCCTTTAGATGTGATAACTTTGGTATTGAGAGTAAATTAGTGGACAGATTTCAAAATAAAGTGATGAACTTTGTGTGTATAAAGGAATAGATACATTTTTGACAAAGCTGAAAGTAATTCTAAGAAGTAATAGGTTAAATTATTTCTCAGTTACCTTTCTGCTTGCTTAGTAAGTGAATGAAGCTCTCTTTCCTCCTGGAAGGGACAGAGAGCAGGAAATGAAACATTCTTTTGAATTTAGTAATGCTGCCTAACATTGTAGCCTATAGCATGGGAACAACAATGTCCATCTTGAATAGAGGCACGATGAAGGACATGGGAGGGGAACAAAACTCCTAAATAACCTTTTGCAGAGGTCAGTGGTAGTTTCTCTAATGATCAATAAACTAAGACAATATGTAGAAAAATTGAGGCTTAGTCTACAGATTTTCAAATTTACAGTAAAACTTGAAACCTTGAGCTTTTGCATAATGGAAGGATATTTTCTACACAAATGGAAATGTATAATGTGACTGAAAAAAGTTACTAAGCTAGCATTTATATCTTAGAGCCTACAATGTATGCCACACACTGTGCTAAGCTCTGGAAGAATAAGGACAAATAGAACTTGATTCCGTGAAATACATATCCTACAATAATAATAATTCAAAGAATCTATGAGGGAAAAATATTTTCACTAGTCTCCTATATGTAGTTTGGAAACTTGGAAATACAATTAAGTGAAAACTGCATATTCTTTAAAATGAGATTTACATTTAAAACAACATTCTGCTTGGAAGAACAATTTACAAGAGAAGACCATATTTAAAGTCTAAGTAGACTTATGAAATAAAATATAAGACCTTGAAAGGGTTCTTGAAGTGAACAAAGGAACATACAGGAAATGAAGGCAATAGGACCTAAAAGAAGTGAATGAAAGAAATACAACACTCTACATTAATCACGATTATACTTACACATTGAGCCACATGATGTCGCTGTCCTCCACAAGGTGGATTTTCTAACAAAGGATGAACGGTGTTTCTCATCGCAATAGAAACAAGCTCATTTAATGGTTGATTCCAAACGAACAGCAACATTCAACGAAGAGAACAAGCCAAGAAGATCCGATTTAAAGAGAAGGATAAGGTAGTTTTTCGAAGGAATTCTTTCATTTGTGAATCTTGAGCCAGTGATTTATGAATCATGAGCCAGTGATTTGTGAATCCAGAGAAAAAGGTTTTGCTATGGCGTTTTCTTGTGGAGGCGGCCTGGGAGGCCAGCATCTGCTGTTTTCGCTTCTGCTTCACACAGCCTGGAAGGTGGGGAGCGGCCAGGTACATTACTCGGTGCCGGAAGAAGCGAAACACGGTACGTTCGTGGGGAGAATCGCGCAGGATCTGGGTCTGGAGGTCGGGGAGCTGGTGCCGAGGCTGTTCCGGGTGGTGTCCAAGGATCGTAGGGACTACTTGGAGGTAAATGCACAGAATGGCATTTTATTTGTGAATTCGCGAATAGACCGGGAGGAGCTGTGCGGCCGCAGCCCGGTTTGTAGTATCCACCTGGAGGTGATAGTGGAGAAGCCCATGCAGATTTTCCATGTGGAGGTGGAGATAAAGGACATTAACGACAATCCGCCCGTGTTCTTGGTTAAGCAACAAAAATTATTTATTTTCGAATCCAGACCTGCAGATTCTAGATTCCCACTAGAGGGCGCGTCTGATGCTGATGCCGGAACTAATGCAGAATTGTTATACAAGCTGTCTGGGAATGAGTATTTTACTTTGGATATAAATACAAATGAGGAAGAGACTAAATCTGTAGAGTTAGTTTTGAAGAAATCTTTAGACAGAGAAGAAACTCCTGAACACATTTTATTATTGACGGCCACAGATCAAGGCAAACCAGAACTAACGGGAACCGCACAGCTGCTGATCACTGTGCTGGATGCAAACGATAATGCCCCAGCATTCGATAAATCCATCTATAATGTTAGATTGCTGGAAAATATTCCTAATGGGACGCTAGTGATCAGATTAAACGCCTCCGATGCAGATGAAGGAGTAAATAAAGAGATACAATATCGCTTTGGAAGTCTTGTACTAGCCGACGTAAGATCAAAATTTACCATCGACAGTAATACCGGAGAAATAAGAGTAAACGGAAATCTAGATTATGAAGAAAGTAATTTATATGAAATTAAGGTTGAAGCTGTTGATAAAAGTCCTTTTCCGTTAACAGGCCACTGCAAAGTTATGGTGAAGTTACTAGACGTTAATGATAACGCTCCCCAGCTGTCTGTGACTTCCTTATCTCTGCCAGTCCCGGAGGACGCCTTGCCAGGTACAGTCATCGCCCTCCTCAGTGTATTTGACAGAGACTCGGGAGCCAATGGTCAAGTGACTTGTTCCCTGTCACCCCAGGGGCCCTTTACTCTGGTGTCCACCTTCAGAAATTATTATTCCCTGGTACTGGACAGTCCTGTTGACCGTGAGAGGGTGTCGGCCTATGAACTAGTGGTGACTGCGAGGGACGGCGGGAAGCCAGAGCTTTGGGCCACGGCCAGTGTTTCTGTGGGCATTGGTGACGTAAACGACAACGCACCTTCCTTTGAGCAACCTGTGTACACCGTGTTTCTGAAGGAGAATAACTCACCCGGATGTCACATCTTTACTGTATCTGCATCGGACCCAGATGCACAGGAGAACGCACTGATCTCTTATTCGCTAGTGGAGCGGCGGGTTGGGGAGCATCCCCTGTCAAGCTACGTTTCTGTGCACTCAGAGAGCGGGAAAGTGTACGCCTTGCAGTCCCTGGACCACGAGGAGCTGGAGCTGCTGCAGTTCCAGGTGAGCGCCCGGGATGCAGGCTTTCCTCCTCTGGGCAGCAACGTGAGCCTGCAGGTGTTTGTGTTGGATGAGAATGACAACGAGCCTGTGGTATTACCTCCTCACGCTGGCGTTAGTCCGGTGACCGAGCTGGTGTCACAGTCTGTGGCCGTGGGTCACGTGGTGGCGAAGATCCGGGCTGTGGATGCGGATTCAGGGTACAATGCATGGTTGTCTTATGAGCTGATGCAAGAGATGGGCTTTGGGCGCAGCCCTTTCCGTGTAGGTCTGTACACTGGCGAGATCAGCACCACGCGGGCCCTAGAGGATTCGGATGCATCGAGGCAGACCTTACTGGTATTAGTGAAGGACCACGGGAAACCTGTATTGTCAGCCACAGCAACCGTGAGTCTGTCACTGGTGGAGAACGGGCAGGCGTTCATGACTTCATCTAGTGCTTCTGGCGTCCTGGGAAAGGCTGGTATGGGAAAGGAGACAGCGCTGATGGATGTGAATGTTTATCTGATCATTGCCATCTGCTCTGTGTCTAGCTTGTTGGTGCTGAGTCTGCTGCTTTATGTGGCTCTTCGTTGCTCTGTGTCCCCGAAGGGTGTATGTGGTCCTGGAAAGCCCACGCTGGTATGTTCCAGTGAGGTTGGGAGCTTGTCTTATTCTCAGCAACGGCGGCAGAAGATGTATTCCTGGGATGGGGTGATCAAGAATGATCTCATGGCCTTCAGCCCCAATCTCCCTCAGCCTCCTGGTTCTAGGGAAGGAGGTCAAACCCAGGAAGTTGGGATGGAGCATCCGGGGAAGGTGAGTCGAAATGTCTATCTCTTATCAACTATTTAATAGTAATTTTAACATTTCTCCAATATAGTTAGCATTTATATAATACCTTCTATGTGCCAGACACTTTACAAATATTATTCATTTGTTCTTAACAACAACACATCGATTTTTGGGCTTCCACTCCTCTCCCTGAAATCCCAATATAGGAAGCTTGTTTAGTACTATCTCAATCAAGTAGTCTTGATAATGTTTAGTCTTTTTTTTCCAGCAATTCAATTTTTAAAAATTAGTTATTTGTGGTTAAAAATCTCATTTAACAAGGATAATAACTCTGAGAGTAACAGTAAATAAAATTAGTGAATTTTTGCCAATGTAGCTGCCTTGACTAATGTTATTTATACCAGATTTATGTTCAGAAATCAGCTGTGATTCCCTATAACCTATGGAGTCTAGTTTTAAGTTCTTCTGCTGGGTATTTAAGAACCTCTATAATAATGCAGCACCCTAGCTTTCTATTTTTTTTAAAATTAAGTTCTTCCACATACTCTTAGCTAGTTTTCTGGATATTCCATGAAACTAGAACTTTTCTCTCTGCCTTTTCAACTATTGAATTCCTATCCATTTTAAAAAATGCTTAGGCATTTAAATGGCCTCTCCTTCATGATATCTTTCCTAAAATTTACCCAATTACATTTTTTTTTTAGGAATACCCCATAGGACTTACATTTGTAACTTTCTGAGAAACTTGTCATATATTACTTCGGCCCCCTTCCCCCCCCCCCCCCCCGCATATTATAGATAGGCTCCTCCCAGAATAAAGGTGCAGTGAAGGCTGCAACTAAGTGCTGTCTAAACTTTGCACATCTCCCAGCATCCAGCACCATGCTCTGTATGTAGTAGTTTCTTAATAAATATTTG
>CM053581.1:319919476-319938995 GCA_028627135.1 Pseudochirops cupreus | reverse complement strand
TATTGCATTTTACAAAATTTTATAATGTCATAATTGGACAGGGTCTCACAGACTATGTAATCCAACATGCAGGAAAAGAAAGATCCTTTCTACGATATCCATGAGAAGTGACAATTTAGCTTATCCTTGACCAGGAATTCCAGTACATCTCAAGACAATCCATTTCACATCTGGATAGCTCTAATTATTAGGAAGTTTATCCTTATTCCTTGCAATTTCCATTTGTTACTCTCAGGCTTGCTCTCTGAAATTAAGCACAAGTCTCATTTTGTTTCCACACAAACTCTTCAGGTATCATTAGATAGTTATACTGTCCCCCATAAACAGCTCCTTCAGGGTATTCCCAATTCCATCAAATGCTCTGCAATCCTTTAACTATGCTAGTCACCATCAAATTTCTCAGTTTAATTTCATAAGCAGGCTCAAAAATTTAGCTAGTAAGATTTTATTACAAAACATTTATTCTGAATACAACAATGAAAGATACTATCATTCCTTAAAGTAAAAACATTGTGTGTGTATGTGTTTGTGTGTGGGGGTTAGTGACACATATTTTGGAATAATAGCATTCTTTTGAGGATAAGTATATAGAAAGGAAAATAACTCACATCAAGACATTGAAAACCTTAAAGTTCTCTACCAATGAGTGTTATTGTTATAGTTAGTATGTTTATGTTTTGTGACTATTAGAAGAACTCTTGTCTTCTAGCTACTGTTGTTATTCATAATTAGGAACTACAAGATCACTGTTTAATTAGAAGTCAGTCAGTAAGCTAGGATTTGTTAAGTGCCCACTTATTATGCCTGGCTGGCACTGTGTTAAGAGTTAAGTGTTACCCAGAAAGGCAAGAAAAAGAAATTAGTCTCTGCTCTCTAGGCACTCACAGTCCCTTTCCAGTACTTCCAGTATGATGGAAGAAACCCTCATTCATTCTTCAGTCAAATTTTCATTGAAACATCAAAATCTTCAGATATCTTTTTTTGTGAACTATTATCCTATTTCACATTGTGGAGTAATAACTAGAAAGCTGACTATGGAGTCTGGAAGACATGAATTCATATGATATTTCTGATACATATTGGGTAGTATCATCACTGGTAAATTAAACTGCTTCTGGATAACTCTACAAATTTATAAATGACGTATGAGATGCTAATGTGAACCATAAGGTGGAGGACATTCTCACACTGGGTAATGTCCAACCTAAGTGAAATCATTTCAATAACTCCACTTGAGTAGATGTTACAAATACTTCATTCAGAAAAATAATTACTTCATTTTTCACAGTATGATTGGATATTTCAGAAACTTAGACTTTTTTGTTTTATTTCACCCAAGAAAGCTTATTTTAAAAGTGAAACAAAATGAAATATTTCTTTCATCGTTAGAAAGGTTCTGAGACTTCTGATAGATTTGAGCTTTTCTTAACAGATAGTAATATTGACTAACTTTACTAACATTTAATATTTCCAGCACATTAAATGAAACTGATTTGGGTTCATTATGCTTCCATTCAAGATAACAAATATAACTACAATCTTGTAAAGTTAGACGAAGTTGGGCTCATGTTTCCGTTTCAGATGACAAATATGGCTACAATTTTGCAAAATTAGGCAAAGGGTAGAAGTCAAACTGACGCATTCGACTAAGGGTTTGTTTTTAAATAAATCCAACAAGTATTTATCGGGGCATACTATGTGCTGCTGTGTTGTTGGGAAGGTGGAGGCGTTGAAAATATAAAAAAGACAAAGTCCTAGGTCTCCTAAAGCTTACGATCTAGTAAGTTCTTTTTAAAACATAATATGGGAGAGAATTGCTGCGACACTTTTTTTTTCAAATGAAAACAAGAAAATCTTAACATTAAATACATAATTACCGGAAGAAAGTTATTCATTTAAATACATACCTGATTTTCATTAAGAAGGAATGTTAAAGGGCTATTACGCTGTGCTTTCCGCCGTACCACAATTCAGAAATATCATATTAACGAACAAAATAAAAATACTCAAAGAAAGAGGAGCTGAGAGGCACAAGACAATATGGAGATATAAAAAGTTAGAAAAAATAACAATTGATGCGACTCAATAGACTAAATTTCAGACTTACCCAAATAACCACACGGTGACGCTGTAGGCTCAAATAAAACAAATCCGAAAGGCACAAAATCACTGCTCTTCTCCTGGTTTTAAAGACACTGCATTGAGATTTCGCCAGCATCCATGTTTTTAAACCCATACCACAGGAAACTACAGACACACGATTCTCTTCCAAAGAATCTTGTTTGATTATAAACTGCAAATCACGGAGGAGAGAATTAGATACATTTCGTGTTTACAATGGGATTTTCCGAGCCGGGCGGTCTGAAACTCCGGCAGTTGCTGCTCTCATTTCTGCTCCACACATCCTGGGAGGTGGGGAGAGGCCAGGTCCATTACTCGGTGCCGGAAGAAGCCAAACACGGTACGTTTGTGGGGCGAATCGCGCAGGATCTGGGTCTGGAGGTCGGGGAGCTGGTGTCGAGGCTGTTCCGGGTGGTGTCCAAGGGCCGCAGGGACTATCTGGAGGTAAATGCGCAGAACGGCATTTTGTTTGTGAATTCGCGCATCGACCGGGAGGAGCTGTGCGGCCGCAGCCCTGTTTGTAGCATCCACCTGGAGGTGATCGTGGACAAACCGCTGCAGGTATTCCATGTGGAGGTGGAGATCAAGGATATTAATGATAATGCGCCTATGTTTCCTGCTACAGAACAAAGGCTGTTCATTTTTGAATCGAAACAGCCAGACTCCCGATTTCCGCTAGAGGGCGCGTCAGATGCAGATATCGGAGTGAACTCTCTCTTGACCTATGGACTCAGCCCTAATGAATATTTTAATTTGGAAATGCAAACGAGCAGCGGGCAAAGTAAAGCTTTGTCACTTTTGTTACGAAAATCTTTGGATAGAGAAGATACTCCCGAGATTAATCTCTTACTGACGGCCACTGATGGGGGCAAACCGGAGCTCACGGGCACAGTCCAATTAAAGATCTCGGTGTTAGACGTCAACGATAATGATCCTGAGTTTGATCAGTCTGAGTACAAGGTGAAATTATTGGAAAACGTCGCAAATGGTACATTTATAGTAAAGGTCAATGCCACGGATCGTGACGAAGGAATAAATAAAGTTTTACAATATTCATTGCGTTCCATAAAACCAAAGAGAAATGACTTGTTTAGATTAGATGAAAATACAGGAGAAATTAGGATAAATGGAAAATTGGATTTCGAGGAAAATAAATTCTATGAACTCCAGGTAGAGGCGACTGACAAGGGAAACCCTCCTATGGCAGGTCACTGCAGGGTTTTGGTGGAAGTCCTGGACATCAATGATAACGCCCCAGAGGTGGCCGTGACATCACTATCGCTGCCAGTTCGGGAGGATGCCCCACCAGGCACAGTCATCGCTCTCATCAGCGTATCTGACCGTGATTCGGGCTCCAACGGGCAGGTGACTTGCTTGCTGTCTCCACCGGGGCCCTTCACGCTGGTGTCCACCTTCAGAAATTACTATTCTCTAGTGCTGGACGGCAAGGTGGACCGCGAGAGCGTGGCAGCCTATGAATTAGTGGTGACTGCGAAGGATGGGGGGACTCCAGCTTTGAGGGCCACCGCCAGAATTTCTGTGGACATTGGCGACGTGAATGACAATGCGCCTGCCTTTGAGCAACCTTTGTACAGTGTGTTCGTGAAGGAGAACAACCCACCAGGGCATCACATCTTCACAGTGTCCGCGTCGGACCCTGATGCACGGGAGAATGCTCTGGTGTCTTACTCGCTAGTAGAGAGGCGGGTGGGGGAACGTCCTCTGTCGAGCTACGTGTCAGTGCACTCAGAGAGCGGGAAAGTCTACGCTTTGCAGCCCCTGGACCACGAGGATTTGGAGCTGCTACAGTTCCAGGTGAGCGCCCGGGATGCAGGCTTCCCTCCTCTGGGTAGTAACGTGAGTCTCCAGGTATTCGTGCTGGATGAAAACGACAATGCGCCAGTTGTTCTGCCACCTCACTCTGGCGTTAGCCCAATGACCGAGTTGGTGTCACAGTCGGTGGCTGTGGGCCATGTAGTGGCGAAGATTCGGGCTGTGGATGCAGATTCTGGCTACAATGCATGGCTCTCTTATGAATTGCTGCCGGAGGTGGGCGTTGGGCGCAGCCCTTTCCACGTAGGTCTGTACACTGGCGAAATCAGCACGACGCGGGCCCTGGAGGAGTCAGATGGGCCGAGGCAGATGCTGTTAGTACTAGTAAAAGACCACGGGGAACCCATGCTGTCTGCCACAGCCACGGTGAGTGTGTCATTTTTGGAGAGTGGTCAGGCCCTTCAGCCGTCTTCTGGGTTGGCCAGGCGGCCAGCAGCTTCATCCATTGTTAAGGGAACGGGCCTGGTGAATGTGAACGTGTATTTGATCATAGCCATATGTTCTGTGTCCAGTTTGTTGGTGCTGAGCCTGCTGCTCTATGTGGCGCTGCGGTGCTCTACACCAACGCAGGCCATCTACGGGCCTGGAAAGCCCACTCTGGTGTGTTCCAATGAGGCTGAGAGCTGGTCGTATTCCCAGCAGCGGCGGCAGAAGGTTTGCTCTGGAGAAGGAATGGTCAAGAACGACCTCATGGCCTTCAGCCCTAACCTTCCTCCATGTCCCATGTCTTCAGATAGAGAACAGCAGGAGGCCAAGAAGGAGCCTTTGGGCAAGGTGAGTCTTATATTCCAGCAAGATTGTACAGGTTGACTTTTATAGTTTTCATTTCCTCCTCCTCCTCCTCCTCCTCCTCCTCCTCCTCTTTCTTCTTATCCTGTGTAATTCATGTACATATCCTCACATAAATGTTGCATAAAGAACCCACTCTACTGTTTTAGCTTCTTTTCTAGAGTAAGCATTCTATGTGTATCTGTGGAACACTTGGAAACTATTTCATATTTCTCTCTTCGTCTACATAACCATATAATCTTTTCTGATCATACTTTACATATATTTTATGCCATTCCTGGCATTCATATCATTGCTCATTAAATGCTGTAGCCTACCTATACCTACCTCATTTCTCTCTCCATTGCCCTTTATATCTCTTGTAATTTTCATTCTTTGGAAATTGTGGTGTTCCATGATTTGCAGCTATATAGCATCATTAGAAGAATAATTTTTAAAAATCATGTCATTTTGTGTTAGGGAATGCTTGCTATTGTTGAAAGTGCCACGTTGTTTCCTCAGCGGAATCCAGTCCAACATCTTCGTCTTTTTCAAAGCTGGGTCCAGCTCACTGTCCATGTGCAGTTCCAGTCTAAACTACTTGTACTGAAGGAGTAGCTGAAAGGAATTTTCGTAAAATGTTGTGTTGTTTTGGTACCTGGAAACCCCAGTGTCATTTTTTTTTCCTGGAAAAACATGTAATTTTTGAAGACATTGAAATTATTTCATCATAGCAATTGACATTTAATAACCAAAATGCTGGGTTTCTGTGTCATTTTTTTTTGAGGATGATACTCCAGTCCCTGTCATTACCAATTAGCATTAAAGCACAAGAAATTTTGGCAAATAAGTGGGATGATATTAAGTCTGTAGTTTCCAGTGAGACAGTCTAGAAACCTTCATTTGGATGAATGGATGGCATTTTTACTGGAGAAAGAGTTCCTTGTGACCTTTAAAGGGTCATGTTCAGGATTTGTATGTGCTTTTATTTTACTTTGTATAGCCAATCACACTTGCAAAGTTTGTATAACTTCAAAGTGCTCATTTTGGAATCATTTCAAATTTAGAGTCTTATTCAGTGCCACTCTTGATAGTCACATTCGTAGACCATGTTGTATGCCATTCAAATCTTCCTGCTTGCTTTTCACTCCTAGTATAGTTATTTAAGCTTTACCTTACAAACTTGGCACTTCCTTTTGGTGTGTAAGTTTGTTTTATACTGTAATGATTTTTTGGCTGCAAATGGTGTCTGTAAAGCACCTATTTCTATTACATCATCTTAGTCATGAAGATTGTAACAAATAAATTTTGGTTAAAAAAGGAAGTACAGTAAAACTTCATTTATATTGAAATATATGTTAAAAAGAAACAATTTTCTCAGCGTCAACGTATTACTCTGAATTTAATCACTTCTGATAGTCAAAAATTTGCCAAAAATTTCACCTAATTCTAGTTACTTGGCCTTAAGGGACTTTTTTGGTTTTGCTTTATTTTTGTTCACAGAACTGATATCACAACCAGATACTGCATGGAGTCACATAGATTCAAATATTCAAATAAATGCATCTTTCAAAATATTTTTCAGTTTAATAAAGGTTCCATTTAGAATTTCTTTTAAGATCTCTTCTCAAAGTACAGAACCCATGAATTACCTGCCTATAGGTGTACAATAACTGAAAGTGGAGAATTCTGTTTCTTATTACATGGGTTTCCTTTCATATGATCAGTTGCAGATCCTATTTTGTTCTTTCTTTTCCTTTGAGAGTGATCTTGAAGAAAGCAAAGCAAGGAAGGCCTTTGGAATGATTTTTACTTTGTCATCCTAATCCTAAATCTCCTCTGAAGAAACCATATAGGTAAGCATATAGACTTTAGGGAATGGCTACTAAGCACCCTAGGTGACTTTCTTTATTAATGGTTAATAAGTACTTGACTGTTAAATTGACCTATAAGGTGGCCATTTGACAATCAACAGAAACTCTGAGGACAGGATTTACTGTGGGTATTGCATTTCAAAACCTCAAACAAAGAGACATTTTAAGACTTCAACTCAAGACAACGTGTTTGAAGACACAGCATTCCCACAGAATCTCATAGTCCAGCAAATAAATCTATTGGTGAAATCAGCTGAAAAGAGAGGAAACACTTTCATATCAGGTCGACACATCTAAGTAATTGTTATCTAGAAAAAAGATTTCTAGGTTTTAGGAAAAAAAGTTTTTGAAATGAAACAAACTGCTAGGTTCTCATTTAATAAAATGTTTTTAAACTGAAGATAATATTGGATCACTTTTAAACAGAAGTCGTTGTCAGTGGTCTTCAATAACAAACCAGCCACTGGATTTTCTTCCCTACTTATGTACAACCAATCACATTAAATCGTACAGTGATAGATTTGAAGCTGGAAAGGACCTTCGAGATCATCTAATCTAAAACTCATTTTACTCAAGGTCAAACAGCTTGCACCACCAGCGAAACGATTCCAAAGCGACCCTCTCCACCGTGCCACTCTGCCTTACTGTATTTTGAATGTGTTAGTAATCGACCTGTACTTTGAAATCTACCTACAAATTTCAAGTGAAAGGAATTAACAGGACATTAAGGCAGAGAAAATAAACTTCATATATCACTTGAATTCAGAAAATTCTATAACTTAATGGAATCTATATTTAAACGGTTTAGAAGGAAAGGCAAAACTAATGAGACATAGATATTAAGGTGAAAAGTATAAACCCCACATAAAAAAAAGAAAAAAATTTCTTTTAAAAAACTTACACAAATGGGCACATGGTGTCGCTGTCCACCCAAAAGGTGAGGAAAAGGAAAAATCCCACTCCATTCTTGGATACTGAAAAGCAGTCAGCGAAGAATAGTAGCCATTTTGGTGATGGATGCTTTATAGTTTAAAGACAATATATTCAAGGAAATAAGACAAATTGTGGATAAGCAGACTCCAAGCAATTATTCTGCTTACTTCACTAAAAATTCAGCAAGCTTGGGCTATGGGGGTTTCCCGAAGAGGTGGCCTGGGAGCCCGGCAGCTGCTGTTCTCGATTCTGTTCTGCACAGCCTGGGAGATAGGAAGTGGCCAGGTCCATTACTCGGTGCCGGAGGAAGCGAAACACGGTACGTTCGTGGGGCGAATAGCGCAGGACCTGGGTCTGGAGGTCGGGGAGCTGGTGTCGAGGCTATTCCGGGTGGTGTCCAAGGGCCGCAGGGACTACCTGGAGGTCAATGTGCAGAACGGTATTTTGTTTGTGAACTCGCGGATCGACCGGGAGGAGCTGTGCGGCCGAAACCCGGTTTGTAGCATCCATCTGGAGGTGATCGTGGACAAGCCGTTACAGGTTTTTCACGTGGAAGTGGAGATCAAGGACATTAATGACAACCCGCCCGTGTTCCCGGAAAAACAACAAAACGTATTTATTTCAGAATCCAGACTCCTAGACTCGCGTTTTCCACTAGAGGGCGCGTCCGATGCGGATATCGGAGCGAACTCTCTCCTGAAGTACCAACTTAGTCACAATGATTATCTTACTCTGGAAATGATAACTAAAAATGACAAAAGAATATTGCCTGAACTAGTATTACATAAATTGTTGGACAGGGAGGAAACTCCAGAAATCAGTTTGTTACTGACGGCCACTGATGGGGGAAAGCCTGAACTCACCGGAACAGTTGAACTACTTATCACAGTCTTGGATGTGAATGATAACCCTCCTAACTTTGATAAATCTGAATATAAAATTAAACTTTTTGAAAACTCACCAAACGGGACGCTAATGATTAAACTTAACGCTTCAGATTCCGACAAAGGGATCAATGGAGAGATTTCTTATGGAATTAAAAGGATTTCACCAGAAAGTGAAAAATGCATTTTTATTATGAATTCAGTTACTGGAGACATTCGAATTCATGGGGAACTCGATTTCGAAGACAATAGCTTATATGAAATTCAGGTAACAGCTACTGACAGAGGAGCTCCTCCCATGGTTGGTCACTGCACAGTCTTGTTAGAAGTCGTGGACGTTAATGATAACGCCCCAGAGGTGTCCGTGACCTCCCTGTCACTGCCAGTCCTAGAGGATGCCCCACCAGGCACAGTCATTGCCCTCATTAGGGTGTCCGACAGAGACTCTGGCGCCAACGGGCAGGTGACTTGCTCGCTGTCGCCCCCGGGGCCCTTCACTCTGGTATCCACTTTCAGGAATTACTACTCGCTGGTGCTGGACAGTTCTGTTGACCGTGAGAGCGTGCCTGCCTATGAGTTAGTGGTGACTGCGAGGGATGGGGGGACGCCAATGCTTTGGGCCACGGCCAAAGTGTCTGTAGGCATCGGAGATGTAAACGACAATGCACCTTCTTTCGAGCAGCCTGTGTACACAGTGTTTGTGAAAGAGAACAACCCACCCGGACATCATATCTTCACAGTGTCCGCGTCAGATCCAGATGCTCAGGAGAACGCGCTGGTGTCTTACTCGCTGGTGGAGCGGCGGGTTGGAGAGCGTCCTCTGTCGAGTTATGTGTCTGTGCACTCGGAGAGCGGGAAAGTGTACGCCTTGCAGCCCCTAGACCACGAGGAGCTGGAGCTGCTGCAGTTCCAGGTGAGCGCCCGGGACGCAGGCTTCCCTCCTCTGGGCAGCAACGTGAGCCTGCAGGTGTTCGTGCTGGACGAGAACGATAACGCGCCGGTGGTATTACCGCCTCACGCTGGCGTTAGTCCGGTGACTGAGATGGTGTCACAGTCTGTGGCTGTGGGCCATGTAGTGGCGAAGATCCGGGCTGTGGATGCGGATTCTGGCTACAATGCGTGGCTCTCTTATGAGTTGCTGCCGGAGGTGGGCGTTGGGCGCAGCCCTTTCCGCGTAGGTCTGTACACTGGCGAGATCAGCACGACCCGAGCTCTGGAGGAGTCAGATGGCCCTCGGAAGGTGCTGTTTGTGTTAGTAAAAGACCATGGAGAACCTGCCTTGTCTGCGACGGCCACAGTCAGTGTGTCCCTTATGGAAAGTGGATTGTCGGTGAAGGCCTTGTCTTTCAGTGCTGCAGCAGCAGCTGCTGGGCCCGCACCTGAGGCGGGGGTTAGAAAGGAGGCAGCCCTGGTCGATGTGAATGTGTATTTGATCATAGCTATCTGCTCGGTGTCTAGTTTGTTGGTGCTGAGTCTACTGTTGTATGTGGCTCTTCGGTGTTCCGCGCCCCCGAAGGGTGTGTATGGACCTGGGAAGCCCACACTGGTGTGCTCCAATGGGGTGGAAAGTTGGTCTTATTCCCAGCAGCGACGGCAGAAGGTTTGCTCTGGAGAGACCTCGGCCAAAACTGATCTCATGGCCTTCAGCCCTAACCTTCCACAGTCAAATGAGGAGAGTCAGAATCCCTGTCTAATTGTGAGTTATTCTTCAATTGTGTATTTTTAAATCAAAATTTAACATTTAGGCTTAGGTTTTTTTTTTATGCCGATGAACTTCAAACATATCCCATTCTTAAATGGAGGTAACTGGTCCATAATGTTTGAAGGTGTTTATATTTGAGGAATCTCCAGGTCCAAAGCTATCATTAGGAAATCTTAAATGATGAAGACTTTTGAACTTCTAGTTTTATGTTCAATCTTTGCTTTTTATTTTAGATTAATTTGTACTTTATCTCTGTGTTCTCAAATGTTGCATTTCTCAGTTGGTTAGTCATAGGTTCAAACGATTTTTGAAGGAAAATGTATTTCTTTTTTTAAACTACAAAGGGTTTTTTTTTGGGTTGATGACTCCTGTTGTACCCTCAATGGTATTCTATAAGCTTTAAGATCCCGGTATATGATCACCAATACAGGCAATTGTAGTACCTTGGTATTGCATAAGGCAATTAATACTAATATTTTTCCAATTATGACTCAAGAGAAACAGAGGAAGGCCCTCAGCAGGCTGGGTGGACCTTCCATGTCCAGTTTATGGAAGGGCATAGACAGGAATCACACAGAATAGGCAAACATGCATAGATTGACAAATGATATTTGGGGAGGGAATGACAACATCATGAGATCATAGACCATTGGAGTATTATAGGAATTCAACTAGCAAAGTACTGACTAGATGAACGTAGAAGATAAAATTGGAATCATTATTGCACCTCTGTGTTATGAAAAATTAGATTATGCTTAATCCCTACATCATATCCGAGGAGGAAATTAGGCTCTTAGTTTGGAACATCAAACTCTTTCAGGATATCCAGTACAATCTATCATATATACACCTACCACTGGCTCTTAAGTGGTACCCCCAGAATTTTAGAAAATGTACCTTCCTAAGTATCTAATTAATAAAATTTCTCATTTTATATAAAGTGAATAAAATAAAGAAAGCTTAGAAAATCAAAGAGAAGTTATAATAAATTGGCTCCATGCATACATTTGGAAGGAAGTAATTGCTATAACATTCTGTAAGACACGAAGACAAAGCGCTTTAAAATTCAGGAAGATGTAGGAAAGCAGAAGAATCTTGAAATGCCTCAATTGGGAACTAAATTAATTTAGCAATAGGAAAGTGAATGCTTGAGGGAGTTGTCATTTGCTTAGTGTGTTGGGAATACTCCCTAAAGTAAGCAAACCAACAGTCCTGTATGTGACTTGTTTTTAAGTCCTCGAATGTTGTCTGAAGTACATACAGGGTAAGTGATTCATCCAGAGTAAAATAACGAGCAAATGTAAGAGACAGGAATTGAATCTACATTTTGACTCCAATCCAAGCATTCCATTCATTCCATTACTGTGTCTTCATACAGGACATATTCAGTTAAAAATTCCTTAGGGAATATTTAGATGATGATTTTAGATCATAACTTTAGAGATGAACCTAGCTGTAACTTCTTGTAGAGCTAAGGTGTTCAGTAGTGTGGTTGCTGGGCCTGGAAATCATTGCAATTGAACTAAAATTGGATCAGACTGTTTCGAGGCCACTTTACTCCCATGTCTCTTATTAAATTGGGCCAGTGATATTTTTTGGGAGGCTTTGATGGACATGAACAGACAAGAGAGCAGGATGTAAGGGAGAAACCATCCTTTTCCCCTTTCCATATCTCCCCATCCTTCTGCACTATATTTGACCCAACATTCTCTAGGTTCTAAAATTTGTGAGTCAGATTCAATTTGGTGTCCATGAGATCTTGTACCATAACTGAAGCAAATGCCCAGGGAGCAGTTAAGCCTCCGACAATAATATCTCAGAATATCTCAGATCAGTGGCATCCCTTAGTATAGCTACATTAATAACTGTATTTTATTATTTGCAGACCTAGAGTCCACAAAGATTTAATACTCCTTCAATAAGGGTTGAAAATATATTCAACTGGGAAAAAATATTTTCCACTCATGGGCAAAACCACCATTCCCTATACATTACTCTGGATTTTTCCTTTTGCAAGTAGAAGTTGCTAATTGTTTCCTCTTTTGGGAACAAAGCAACTATAGTTCTCTTTGAAATGCTTTTTTGGAATTTTCGGATCTCTCCTGGTACTTTGCATAACTTTTGTTTGCCACACTATATTTCATGCCATAGCTCTTTGTGTAGTAGTCTTAACTCGCAGTTCAATTAAATTGAGTCTACCATGTGCCTCATATGGGCAATGGCAATAATTCGATATTTTCGATGGATCTGTGTTTTTCTTTTTTGCGAGGGCAATTGGGGTCAAGTGACTTGCCCAGGGCCACACTGGCTAGTTTTTGTGTTAAGTGTCTGAGGCTGATTTGAACTCAGGTCCTCCTGACTCCAGGGCCGGTGCTCTATTCACTGCGCCACCTAGCCTCCCCCGACGGATCTGTGTTTTAATGGATATGGGTCGTATATTGCAAATTTCAAAATAGAGCTTCTCTAATGTTACAGACAGAACGAGAATCGTTCTTAGCAGCCATCTAGTTCAATCCACTTATTTTTACAGATAAAACAGTTGTAACGCAGAGGGTTGACAGATTTCCCCCAAATCCCTCAGATATTAAATAACAGAGCCACATTTACAACATAGGTCCTCTGACTCCAAATAGGATACTCTTTTTTTTTTTTTTGGCCACTATACTCTTTCCACCGATCTATTGTCCTTGTATCTTCATAGCTTACCAATAAGGTTTTACTCAATGTGCTGGAGAATCTTCTTCTAGGTCTGTCAGTAATTCAAAAGGATTGGTTCAGTATTCATGCTTAGATGAAAAAACAAGTTTAAGGAACTTAAAGCCTAATGGTACAAAATAAGTTTGGAACAAATAAGTATGGTACAAGAGTAAAAATGTTGGTAGTGAGAAAGGGACCTCATCTTATTTATTTTTATATCTCCTTCAACATCTAGCATTATTCTCTGAATATAGTATGTGATGAATGCTATCCATCAGCAGTATTTTTAGGGGAAAGAAAGAATGGCAGTTCTTAGAAGAGTGAAGATGAGTTCATCAAATTTTTAAAATTTCCTTTCTAGGGATGTTCTGGAGGTACAAAAGTCAAATGATAAGAGGATCCACTATTGCTTTACCAATGACCATGACTCACCTTTCCTGGGGAGAGTTGTGCATTTCCAATACTTACATATAAGACTGAATCTGTCTACTTAAGTAGACAAATGCCAAGTGTATGCGGGTGTATTGCTGTGGTTCCTCACCACCTACAAAAATATGTAATTACACATGAGACCTCCTTTTTATATGTCCCTTTCATGATAGACACAATTAGGCTTAAATATCCAGATTATATATTGTTTTCTGAATGAAACTACTCAATGTTCAGAAAAAATGATTTGGAGTGTATTTTTTCCTCTCAATCATGATGATAACTAAGTGAACTGTAATCAGTTTGGAAACATTCAAGCACTGAGATTTGATTTGTATAAAAAAGGAGATAATGGCATTAGATAAATGGTTTAAAAATTTGTTTATGCTTGATCATATTTTCTTTTTGATTTGTTTTCCTATTACATAGAACAACCCTTGTATGGTGGAGGATCCAAAACATAATATAATTTTCCTTAGTGCCATTTATTGGATTCTACTATTTGGAATGTCTACAGAAGGTTTCCTGGAAGTAGAAGAGCAGCTGAGAATAATAGTGATGATGATGATCAGCTAGACTTTATATAGTGCTTGAAGGTTTGCAAAGAACTTTTAAAAAGTATCTCATTTTATCCTCACACTAACTCTGAAAGGTGAGTGCTATTATTACCCATATTTTACAGATGAGGAAACTGAGGCAAACAGATTAAGTGACTTTGTTCAGGATCTCACAGCTAGTGTCTGAGGTGGAATTTGAACTCAAGCCTTCCTGACTATAGGCCCAGAACTCTAGCTGCTTTGATAAAAGCAGCTCAAGAAACAAACCATTATGCAGGATTTTAATAATACCCATCTATATAGCACTTTAAGTCCTACAAAATGATTTACTCACATTATCTCATTCAATCGCCACAACAATCTTGAGAGGTAAGTGCTAAAAGTATTATTATTCCAATTTTACGGAGGAGAAAGTTGAAGTTCAAAGACTTTGTAATTTGTCTATGATCGCTCAATGTCCATCACACCTCACTGCAGTGGTTATACTCTTTATAATTTTAGAATATTTATTTTTTAAAAATAAATTTTATGCATAGATAACAAAGTCAGTGGGAAAGATTATAATCCCAGGAAAAATTTGATCACAATTTTAAATGAAGAAAATTCAAAGGATCACTTACCAAGAAATTCTTCTTTCTCTGAGAGTATATTCTCCTCAATCTGACTGGAAGAAATGCTATTTTATTGACAAGACCTAAGGAAATGTGAAAGGGACATTCCTCCAAGTATTATAGCTGTAACTGGAATACAGTTAGGCAGGACGAATTCGGTTCTCATGAAACAATTGTTCACAGTAGCTAGCCCCACTAGGCTTCCCAGCAAGACCGTCCAGAACACTAAATGCACCAACAATTCTAAAAGTGTATAGAAAGAGTCAAACTCTTCATGTTTCTAGTACAAAAATGTTCCATGGAACAGCAACGAAAAAGAAGAAATCGGGGATTTATCATCTCCAGAAATGAAATGACTTCTTCAAAAGGAGCAAAGGTCAGAAGTCAAAGGCGAAAATATCAGACACGTAAAGGAAATTCCACATCAGCTGAGAATTTGGAGAATCCATTACTATTTTAGTTACACATTCATGCACATGGTGTCGCTCTTCACTGAAAAGGTTTGATGAAGAAAGAAAACGGCAGTTTCTCCCTGAATCCGGCTGATCTCGGAGCAACTCTTGTAAATCTTTCCTGGAATCAGATAGAGGCCATACTATTGGCTCCATCCAAACAGTTTGCAACAAAGAATTTATTCTTTTGCTTCCATGAAGAGCCAATTTAGATACTGAAAATCTTTCATATGTGTAATGGGGGGTCCGCAGAGAGTCCAGCATCTGCTGTTTTCTCTTCTGCTCTTCATATCTTGGGAGGTGGGGAGCGGCCAGGTCCATTACTCGGTGCCGGAGGAAGCGAAACACGGTACGTTCGTGGGGCGAATCGCGCAGGACCTGGGTCTGGAGGTCGGGGAGCTGGTGACGAGGCTGTTCCGGGTGGTGTCCAAGGGCCGCAGGGACTACCTGGAGGTCAATGTGCAGAACGGCATTTTGTTTGTGAATTCGCGGATCGATCGGGAGGAGCTGTGCGGCCGCAGCCCCGTTTGTAGCATCCACCTGGAGGTGATCGTGGACAAGCCCCTACAAGTTTTCCATGTGGAGGTGGAGATCAAGGATATTAATGATAATCCACCGATGTTCCCAGAAAACAAGAAAGAAATAAATATTGCTGAATCGAGACCACCAGGCGCTCGCTTCCCGCTAGATGGCGCATCTGATGCAGATGTAGGAGAGAATGCGGCCTTGACCTACAAGCTCAGTCCCAGTGAATATTTCTCTCTGGACGTACAACGCGACAGTGAACAAACGACTTCATTATCACTTAATCTAAGGAAATCTTTGGACAGGGAGGAAACGCAGCAACATCATTTATTACTGACTGCCATTGACGGGGGCAAGCCAGAGCTCACTGGCAGTGTTGAGTTGCTCATCAAAGTGCTGGATGTGAACGATAATGCCCCGCAATTTGAACAGTCCATTTATAAAGTGAGAATGCCAGAGAACGCTTCAAACGGCACGTTGGTGATCCAACTCAATGCCTCTGACGCCGATGATGGAACTAACGGACATATTTCATATTCATTCCGTAGCCCGGTACCTCCTGAAGTGCGACGCACTTTTCACGTAGGTCCAGATACAGGAGAAATTAGAGTAAAAGGAGAATTGGATTTTGAAAAGAAAAATATGTATGAAATTCGACTCGAGGCGGCTGACAAAGGGAACCCTCCAATGGCTGGTCATTGCACCGTTCTGGTGGAAATTCTGGACATCAACGATAACTCTCCTGAGGTGTCTGTGACTTCGCTCTCCCTGCCAGTCCAAGAGGATTCCCCACCGGGCACAGTCATCGCTCTCATTAGCGTATCTGACCGAGACTCAGGCGCCAATGGGCAGGTGACTTGCTCCCTCTCACCTCCCGGACCTTTCACGCTGGTGTCCACCTTCAGGAATTACTATTCGTTGGTACTGGAGCGCCCGGTGGACCGCGAGCGCGTGCCGGCCTACCAGCTAGTGGTGACTGCGAGGGACGGCGGGACGCCAGCACTGTGGGCCACGGCCAGCGTGTCTGTGGGCATTGGCGACGTAAACGACAACGCACCCACTTTCGAGCAGCCTATGTATACCGTGTTCGTGAAGGAAAACAATCCCCCAGGCTGTCACATCTTCACCGTGTCCGCGTCGGATCCGGATGCACTAGAGAACGCGCTGGTGTCTTACTCGCTAGTAGAGCGGCAGGTGGGGGAACGTCCTCTGTCGAGCTACGTGTCAGTGCACTCGGAGAGCGGGAAAGTGTACGCCTTGCAGCCCCTGGACCACGAGGAGCTGGAGCTGCTGCAGTTCCAGGTGAGCGCCCGGGACGCAGGCTTCCCTCCTCTGGGCAGCAACGTGAGCCTGCAGGTGTTCGTGCTAGACGAGAACGACAATGCACCAAAAGTGTTACCTCCTGTTGACGGTTCTGGGGCAAGCCGGGGCCCAGAGACCAAGCTAGTGTCACAGTCAGTGGCTCCGGGCCATGTGGTGACGAAGATCCGGGCTGTGGATGCGGATTCAGGCTACAATGCGTGGCTCTCTTATGAGTTGCTGCCGGAGGTGGGCGTGGGGCGAAGCCCTTTCCGAGTGGGTCTGTACACGGGCGAGATCCGCACTACACGAGTTCTGGAGGATTCGGATGGACCTCTGAAGATGCTGCTAGTATTAGTAAAGGACCACGGGGAACCTGCACTGTCTGCCACAGCCACAGTGAGTGTGTCACTGTTGGAGAGTGGGCAGGCCCTTAAAGCTTTGTCTGAGATTGCTGGAGCTGTGGCCGAGACAGGTATTAGGAAGGAGGCAGCGCTGGTGGATGTAAACGTGTATCTGATTATAGCTATCTGCTCAGTGTCCAGTCTGTTGGTGCTCAGTCTGTTGCTGTATGTGGCGCTGCGATGTTCTGCGCCCCCGCAGGGAGAGTATGGGCCTGGAAAGCCTACGCTGGTATGTTCCAACGAGGCTGGGAGCTGGTCGTATTCCCTGCAACGGCGGCAGAAGGTTTACTCTGGAGAAGGAACGGTCAAGAACGACCTCATGGCCTTCAGCCCCAATCTTCCCCCGTGTCCCAGTCAGTCACATAGTGAGGAGCAGCAGGAATATGGAGCAGAGCAGTTGGGGAAGGTGAGTGTTAATAGAGAATTCTTTCATTAGGAAGACCTGTGCTTTGATTCTGTTTTCTTTAAATTTAGTATATATTTTCATTATATTAATTTTAAAGATCTACCTTCTTTTGAGGACTCAGAAAGCTATAGTTTTAGGTACTATTACTATTCTGGTCAAGATCTGAAAGTGATTATTGCACTCACATCATACTCTCTATCTCTTTTGTGTCAACCTATGAGCTATTGGTTAATTGGGGGAAACTAGTAGAAAGTTCTTCTTTATACATAGTCTAGATGATTGAGAGGACAAAGAAGCTCATAAATATCCCATATTTCTGTGATTTGAAAACCAAAGAGTCTCAAAGCAATAATTTCAAATATTACTTACTACCAAATGAACTCTTGTAGCTCCTTAGAAACTCATGAAACGCTGTTAAGGTAGGGAGGGCATGCCGTCTCCTTTTTTGGAAGGAACATCCAAAATAAAAATATCAAAGTCTTATGAAACATGAAATCAAACTTTGTAAAGAAAAAGAGAATTAATGCTAGATGAAAGATATGTTGCATATTCTTACTGTGATTTCATTTTAATAGATGTTACTTAAACTGACCCAAAAGTCTTAGTGTAGTTTTAAGCTATTAAAACTTCAAGAGACTAAGACATCCTATTGTGCTCAGATGACATCTCCCTCAGATACCCAAAGAGCTGTTGAATTGAATGACTTAGGCAAACTATTATTTCTTTTGTACACACCTAAAGTAGTTTAGTTAAATTGTGTTGTATTGCTATTATTGATAATAATAATTTAGAGTTTATTTGAGGCTTTGGTGTCAGTAGGCTGAGATCATGAACTGTATTTCAACCAGCTTCTCTTCCCTTCTCTTGAGATATGGACATTTCATTCTCCTTACTAGCACAGAGCATACCAAACTCAAAGAACAGTATATCCCTATATATTCAACAAAGATGTGTCTTCTAATATACAAATCACTGTTAAAAGGGTTTAGTTTGGGCTGAGCAATTTTACCCCACTAATGTGTTATACAAATTTTCTAGTATTACAAATATGGTTGTAAAAGCTGAGATATTTACTGATGTTGGTTGTGCCCTAATCTTGAGAAACCACTTCTGTCACTAAGGATCTGCTTCTTCTTCCTTAGTGTTCACTCTGCTCTGGACCAATGCTTGAGGATGAACTAAATTCAGTTGTTGGGAGTCTAGCTTCTAAGAAGGGGTCAAGACTTCTTTTTCTGACATACTTGACTACTTAAACTTCCATTTTGATACTCCACAGATGATTTACTTATAGTTCAAGTTTAGGTTCATGTGCAAAATTTCTCCAAAAGGAGAGAGTAGAATGATACTCAACATACAATAGGAATCAAGTATGAGACAGCTATTTATTTCCTCTGCATAAAAGAAGTTGTAAAACACAAAAGACAAAAACACAAATGTATTAGGGCCACTACCTATCAGAGTTTCCTCCCTTGCTTTGCAATATAAGTTAGTTTAATTATTCTTTGAAAAGTGGCAAAGACATCCTTGGGATTTGATTTGCCTAGGAGCCAAAGCTCAAGCTTCCCTTTAGAAACTTTCTGGTAACCTCTAATCATATTGATGTGTCATCCTTGTCATTTAAGAGAATAAAAGACTTTTCATAAAGTGAGATCCTTCCAACAGGGTGCATGTTTTCAGACAGTGAGACACCACAGAACACCTCGCTGCCCAGATATTTCCATATAGAGATGGGGAAGCATGTATCTACCCAAGCTAAGGCAGGATTATCCTTGTTGAATCTCTTTTCTACAATATGGCTAATGCTAATGTTGGATCTGAACTAACAGGTTCCAGCCTGAATCAGGCCTGCTCCTGATAACAAGGGAACATGTTAGCAAGACAAAGTAAAAAGACAGTAGAACTACCCACTCTCATGTGTCCTGTTGTTTATACTTAAAATGGTCTTAACCCAAAGAAGTTGTGGGATTGTTTATTAGGTATTTTACATTTTTTTCTCAGCTGCTCTATCTAAACAACTTTCACTA
>CM053581.1:319878323-319918976 GCA_028627135.1 Pseudochirops cupreus | reverse complement strand
TTCCAGGCCTGTGGTACAGTCAGGGAAAGAAATAGATGGGAGATGGAATGTTGTTTGAGAAACTACAAGTAAGATTGTGGAGTTCATGGAAGGAAGTAAGGTGTAAACATTCTGGAAAGGGCTAGGAAGGGCTCAGGTTGTGAAGAGCTTCTTTTTCTTAGTTAGTTTATTTATTTTTAGTTTTCAACATTTACTTCCATAAGTTTCAATTTTTTCCCCTCCCTCCCTGCTCCCTCTCCAAGATGCCCTGCAATCTGATATAGGCTCTCTATATACATTCCTATTAAACTTATTTTCACATTAGTCATGTTGTATAGAAGATTTATAATGAATGAGAGAAACCATGAGAAAGAAAAAACAAAAAACAAAAAAAAAAGAAAATAATCTGCTTTGCTCTGCATTCAGACTCCATAGTTCTTTCTCTGGATGTGGATGGCATGAAGAGCTTTCCAAGCTAAACAAAAACACCAAATCCTTCCAGGACTGGGTCATCAAAAGTCTGGAAACAGAGAATCTGTCATCTCTGACACATACAAATGCTGAACTAGGCAGGTGGTAGGCCAGAAGTGGGAAGGAAACATCTATGCACGATTTATATGAACTATATTAAGGTGACACAACACACTTCTCTTGGCATTTCAAAAGCAAATATTCATGACTTTTACCAGTTTGATTCATATTCAACAGACATTAAGTACCTACTACTTGCAGGTTACTCTGCTAGGCCCTGGAGAGAAAATGATGAAAAAAGACACTTCCTACCCTTAAAGGTCTCAAGATCTAGTGTAGGCCCACATAAGTATTTTCTTTCTTTTCCAGTGTAGGATTTAATCCTTCTTTCCTGCTCAGCTAGTTGTGTTGATACTTTATACATTTTCATAACTATTGAGCCTAAATCTCCTACCATATGCTAATTGTCAGCATTAAAATGTCTCAAATTTCATATGGTGAAGGTGTTTCTGACAGAAAATAAAGATCAGTAATATAAAATAAGCTACAATGTGTGGAGGTACAAAGCAATTGACTTTCCAACTCCAATTCCATGGTCCTGTGCCTAGGGTGAATTTTCTGTCTTATTTTTACATGCCTTCTATCAGTGGTATTAAACTCAAATAGAAATGGGGGCCACCAAACCATAAATAAGGATCCCTGTGTGCACACACTGACTTAGGAAACCATACAGGAACATTATCTGTGTTTTATCATACTTATATTTCTTTTGTTAAGTCTGTCCCAATTACAGACTAATCTGGTTTGTGCTGCACTCAGGAATGTAGTGGGCTGTGTGTTGCTCTTGGACTACATGTCTAATACTTCTGCTTTATCTTACAATAGTTTCACGGAAGGAGTCCTTTATGGACACACAGAGCAGAGCAAGGGAATGTCATACTCCTTACAAAAGGAGAAATCAAATGATTTTATTCTTTATTTGCTTTGGAATATATTTTGTGGTTGAAATAAAAATATTGCTTTCACAAGTAATGTCCTACATTTTTTTTGTATTGAGAGACAGTATAGTGCAATGAAAAACAATACTAGCCTTATTTTTAGAAGATCTGAATTCAAGGTTTATCTCTGCTTCTTTCTAGCTGTGCAACCATATTGAGCTTGCTACATGTCTATTACCTATATCGTAAAATATAGATAACAATATGATGGCCATTTTCCTGTTCTCTCTCACTTGGCAATTGTATATCCTAAGCCCTAAACTTCATTAAAATTTAAGAAAATATTAATTAAAAATTATGGAAAAGCTGTCCAATATAATTTGAGGTACCTCAATTATACTATACTCCATTTATCACTAACATATCCACATTAATGGCTGCCTCCCCAAAGTAGACACTGGCATGTCAAAAACCAATATGTTTTTTTTATGGCTCCATTTAAGCCAGTTCTAGATTTTAAACTCTCCCAATTGAAAGACTGTGTGTCTGACTATATCATGCCATTACAACCAATGCCATTCTGGCCAAGCAACCAGCAGGTTATGTGAGAGAAAATCTGTCAAGCTTTTAGGCAATGGAAGGAGACATTATTTAATTAACTAAATAGATAAATCAGAAAATTGGTAAGGGAAATAAAATCATTTATTTACTTCCTTCTTATTGAGAAGAACAAATGGAATTTTGTTTATCCAAGATCAAATTGGCCCAGTCAGATATAACTGAAAGAATATCTGATTAAAGTGAACAAGATAAGGTCTGCTTGAAGCTCCAGAATAGAACCATATCTAGATAGTTAGATCTGTGTGTGTAGAGGAAGAATTCCTGTAAGTGGGGTCAGGAGACTGCTTCCCTTCACCAAAATGGTATGATGTGAGCTGAGCGATTACTCAGTTTCCTTCTTAGTTAAATGGGCATAATATGAGCAATAATGCCCCATAGAATTGTTTTAATCAATGATTTAGTCAATAAAGAAGAATTCAATAGAGATTTTTTTCTTTCTGTAAGTCAAACACTCTGATAAATACAACAAAAAAATGAAAACAGTCCCTGACCACAAGGAGCTTACATTTAAATGGGATAAGAGAAGTATAACCATAAGTATATATACATCCATACACACACACACACACACATCCGTCCATATGTATGGATACACACACATACAAAGTGATACTAGTTGTGCTTTGAAGGAAAGACAGTAGCATCTGTGGGGCATGAAGAAGGCATCCTGTAGAAGCTGGCATGTGAGTTAAGTTCTGAAGGAATCCAGGGAGTCTAAGATATAGAAGTGAGATGGAAGAATACTCCAGCCACAGGGGACAGTCAGTACTAGGCATGGAATGCTGTATGAGGAACAATAAATAGGTCAGAAAGATTGGATTGTAGAGTACATGGACAGGAGTAAGGTGTAAGAAGAGTGGAAAGATAGGAAGAGGTTAGGTTGTCAAGAGCTTTACGTGCCAGAGGAATTTATATTTGATCCCAAAGGTAATAGAGAGATACCACCTTTTGTGTCTCATTTGTCACCCAACTCTCACATGTGGCTCCAAGAAACTGTAGCATCTGCAGTATCCATACCATTGTAAAACTGTCTTGGAAGGTGGGCTAAACCAAGTTAAGGGTAACCAACAGGCCTCAGATCACATTGATATAGGGGGATGTCTACCCAAAGCATGTGAAGACTTCCTCTCACCCCAGTGGAATGGGTGGATTGTTGTTCCAACTGTCATGAAGGTGGCTTGAAGCAGGGGTTGTGGAGTCCTTAGACCTTGGTCAGACATCAGAGACATCAACATCATGGACTGCATCCCGGGCCATTGACAGTCAATCTGACTTTTCTCTTTTCACTGAACTTTGTTGACTCTGGAAGAGAGGGTGAGGCTGACAACTTTGTGAAACTCTAATTCACTTAAATCTAATTCATGAGCAAGTCAAGACATCACTGACAAACTACACAAATGATAGAGAGACACTGGCGTCTATTGACTAAATGTGTGAATTGTTAAAATTTCACTTCAGGAAAATCACTTCAGCAACTGTATGGGGGATGGATGTTTAGAGTGGGGATAGACTGGAAGTGGAGAGACTAGTTAGGAGGCTATTGCAATCCTTCAAAAAAAGCAGTGATGAGGGCTGACCTAATAGAGTGGCTATATGAATGGAAAGAAATAGACTTATAAGAAAGATGTGGAGATGGAAACAAGATTTGGTAGATTGAATATGTACAGTAAGTGAATGTGATGAGTAAAGGATGAAATAATATTTGTGAACTTTTGTGACTGAAAGATTTTGGTGACATTGAGAGTAATGGGGAAGTTTGGATGAAAAGTAAATGTGAAGGTGTGTGGGCAGGTAAAGAAAGGAAGTTCTGTTTTGAGTTCTGCTTTGGACATGTTGAGTTTGGGATGTTTATGGAATATTCAGTTCAAAATGTCCAATAGGCAGTTGGTGGTGAGGGATTGTAGCTCAGAAGGGAGACTAAGTTTGAGTATATAGCTATGGAACTCATATGCAAAAATGATGATTGAATCCATGGAATATAATGAAGTCACCAAGTGAGTGAATAGAGAGGACAGTCTAAGAAAGACTCTTTGAGTATACCCATAGTTAAGTGGCATAATATGAATGAAGCTATGACAAAGGAATCTGAGCAGGAGCAGTCAAAAAGACAGAAGAACAAAGAAAGAGCAATGTCTTAAAAAGTCAGTGAGCAAAGTAGAGGGAGGGGAGCATGACCAACAATATAAATCAGAGAAATCAAGAAGGTTGATGATTAAGAAAAGGCCATTCAATTTGGCAATTGGATAATTGATAATTTTGGAGAGATAAGTTTCATTTAAATACTTGGGTAAGAAGAATACTTGAGAGAAGAGGATGTGGTGTCACTGAGTTCTTGATGAAGGGGGAACTCTTCTCCATGCCAAGATCAGTCTTTCTCTCCAAGTACCTTCAATCCCATTCTATCCCATAATCTCTAGCTAATTGTCCCCATTATTCCCCTCTCTATAATTTTCATCCTTTTCCTACCTACTGGTTTGTTTTCTGCTGCCATATACTTGCTCATGCTAAATCCTCCCATCCACAATGATTATGCTCATGCTAAATCCTCCCATCCACAATGTATCTCTCATCTTCTTAGCTAAATTTCTGCAACTCTTGACCACCCTTTTCTCTTGAATCCCTTGCTTGCTCATCTTATTAACACTTGTAACTCCCCAAACACCAAAATTAGATTAGCTCCACTATCTTCCTTCTCTGGACCTATTCATATGCTGCTAAATTGAACCAGAGAAAGCTGCTAAATAATGATAACTCAACCTGCTACAAATTGGTGCTATCTAATCACAACTGGGCACTTACTGCAGCAAGGCAATGCTCTGGTTTCTTTTTCAGTCATATCTAACCCTTTGTGACCCCATTAGTTGTTTTTTTTTGGCAAAGATACTGGAGTGATTTGCCATTTCTTTCTCTAGCTCATTTTACATATGAGGAAACTGAGGCTAACAGGGTTAAGTGACTTGCTCAGGGTCACAGCTAGTGTCTGAGGTAAATTGGAACTCAGGCCTAACACTCTATATACTGTGCCATAAACCTGCTCAAATTCTTTGACTTCTCCTTAAATTGATTCTCTATTCTACTCTCCACAAAGGCTCTTCTAGACATTGTTCTTCCTCCTGGAAATCTCCAATTGCACCCATCCCACTCTCTCAGAAGAGGCCTTCAATTTATACTTTACTGGAAAAACAAATACTATCTGCTTAGAACTCTAGCTTCTCTCCTTCACCTCATCTGACAACCTCTCTGCATCTCACAGTCCACTGACATCATTCCTCACCATTTCCTACATTACTTCATACTCTGTTGAAGAGACAATTGTTCTCACCAATGCCAATTCCTCTGTTTTCACCCTTGATCTTCTACCCTTTGGTCTTCTCCATCTTCCAGTGTTATTTGGTTGCCAGTATAATCTTTCTCTCTAGCTAATCTTTAATCTCTCCTTATCTGCTCGTTTCTTCCTTCTTTTCTACAAACATCTCCTTAACCTCCAAACTAGTTCTACTGTCTCCTTTAGCTATTATCTTATATTTCTTGAGGCTTGTGGCACCTCTATTATTTTCCATTTTCTTTCAAACTTCACTCTCAGAAAACTTCCAAAATGGTTGTTGGACTAGAGGTAGGTAGCTCAGCTTCCATAAACTTACTCCAGAAAAAACCTTAAAAATAACACCAAACTAAATAATGACAAAGAAATTCCCCCAAAAGCAAGAGTAAGTGACGTCCTCCATCCTAGAACTGCACCAAAAAAATCAGCCAGGACTCTCCAGGAAATCAGAGAAAGGACCTACCAGAAAAGCAGTGTCAACACAGGCAAACAAGATAGAAGTCTTCCACTGTGAACAGAAAAAGATGGAGATACCTGTAGCCTGCAAATCTCCATATCTAGAAGCAAAAATATTGGGGGACTCCCACAAGATAGACCCAGGAAGGTAAAAACTCACAACATGGACCTTGGAAGTGACTGGGGGTAACAGCAACTAGTGCCATACCAGCAGCAAGGCATCCCAGGCCTAAGAGTTCTGAGGTCCATAGCACTGTCTCCTGAGAAGAGACAGAAGACCCTGAAAATCCAACACTCTGAACCTGAAAGAACTAAGGGGGACCTAAAAACTACCAGTACTCTTACTGTGGACAAACTCTGGAAGGTGTAAGGATCCAGATTACCCATGTTGAGGCCAAGCAGGGTCTATTATCCCAATGAAAATTCTGGCAGAAGGCATAGTCTGGTCCTAGCACAAAGCCCCAATTCAGGAACTACATATGGAGAGGTGAATAAACAGAAGAAGATACCAAGCACCATAAAAATTATTATTGAACCAATAATATCCAAAAAAATCAACCTAAAAGATGAGAGAAACTATGCAACTTTAAGCAGAGACAAATGAAAAATGAAATTTCCAGAAGGAAATGTACATCTAGAAGACAATATGACTTAAAGATTATGTAGATACCTAGAATTCATGAAGTATGAGTTAATAAATGAAATAAAGCCTCTAGATGAAAGAATTGTAGGGAAAACACACAGGATAAAAGAGAAAGTCACAAACCTTACCCAAGTAACAGACTCCCAAAGAAACTAGAATGGACCAAATAAAAATCAGTGAATTCATGAGACAATAAGAAGTAGCACAAAATCAAAGGATTAAAAAATAGAAGAAAATGTGTAATATCTGCTATCAAAAATAACTGTCCTACTATCCTCAACAATGCACAGCTAAAGACAACTCTACAAGCCTCAGGATGGAAGGAGATATCTAAACTCAGAGAAAGATACAGAAAGACTATAGTTTAAATGGAGACAGAAGCAAAATATGCTATCATTCTTTTTCATGTCTGGTTTTGCTTTTTTTTTTCCCCAGTGATCACTCATTGGTTACAACCCTTTTATATAACCAAACTATTGCACAATGTGAAAGTATTTGCAGATGCTATACATGATTGCACTCCACCCTGGGGGGGGGGGGGAAGGGAAGGGAGAAAATCTGAAACTCAAGTGATTGTGGAACTGAATCTTGTAAACTAAAAGTAAATAAACAAGTCATTAAAAAAAAATAACTGTCCTAGAAAATAGGACAAGGAGAAATAATTTTGGAAGCATCAGAGTTTTTGAAAATCTTGATTAAAAAAAAGTTTAGGCTTTCTATTTCAAGAAATTCTAAATAAAAACTGCCAAATTTATTACAACCAGAGGGAAATATGAAAATAGGAAGCATTAACCAATCACTTCCTGAAATAAAGCCCAAAGGAGAAGTCCCACAATGTCCTAGTCAAAATTCAGAGCTTCTTGCTCAAAGATAAAATAATACAAGCAGCCAAAAAGTGTTTAAGTACCAAAGAATCATAATTAGGGTAAGAAAAACCTTGTAACTTCTACCATAAACAAGATAAGGACTTGCAATAAAAAAAATCCAAAAGGCTAAAAGGGTTAGGTTTACAATCAAGAATAACATCCTATAATGCTCAGTATAAAAGGAAAAGACAGTCCTTTAGTGGAATAGAGAATTTTCAAGTATTCCTGATAAAAAGACAAGAGTCAAGTAGGAACTTTGAAATGCAAGCTTGAGTCAAGAGAAACCTAGACAAGTAAATTATTCATACAATTGGAAGGCATAATATCGTGAAGAACTAACATTCTAATCAGGGGAAGGGAAGAAACAAGTGTCATTTCAGAATCTTAATGTCTTGGAGGATCATTGTGGATATTAAATTAAGACAGGACTTACGGATCAATTCTATTTGATATTTTTAAGCAGAAAAAGAAAAGGAAAGGAAAAAGGAATTGTTTAAAGGGAAGAAGAGTGTAGGACTTACTATTTCTCAAAGTTGGAGTGCTTTAAGATTATACAAATTGAGGGAAGGAGTAGGACAAACTGACATCAAATGAATCTCATTGTCATTGAAACTGAACACACATAGAGTTACATGCAGAAGTATATCGAATTCAATATGGAAATAGGAAGGAGAAGAAAGGACTAAGAGGAAAGATAACATCAGAGAGTGAATGATCAAAAGCAAAACAAATTACCTTGAGAGAGTAGTTACTGAAGGGGACTTTAAAAAGAAAAAGAAAGGAAAGCAAAGAACTGGAAGCTAAGGGGGTGCTAGTCAGTTGAGAAAGGACTAAACTGTGGCATATTATTATAATAGAATATTATTGCATCATATGAAGTAATGAAAGATGTCTTCAGAGAATCCTGGGATGATTTCAATGAACTGATCAAGAATGAAATGAACAGAAGCAGCAGAATACTTTATGTAATAACAACAACATAATAAAAAAGATAACTTGAAAAATAACTTGAAATAACTTAAAAATTCTGATCATAGCAATAAGCAACCATGACTTGAGAGGGCAATGGTGAGGCACAATACCTATTTGTTGGCACAAATATGATGGACTAAAGGTGTGTAAAGAAACATGCGTTTTCTGACATGACCACTTAAGTGGTTTTGTTTTACGTGACTGTGCTTATTTTTTACAAGAAATTTTTAAAATTTCTTTTTATAATTGGGGGAGGGAAATTTGATGGTAGAGGGAGAAAGTCTAGAAATAGTAATGCCAAAAAAAGGAAGAAGAAAGCCATTGTCAATAAAACTTCAAAAAATAAAGTACACAGAAGAGAAGGAAGGCAGTAAGGAAGCACAGACAAGTAGGACAGCTCTGAAAGTAATGTGTTGAATTTATTACTTACTTTAAAAAATCTCAATGCCATAGAAATGTGCAGTTTCATATACAATCTTATTTTATGTTATACTTTGTATGTGGAAATGTTTCCTCCCCCTTTTTATGGGAGGAGGAGGTGTTTGTTAAGTTTAAAATGAAACAAACAAACAAACCAAAGATCATTCTTTGTGGCTTAGTAGTCATGTGCACTAGCTCTTTCAGTACCTCAGGATGCAGTTCATTGGGGCCTGGTGATATGAGTTCACTAAAAGCAGCTAGGCACACAATTTATTTGGTTTTCTTATTCATATAGGCTATTTTTCTCTGTCCTTTGAAATATAAAGATTATTCTTCTTGGAAATGAAAGCAGAAGTAAAATTAAATTTGAGTAATCTCACTTTCTCTCTGTAATCCATTATTATAATCCAATAGAACCTAAGAAGTGGTCCTATTCATACTTTGGTCTTTCTATTTTCCCCCACAAAGAAAAAGTAATTTGCTTCCCTCCTCCTCCAACCAATCTTTGCTGAAGTCAGCTTATTCTGAGTATTATATTTTCTGGCACTATTCTTTTTTTTTTTTTTCCTGAATCTATGACCATTTATTGTAGCAGCTAAGTAATGGCCCTACACATCTGGGAACATCACTGTACCTTAACTGACGTTCATAATGATCCTATATGTGTAGGTTTTGGAAATTTTCAATCAGAAGTGATTTTAAAAAGGCATAAACTTTACCTGGAAAATTCATTATATGTAATAATTCAATCCTAGAAAGCTATACCAAATGATGAGTTAATGTACATTATTTTACATATCATTTATTATTAGTTTACAAATATTTGATTGTCATCAACTCTTAGAATGTTTCTGTACCTCCTTTATTATCTGTTGTAGAGGACAAAACCAAGTGGAAAAAAAGATCTGTTTTCCAGAATAATGTCTATCAATGAACAACAAGTTTGACAGCCTTTTTCTACTTATCCCTCTACTAGTGTAATAATGTTATCAAGTAATATTTGTACCTTTTCCAGGGATATGGTGAGAACAAATCAAAGAAGTCCTTTAGCACATTAGGTTAAAGGTTAAATATATTTAAACAAGCACTAAAACTGACTTTGCAACCCACTCCTACACCCCTGAATATAGTAATGTATACATTTTTTTTATGCTAACAAAGATCTAAAGTTTTGTTCTCTTAATAGACTGTCATGACTAAATAAGCTGATGGAGGCTAGAAACTCTTTAAAAGTGGAATACTGCTCAATATGATTATGGCACTATTCTTATTGGATAATACCAATTTTAATATTTTGTCACCTGATCCTTAATTTTCCCCACATTACTTTTCTTCTTAAAAGAAATGATAGATACAATGAATTTTGATACAATAGATACCAACAAATACAATAATAACCTTCTGCTTATAAATTACCTTCATTGAACACAGTTTATTGATTGTAATCTGAAAGTAGAGATGTATCCCTAAACTACAATAGCATGAAACTCATATTGATCATTATCTTTGACTAGAGTTTCATTGCTCCTCAGTGTTGGTGTTATTTACATCATTATAGTCATTGTGTATATTTTTCATTTGATTGTGTATCCTTCACTGGCTTCTTTGAATTCTTTTAAAAGTTTTGTTGATTCTCTTTTCACATTACTCCATTTCAGTAGAAATATCACTTCTAATGAAGAGATACAATTAAACAAAACCGATCAACATATGGGCCATGTTTGATAATACATATCTCATCCTACATTTATATTCTACCACTTCCATGACTTGAGGCAGAAGACATGCTTCATCCCTCTTTAGAGTATAAGTTCCTTCAGAGTATGTATGGATTGTTTTATTCTCTGTTTTTGTATCTCTAGTACCTAGCACAGTGTCTGACACAGTAGATGTTTAATAAAATCTCATTGACTGATTCACCATCAGTCCTCTGAAGTTATAGTTTTGACTGTATTGATTAGGATTCTGAAGTCTTTAAATTGTGATTTCATTTATATCACTAAAGTCATAGAAACATTTTTCTCATGGTTTTCCTTAACTTTGTTCTGCATCAGTTTATACATGTCTTTCAAATGTCTCTTAATTCTTCATATTCATCATTTTTATGGTCAGTAAATTCCATTTCATTCATATATCATGTTTTATTCAGGCATTTCCCAATGGATGAGGATCCACTTTTTCCCCAGCCCTTGGCTACTTCAAAAAGTACTGTTATAAATATTTGTCTATATGTGTTTGGGGTTTCCTCCCCTGTATATTTGACCTCATTAGTATATGGCTTATCTGTGGTACAGGAGTTCACTTTTCAAAAAGGCAATCTACTCTGTATTCATACAGGCTGGTTTCATTTTTAGAGGGCAGTAGGGTTTAGGTTTTTTTGTTTCTCTTGGTCAACTGGACCCACCCAGGGGTAGAACTTCAGAGAAATCCCCCCAAATAATGCTTAAATATAACTCATATCTAGGATCATCTTAAGATATTGATAACTGGGTCTCTTCTAGACTCTGAACAAAACAGGTATCAGGTAAAGGACAACAGCTCATTTCCTTTAGAATATTTAGAATAGACAAGACTCATTGAAATGTATCAACAGATAAAGAAAGATCAAATGAAAATCTATCATATTCATTATACTGTCCCAGGAGATAAAGACAATTATCATGGGACTGCTAAACTGATGCAAATATGTATTTTTTCATTCACTTCAGCTTTGTATTGTTACAAAATCTGCCTCTTTTGGTCAGAGGGAGAAACAGGCTTGGTTCTTTAGTATTTCAGATTTTGGATGATTCTGTGAGTGGTCGTCTTCTCTTCTGAGAAGGAATGCTGATACTAGAATTACTTCCACCTGGACAGCTAACATCTGATTCAGAAACTCTTAACCTCTTAGACTCATTTCCAGCCTAGAAATGCCTATTTCTGGGTCACTAGTTGCTGACATGTTTTTTTTTTTGTAATTTTTTATTTTAAACTTAAATACAGAATGAGAAAAGAAAAAAAAACATTGCCATGTTCATAGCAGACTATGAGAGGATTCAATATAAAGTGATAAATTTCCATTTCAGGAAAACCTATGACCAGTGCTACACATTGTGTTCAGAGCTGCCCAGCTTGTCTTTGCTTCCTTCTGGCTTTTCTTTTGTTCTTTGCTGTGCACTTTTTATTTTACCTGCCTTAGGCCCCCCCCCAAAGAAGGCTACAATTAAGTGTGGATGTATATATGTGTGTTACTGACATGTTTAAAGAAGAAAACATAAAGGATAATGTTGACAGGAATTCAGGCTCACCTAGGCATGCATGTACTCCCACTGTCATGAGATTGTAACTATCATTGATGCTAGTGTGAAGGAGAAGTTTAGAGTTAACACTGGATGTACCCCAAAAGAGCCCTGGTCCAAAGAGAGGAGGTGGAGTAATTTCCATCTCTCCTATAGAACACCAAGTCTTCATGACTGTCACCCTTCATTTCTGACACTATCTTCCAGCTTTCTCATTAATTCTCTTGAGAGTCTAGACTTTTTGATTTACCAGATTATTTTTATTATTATTTTGACTAGTGCCAAAAAGCATCCATAGTAATATGACTGGCATTACCCTAAAACAGTAAATTAATTTAGATGACATTATTGTTTTTATTATATTGACACAATCCAATTACAAGTAGTGAATCTCTCTTCAGTTATTTACATTTTCCCTCATTTCTGTTGAGTGTTTTGTAGTTCTAGTCAGAAACATCTCATACATATTTTGAAGGTTAATTCTCAGATATTTTATTAATTTTGTAGTTATGTTGAATGGAATTTCTCTTATCATTTCTAGTTTTTTGTTAGAACTACATAGAAATTTAAAAATTTTCTTTGTAGATTTATTTTGTATTTAACATTTTAATAAAGCTATTAATTAGATTCTTTACTGACTGAGGATTTTGCTAATCATGCCATCACGATATCTACTTGATCTAGCACTTCTAGCACCAATTCACTGAATGATGGAAACAACAGGCATCCTTTCTTTACCCAGTTCTCACTAGGAAAGTTTACAATGTTTTTCCTTTACAGATAATGCCAGATCTTGGACAAAGATAGTTTTTTAAAAAAGTTGTACTAAGCAAGAGTATACTATTCTGTTGCTTTTAAAGTGTTTTTTGAAAAATATTTTAATATATAGGAATGATGAATATTGTTTAGCCATCTAATTTTAATAATTTGATCATTAATCACTATTTTCAGTTTTCATGATGTTGCATCTTTGTTAATTCCTAGTATAAATTTTACCTAGTAATAATTTTTTAAATATATGTTACTGTATTCTTTTTTCTAATTCAAGAATATTTTTAAATCAAATTTTTAATCAATATTTTCAATCAATGCCTATTAATTATATTTATTTATAATTTTCTTCCTCTGCTTTTTCATTAACTGGTTTGTATACAGGAACCACTTTTGTTTAACATTAGGAATTCCACAAGTTGTCTTCTTTCTCTGTTTTTCTTTCTTTCTTTTTTTTTTTTTTGTCTTTTTGGAGGAGGGAAGGCCAGGCAATTGGGGTTAAGTGACTTGCCCAAGGTCACACAGCTAGTAACTGTTAAGGGTCTCAGGCCGCATTTGAACTCAGGTCCTCCTGATTCCAGGACCAGTGTTCTATTCACTGTGCCACCTAGCCACCCTGATACTGCCTATTTTTGAGGTTGTCTGGTCTAAGATCACAATGGTCATTTCTGATATTTTGGATTTGACTAAGGCATAACGAATTCCATTTAACCCATCTTTTAATCTTTGTATATAAGCTTTATCTTATGTGTATGTCTAGTGTACAACAAATTGTTAGCTATTTTTAATCCATTCTGACAACCTCTAGTTTATGGGCATGTTATTTTACTAATATTCAGTTATGATTGTTGTTTGCAATTTTTTTAACCGTGCGTTTATTTACATTCTGGTATTGTGTTATTCTTTTGTTTTTGTTGTCATCATTGTTATTGTTTTTCTCTTCCTCCTCCTCCTCCTCCTTTTATTCCTTCTCTTATTCCTCCTGCTTCTCCTTTCCCCCCTTCTTCTACTCTTTCTCCTCCTCATCCTCCTCCTTTTAAAAATCAGATCTTCAATAATTGTTTTGTTTGAGGCCATCAGCTTCTTCATTCCACCTTCTGCCTCCCTTACCTCTTTATTCTCCCTATCCCAGTCTAGTCTCTGCTCATTTTATTTTATTAGACTACTACAATATATATTTTAGGGGGTTAAACTACCTTTTTTTGGCTGGCCTAAATCAGAATTTGGTTAGTTAGATTCCCTCTTCTCCCTACCTCAGCTCTTTGTTTGAAATGCTCTTCATTTATGGCACCCAAAAGAAATACAAGAAATATAATCCTTTTTTTCCATCCTGCATAATTTTTTTAAACATTGAAGCCCAGAACTTTTCTCTTTTTGTATCTTCAATGACCCTTAAATTATATGAGACTCCAAAAAACAATAGTTTTGTGAACCTTTCTCTGCTTGCAAGCACTGGATCATTATCCAGCTTTTTCAAATTATTCACACCTGTTTGCCTTTCTTAAGTTTCTTTTGTCTGCTGTTTTTGAGTTTCAAAGAATGCTCAGCTCTTTTTTTTCCCCCAAAAGAAATAAATGGAAAAGTCAATTCTACCCAAGATATTTTTCCTCCTGTAGAATTATACTCAGCTTTGAAAGATTGCTACCTTTGGGTATAAGGTGCTTTGCTTTGAGATATTTTCCTTTCTTATTTGTTGCTGATGAGTGACACTGTGTTTCTGCTAGGAGTTATTTGGTATGTGATCTGTTTCTGTAAGCCACATGTAATCTGTTATTTTTTTTTTTTACTTTAGAATTCTATTGCTTGGATATTGTATTTCTGTGGTTCCTTTGTGGTAGAATCCTTTGGGTTCAATAATTTTATACTTTCTCCTCTGATTTCAATAGTCTTAGGCAATTTTCTTTTATGATTATTTTCTTAAACATAATGTCTAAGCTTTTTGTTCCACCATGTTTTTCTTGTGGAGCAGTGGATAGAGTGCTGGGCCTATCAACTGGATTTGAATTCAGATTTGGCCTCAGATCCTTATTGTATGACATTAAGCAAGCCTTTCTTGCTGCTTCAGTTTCCTCAAGTGTAAAATGGGGATAATAATAGAACTTACCTCCAATAACAGAACCTCCAAGGGTTGTTGCCAGGATCAAAGGAGATAATATTTGTAGTGTAGCTAGCACAATGCTTGGCACACAGGAGGCAGTTAATAAGTTGCTTTTTTCCTTCCTTTCTTCTTTCTGTCTTCAACCCTTGTCTTCCAGATTGTTTGAATGGAGTGAACTCTTCCCTTCTTCTGATTTTGCTTTCTTGATTTTACTCAAATAATTCCTGTTGTATAATTGAATTTCTGAATCTTGTGCTTGCTATTATTTTGAGAATGTTCATTCTTTTTCTAAGATTTTCTAATGTTTCTTAAAATTCAATTTTATTTCGTTTTCAGTCCTGAATTCTCTACTTCCGTCCTTCTCCTTTACTCACTGAAAAGTTAAGAAAAACAAAAGCCATTACAATTATGTATAGTCATGCAAAACAAATCTCTACATGAGCCATGTCCAAAGAAAGAAAGAAAGAAAAAGAAAAAATGCTTCAATGTGCACTCTGAGTCCATCAGCTTTCTATGTAGTAGTAGATGTTATATTTCATCATGAGCCATTTAGAACTGTGGTTGGTCATTTTGTTGATCAAAATTCCTAAGTCTTTCAAAGTTGATTATCTTTATATTTTTTATGTTATTATATATATATATATGTTATATATATACATATATGTATATGTATATGGTGTGTCTTTCTTCCTCTCTCTACATATATATGTATATATATGCATATATGTGTATTTATAGTGTTACTCTGCCATTTTACTTTTATTTATTCTATTATTCCATTTTCATTGAATAAGGCATACCCTTGTATAGTCATATTCTACTGATTGGTCTCATTTTGCCAAGTATATATCTATATCTATATCTATATCTATATCTATATCTATATATATGTGTGTGTGTTTTTATGTTATTATATTTATATATATAATTCATATATAATATACATATATTATTTACATATAATATACATATATTATTTTTTGTTATTGTACAAACTGCTCTCCTGGTTCTGCTTATTTCATTTTGCATTAGTTCATACAAGTCTTCTCAGATTAGTTTCTTATAGCACACTAGTACTGAATTACATTTGTACACCTTAACTTGTTCAGCCATTCTTCAATTGTTGGGCATTTGGTGAGTTTCCAATCTTTTCCACCCAAAGGGAGTTGCTATAAATATTTTTGTATTATGGGTCCTTTTCCTCTTTCTTTGATTTCTTTGGGATGTAGACCTAGTAGTTATATTATTGGATCAAACGATAGGTATGCACAGTTTCTTAACTTTTGGGACATAGTTCTAAAATGCTTTCCGGAATGATTGGAGTGGTACAGAGCTCTACTAATAGTGCATTAAAGTACCTGCACCAAGATGGAAGCAGTATTAGAGAAGAGAAAGGGTCATGTTTGAGAGATGTTAAGAATGTAAAATCTTTAACTCTTGGCAACAGATTGGATATAGGGGTTGATGGTGAGAGAAAGTGAGGATTCAAGGATATGAGGAGTCTAGGTTGCAAGCTTGGGGCCTGGGAGGATGGTGGTGCCTTTGACAATAATAAAGAAGCCTGGAAGTGGGGATAGTTTGATGAAAAGATAATAAGTTTCAGACATATTGAATCTAAGATTTTTCAAGACATACAGTTTAATATGCAATTGGAGATACGAGCCTGGAGGTCAGGAGAGAGGTCAGACTGAATAAATTCTCATTTGAGTTAATCTATTTTTTAAGGTGTTAATTTCTTCAGTCAGGTTGTTGACTCTCTTTTCATGATTTTCTTGCATCATTCTTATTTTTCTTCCCAATTTTTCTTCCACTTCTCTCATTTGGTTTTCAAAATCCTTCTTCAGCTGATCTCCAGCTTTTAGACAATCTTCATGTTTCTTGGAAGCTTTTGGTGTGGGTGTTCTGACTGTGTTGTCTTCTTCCCATTCCCTGCTTTGATCCTTCTTTTCCCCAAAGAAGGAATCTGGGGTTTGGCTGCTGTACTTACTTTGCTTCCTGTGCTTGTTCATGGCTGGCCAGTCCATGATTTTTTTTTTAGCTCTGTGGAACTCTGCTTCCAGAGGGGAAAGCTCTGTCCCAAATCACTGGGCTTTTCCCAGATGCCGGAGCTTTTAGGAGGCTGCTGGGGCCCTCCCCCACTCTGGCTCACTGAAAAGATACCCAGGACTACAATCCAAGACTGTGATCCGGATCCAGGCCGCTCAATGCAAGAACACTTGGCCTCGGAAGGATTACTTGGCCCCCCTGCAGTCTGCAGGCTGAGAGCTCTGAAGCAGCAATGTGAAGGTGGGTGCAGGGCTTCCACTTCTGCCGCTTCCTTGCCCTGGAGGTGGTTTGGCCGTCCTGCTTTTCTCCCCTGATTTTTAGCCGAGTTCCACTAACCTTTTAGTCCTTTTTTTTTTTTCTTTATGGCTTGATAATTCTGGAAACTGGCACAGCTGCCGCAGATTCACTCTTCTGTTGCTCCAGCTGCAGCTCAGCTCGTCAGGCTGCCCCCAGGGCCAAGGCACTGTTTCAGGCTAAGCTGGTTTTGGCTTCCAGCCCTGAGATGGTGCCTCCTAACCAAGCTGTCTTTAGTGGAAAGTATATTTGTGTGTGTTTTAGAGTTCTACAATTTGCTTAGAATCACATTTCATGGGTATTTTGAAGTGGCTACGTGGGAGCTGCGATACTTTGCTGCCCCTACGCTGCCATCTTGGCTCTGCCTCCCCAGACTGAATAAATTCTCAAATCTACTTTTTGCGTTTCTTGTAGAAGATTATTTTCTTTGTGCCATGGCAATTTGATATACAAAATTCTTCCCAGTTGGGCCAGAGTGAATCAGAGGATAGTGATAATAGGAAATTTCAGAAGTGGAGGAAGGTTTTTGGGGGAAAGGTGAGTTTTGTTTTTCACATGTTGAATTTGATTTAACTATTGGGCATCTGGTTAGAGATGTCAAGAGGCAACAAGAGACTGAATTTAGGGGAGAGATTAGGGTTGGATATATAGGTCTAGAAATGATCTGAACCGAAGGGAGCTGAAGAGATCACAAAGTGAGACAGCATACAGTGAAAAGAAGAGGTGGCCCAGGGTGGGATCTTGGGGGTTATGCATGGGGAGAGGGCATGATATGAGTAATGGAGGTTGAGAAGGAGCAGTTGGACAGATAGGAGCATCAAGAGAAAGTACTGTCACAAAAACTTGGAGGAGAGAGTATTTAGAAGGAGAAGGTGAACAACAATGTCAAAAATTATGAGGAGGTCAAAGAGGATTAAAATTGAGAAAAGGCTATTAGATTTTGCAACTAAAAGATCTTTGGTGACTCAGGAGAGGGAGTTTAAGTCAGGCAGACAACAAACATTTATTAAGCACTTACTGTGTGCCAGATACTTTGCTAAACATTGGGGAACATGATACCCCACCCAGGATAAGTCAATCACCTGAAATCTCACCATTATGCTTTTGACTCAGCTTTGGATACTCAGCAACTTCCCACCTCCCTCAGCCTCCTCTCCCCTCTAATTGGAAGGCTGGTGGCTGGAGCACTGAATTTCTCCCGAAGTTTTTCTGTATAGAGGACTGGGACGTGGACTTTTCAGCTAACTATGCACTCTCCATCTGCAAATCTGCTTGGTTTCAACTTCATAGAACATGATGTACTCATATAGAGTACCCCCGGTGGCTCTGTCCTGCATTCCAGCTTCCTTTTGTATCTTAGCTTCCTCCATTAGATTGTAAACTCCTTGAGAGTAGGGGCTGTCTTTCTTTTTTTTTAAGAAAATTTGCATTTCCAGCACTTAACGCAGGGCTTGCCACATAACAGCTGCTTAATAAATATTTATTGGATTGGAGAGAAAGAAAGGCAAAAAACATGGTCCCTGTCCTCAAGGAGTTATGTTGTTATTGTTCTGTTGCTCTTCTTTAGTTTTCCAGGAGGACCAATGACATTATGGTCCATGTCTTGTGGAGGAGACTACATGCAAAAAATATGTAATGCAACACATATTACACATACGTATTTGTGTATATGTATATATGCATTGCATCACATGCTTGCGCATAAACACATATAGTAAAGGGAAAGTAGTTTAAGAGGGAAGGGACTAGAAGTAGAGGCAACCAAGATCAGAAGAGGCCTCTTCCAAGAGGTGGGATTTGAACCAAGTCTTTAATGAAGCTAGGAAAGTCAGGAGGAGGAGGTGAGGAGGGAGAACATTTAAAACCTAAGAGACAGCCAATGAAAAGACTTGTAGTCAGGAAATGGCATGTCATTTGCAAGAAAAGGCCTTTGTTGCCATATTGTAGAGTATGTGTGTGTATGTATATATGTATATGTGTGTGTCTTCCTCGCTCTACCTATACATGTATATATATATGCATATATGTGTATATATAGTGTTACTCTGCCATTTTATTTTTGTTTATTCTATTATTCCATTTTTGTTGAATAAAGCATACCCTTGCATAGTCATATTCTACTGGTTGGTCTCATTTTGCCAAGTATCAGTGAGTGGTACCTATGTGGTTTTTAAAAATTTCTTTGAATTAAGATCTTTTGTTCACCTTTCTTGTCACTAATTATTTTTGTTCTTTTGTGTATAGACATTGCAGGCTATATTTGTTTTAAATGATGGATCATTTCTTGGATTTTGTCTGTTGTGAATTTCTTAGACTCTATGCTATTTTTCTTATATAATGGCCAATCTCAAGGGCATCTAGCCTGGTGAAGATATAGTGGCAGTTAAAACAAAACCCCCCACTTAATTTTCAGTTTAAAGTTTTTAAAATTAGATTTGCAACACTTAGGAAATTTTTTTTTATTAGTTCATATTAGAGGCATTACATTCTGTCCATTAAATCATCATTTCCATGACTTAAATCATGATACAGAAACCCAAAATCTCTTTTCAGATGCCACTTTCTTACTGATCATCAGATAATATATATAAAGGATTATTTATGCAAAATATTTTGTAACAATAAAACACTAAATATCAGATTATTAGTATTATTACATTCCACCAACAAGTTGATTTCACATTATATAAGCAACATACATTATGGATATATGGACATACAATGCATTCCACTAGGGGCTATGCATGTATTTTTTACACTGGGGAAACTTTCTACATTGATAATGTATGAAGTAATATTGTTTTCAACTATAAATTTTCAATGGGAAATCAATACAGAATAGTGAAGAGGTTCTATCTTATGCTACTCTTGAAGCCTTTTAAAAGAAACTCTTCACAAATGCATAATGATTCTGAATTTGCATAATAGGTGTTAATAAGTGCTTAACACCTTTAATGCTCCTGTTTACCAAAAGATGTAGTTGTAATAGTCTGCTTTGGCAAAGGTTATGTTTATTGCTTGGGATGAGGGAAGTTTGCAATGAGGACTGTATTCTGTTTGCCATATGCCTTTTTAAATTGTTGTTGATAATATATGATACTCTGGCATTATCCTGCTCATTAATTTTATTTCCTTCATTTTACACTCTTCCAGAATTTGCCGTACATGCCTCTGCTCCTAGAATATATAAAAGAAATTTGTTTTGAATTAGCACTAGGTGTAGGAGAAAAGCATTTCCATGCATTCAGAGTGAGTTTGTTTTTGCTGCAGTGACTCAGGGATGAACTTGCCCAGGGAAAGAGAAGGAGGTTACCATATCAGCTCATGCTAAACACACTCATGCACTCCCATGTATACACAGGCATGCACACATTCACATACACAAACACCAATCCTTGACCAAACAAGAGAAAGAGAACATTATGAGATGCAAAATGGATAATTTTGATTACATTGAATTGAAAATGTTTTGCACAAACAAAGCCAATGCAACCAAGATTAGGAGGGAAGTAGAAAATTGGGAAAGGATTTTTATAACCGATGTCTCTGATAAAGGTTTCATTTCTAAAATATATAGTGCCAACCTGAAAGTTTGGTTAAAGGAGCAAACATGCTAGGTGATATATAAATCCATATTTTTATTCCCTTAAAGCTAGCCAAACTAATGAGCTGGTATGTACAAGGAGCCAAAACATAAGTTCTGAGTATCTGATAAAAGAATGACCAACTTTAAATGTTTTAGAATAATCCCAACTCAGGGTCTCTATGTCATTGAAATTTATGATCTCTATATATGTTTAACCATATAATGAGAAAGGAATTTTCTTAATTCAACAAGTGGTAAATACAATAAGATAAGAGAGTTAACAAAGTGTCAATTGAAATGACAACCCAGGATATCTATGTTTTCTTTACCATTAACATGCTATAACATAGTATGTGTCCATAAAATAAAACTATTAAGATAATAAAAAGTCCCATTACTCAAGACAGTATCTTGGGTTAGGGCTCTCATCCTTAATCATTATAAACAGAGGAAAAATGCTCTTAAGTTCGTCCCATCTGGCTTTGTTGACATAGGAAGAGGTATTCTCTGAGTTTACTTCAATTACAAAGAAGCTGTTAGGTCTAGGCTCTTCTTCTGGTTAATTAGCTCAGGCTCTGACCCTTATTAAGGTCCAGAGTTGATACTAAATGATTATCAATAGAGAACTGAGACAAATTTATAAGAATATAAGTCATTCTCCAATTGATAAATGGTCAAAGGCTATGAACAGGCAGTTTTCAGAGGAAGAAATTAAAGCCATCTATAGTCATATGAAAAAATGCTCTAAATCAGCATTGATTAGAGAAATACAAATAAGAACAACTCTTAGGTACCATATCACACCTATCAGATTGGCTAACATGAGAAAATAGCAAAATTGTAAATTCTGGAGAAGATGTGGGAAAATGGGAACATTAATGCATTGCTGGTGGAGTTGTGAACTGATCCAAACTTTCTGAGGAGAAATTTGGAACTATGCCCAAAGGACTATAAAATATGCATACCCTTTGACCCAGTGATGCCACATCTAGGGCTATATCTCAAAGAGATCATAAAAATGGGAAAAGGACCTACATGTACAAAAATATTTATAGCAGCTCTTTTTGTGGTGACTAAGAACTGGAAATTGAGGGGATGCCCATCAATTGGGGAATGACTAAACAAGTTGTGGTATATGAATATAATGGAATATTATTGTGTTATAAGAAATGATGAGCGGCAGACTTTAGAAAAAACCTGGAAAGACTTACATGAACTGATGGTGAGTGAAATGAGCAGAGCCAGGAGAACATTGTATACAGTAACAACCACATTGTGTGATGACTGACTTTGATAGACTTAGCTCTTCTCAGTAATGCAAGGCCCTAAAGCAACTTCAAAAGACTCATGAGGCAAAATGCCATCCCTATCCAGAGAAAGAAATATGGAGTCTGGATGCAGATTGAAGCATACTATTTGCTCTCTTTTTTGGTTTTGTTTTTTCTTTCTCATGATTCCTCCCATTCCTTCTAATTCTTCTATATAATATGACTAAGGTGGAAATATGTTTAATAAGAATGTATATATATATATATATATATAGAACCTATATCAGATTGCATGCCATCTTGGGTAGGGGCAGGGGAGGGAGGTGGAGAAAATTTAAAACTTATGGAAGTGAATGTTGAAAACTAAAAATAAATAAATAAATTTATTTTAAAAAAACCCCCAAAACACCAAAACACCAATCCTGTAAGCATCCCACCAGGAAAATCTGGAACAACTGCTTTTTTCCTCTTCTACACATGCCTTTATGGAACCATAGACACTTTTTATGAAACCTTATTTTGAGATGGAAAGAGAATTTGTTCTGGAGTCATAGTATCTGGATTCAAATCCTTCCTGGCACTTACTAACCTTGTGACCCCAAGCAAATTGCTTAATCTTATTGGACCAAATTTTCTTCATCTATAAAATGGAGTTGGACTAGATGGCCCAATCTAGCCCTGGGTCTATAATTTCTTTATTTGTGTATTTATCTTCCCAATGTCTATCACAGTGCCTTGCACCTAGTAGGCCCTTAATAAATGCCCTTTGAATTATGCATAAATACTTCACAAACTGTAATTTCATTGATGTATTTCTTCTATCAGTGCAGATTGAAATCCATCATGTCCTTTGTTTCTCTGATCTATCTCTCATGGATCCTCCAAAGAGGATCTAGGCAATATGCAACATTCAGTAGGTCTTACTGTAGATATTTTTACATTTATCAATTACAAGGCCTACACTATACTAGAGTTGTCTGGTTATTATTTCTAATGCTTACTACAAGACCTCCCTAAGTCCTGTGGCATATTGTGTGCTACTTCTTAAAGGTAGGTCTCATCATTGAAAATGTGCTGCAGTCTACTTGCAGGCATGATATACTTCTCTATTGCCTTTCTGGGCCACCCATAATTTTGATTCTTTGGAGATTATGTTGTCTTATGATTTGCAATCATACATCATCATAGGAAGAGTGTTTTTACTGAAGAGATGAGTTTTTGCCTTAGGGAACTTCCCAAAAATCATTGAAAGCATTGTTAAATTTCATAAATTTAATATGGCCCCCTCTCCCCATTTTTACCCCTTGTTCAATTTTGGGTCCATTTAATTATCCTTCTGTGGTGTCTGCCTAAGATTGCAATAGCTCATTTGACTGGCTATCCAACTGCATGTCATAATTTGCATGCAATGACCTTTTTGTCTGTTTCATTTAATGTGGATTGTTAGCCTGATTTCTTAAGAGCTATAATGAATATCTTTCAGTATGCTCAGTAATCTTCTGGGACTTTATATGCTCACCACAATATTCTCTACAAGCAGGAATATCTAAAGAACTCCACCATCTATGAGGAAATTCCTCTTCCATTTTAGATTCTGTATCCACCATGACAGTTGAGAACACACATGGCATTCAGAATCCAAAGTTCAATGAAAAAAGTCATGTGTGGTTACATTTATCAAAGATCTTGGATGGTCTTAACTTATGCAAGAGCCTGTTGGGGAGAAGCCTTTAAGGTTGTACTTTTTTTTGGAACCAAGTTAAATGCCTTTTTTTTTTCAAGATAATCAACAAAAATAAATACAGTGGCACCATAGGATCATATATTTAGAGTCAAAGGATGTCTTAGAGTTCATGTAGTCCAATGTTATCCTTTTAGAAATTAGGAAACCAAAGCTCTGAGAGGCAAAGTGAACTCCCTCCCAAGGTGCCATCGAAATAGCAGTTGATAAAGCTGAGATTCAAGTTCAGATTTCAGGACTTCAAATTCAGCATGTTCCTGACCATAACATGCAGTATTCTTTGCATCTTTTTTATCAGTTGTGAGATTGTTAATATGTGATCTGCTATATCTTTTTTCATATTCTCATAGAGGATATTTTCATAGTATAAAGGTAATTCTAATTTTTTTCCATAAACATAAGTTGGCAGGTAGTTGGGCAGTTGTTGGTTGCATCTATATAATCTTTTTGGGCAATGCATTTTTTACATTCTTTCTGTTCCTTCTCCTTCTTAACATATTTTACAAGATAATTCCTTGGGACTTACAAAATTATGTTGCTTAAAGTACAGATTTTCTCATATATACTTTGTCAGATCAATCTGATCTCAATTTCTATATCAATGTTTCATCCGTAGTATGTGGTGAATTGAAGTAATTGGGTTCAAATGTAGCAATGCCATCATAACTATTAAAATAATTCAGAATAGAAACATTGACAGATATGTTACATCTATTGTCTACTTGTCCTGTTGATTTTATCTTTGAAAGTGCTTAAAGCTATGTGACTCAGGTGGATTTAATGCTAAACTTCCTGTAGGCTAGTTTTTGCCTTCATTGCTTTTTATTGTTTTATAAGGCAAAATTGTTCATAATCTTCCACCATCCTCCTTTTTTTTTTTTTTTTGCATATTATAGATTGACTGACATGCCTATGTACTGGGAAAGGAGGGCAGATTTTTGGGCTCTTTTGGCTTTTATTGTGGTAGCTGTTTTAAATCAGTTAAATGTAGGAAATGGTGATAATCAAGGTAAATATTTTTGTCCTTCTCTAGAAACATTAGCTAATTAAAATTTTGTGCTCTAAATATAAGATCCTTTTCAAATAACCAATGAAATATTGTTGGAAGAGTGGAGGTATACACTTAGAACTCAGAAGGTAGATGCCATAAGAGTCATCTGCATAGAGGTGATCATTAAAACCAGTTGAATGATATGATGAGATTGCCAGAACAAAGAGTATGGAGCAAGAGTTCTTAACATTTTTTGAGTTGTGGGCCCCTTTGACTGTCTGGTGAGGCCTATAGACCCTTTCTCAGAACAATGCTTTAGGTGCATAAAATAAAATAGGATTACAAAGTGAAGCAATTATATTGAAATAGCTATCAAAATATTTTTTTTTAAAGTTCTTGCATCCCTTATTAAGAATCCTATGTTAGGACAGTATAAAGGGAAGAAAGAAGAGGTCTAAGGACAGATCCTTGATGAACAATCACTTTAAGGAACCAGGGAGGTGAGAAGTTAGGAAAGGAGACAGAAAAGGCACATTTCTAAAGGTAACGATAATATCTGGCATTTAAATAATGTTTTAGTGTTTGTAAAATATCCTTCTATACATGATCCCATCAAATCCACAGAACAAGTCCGTGAAGTAGATGCTATTATTATCTCCATGAATGATGAAGAACCAGAGGCTCAGAGAAAAAAAATGAACTTACCTAGGGTCACAGAGCTAGTAAGTATTTGAGGTGGGCTTTGAACTTAATTAGTTCTAAGTTCAGCACTCTATCAGCTAGCTATACTATGCTATAGGAAAAGAAACAGGAGAGCATGCATCTTAGAAGCCAATAGAGATGAAAATATTCAACAAGGAAGTAAATCTTTTAAAACGTTTCTTATTTATATCCTTTCTTTTTATATCACCTTCATGTCCAAATATATCCTTTCCCCTCTGCTTCCCAGAGTTAGCTGAAATACAAAGAGTAACAAAGAAAGAAGATTAGTTACAAAATTAACCAACACATCAACTGACTCATTCAGTCTCACTTCTGCAGTGAAGGGAGGGAAGTACATTTTCTCTTCCCTTCTTTGGGGTCAACCTTGATCATTATAGTTACTCAGGGTTCAGCTTTGGTTTTGCGGTTGGTATTAGTCTTTTATTTTACATTTGCCATTTTGTCTATTGTTTCCTTGGTTTTGCTTAACTTTACTTTGCATAGCATCATAGTCTTCCTCTACTTCTCTGTATTCTTCGTAAGACACAATAATATCCATTACATTTATGTACAACAATTTGTTCAGCCATTAAAGGAGTTATTCTTAAAGGGAACACAAATATAACTCAATTGAAAAATTAATGTTACTCTTGTCTCCTAATATCAGCTTTTATAGTCTGCAGTAACTCATGATTCCCAAGATATAGTTTACAAATAAAAGAAGCTACTAGATATCATAGGTACCACTCTGGTTACTTCAAAATGCAGAAAAGGTAGAGGGAAATTAGAAGTAATAATTGTGTTTAAGACTAGCTGTATTTTTAAAGACATTCTTGGGATGTGATGGTGAGGTTTCTGAGAACACTAGTATCTCAATGTTACCTCTGAATCCGTGTAGTGAAGAATTGTTATAAATAATGTGGGATCTTTGTAGCAGTAAGGTTTTTTTTTTGGCTGTGCATGTTTTTATTTTTTAAAAATTATTTAATTAGTACTCCATTCCTCTCCCTGCCCCCATTATATGTAATAACATTTTTTAGCATTTGTTGTTTTTTTTTTAAATTTTGAGTTCCAAATTCTCTTCCCTCCCCTACCAAATTGAGAAGGCAAGAAGTTTGATATAGATTATGTACGTAGCAGTAAATTTTGAGGTAGCGGCACTTTTTTTTTTGAGAAGTAAAGTTCTTTGAACTCTAAAAATCCAGCTCATCTGGAGAAGTGAAATAATTATATAATATAACTGTGGGAAAGGCATTTGAAGGTTATTGTGGCAAGTTAAAAAAATCTGATTCACACTGATAATTAAAAGAACAAACTAAATATAATACAGGTTGAATGAATGAGAGTGTGGCATTCACAAGAACGATTCCAAAGCATTTTAGCTTGGTCACTGCAACTAATAGGAACTAGTCCCTTGCTAGTTACTGGGCATGTAAATAAGATTAAGCCTGCACTTCTTTGTGAAGCTGCATTAATATATTTTTAGGCTACAGATGAATTGAGGTAGTAATTTACTAAATGTGAGCCCAGTGACCTGTAAGCTAATTTGGTCTCCTAAAGTGAATACCATATTCTCAGGGAGTAGCTTACATAGGAGGATAATTTGGCTTGCTGTACATCCTTTTCTGGTTGATGCCACAATTACTTTGTGTACAATTTGATCTTCAAATAATCAGCTCATAGATCATACCTTAGGAGAGAAAGCCATTAGAACTGTATGCTTGAGGTCAGATTTGGTCAGAGGGCTATTTGCTGTTAAACTCTGTGCTGTTGCATGCTGTAGCCCATCACATAAATATACTTCAGGAGGGAATTCAGGAATCACTTCTTTAACTGAGTATCCTTGAGTCTATACTTTGAATTTCAATGCTTGCATTGGGAGAACCTGTGAAAAATGTCATAAACAAAAGAATCAATTGGCAGCATTGGAAATGACAGTGTCTATTAGGGAAAGATTTTTGGAATGTTGGATTTTGATTTTCAGTTGATATATATTCCTGCTGATGTCTCTAGCTGTTTTAAACCTTTGGGAATTTCTTTCTTTCTGCATTACTATTTTTCACAGAAGGGTATGGATGAGAATACAGAATACAGAAGAACAGGGACATTTTTGTGGGAATGTAGATTAGGCATATCACATTATATGTGTATGTGCATTTATGTATATTTGTATGTTTGTGTGAATGTGCATGTGTTGTCTATTTTAATACATTTAGGCAGTATTAAACTGGAGATAGGGGCAGCTAGGTGGTGCAGTGGATAGAGTGGTGAACCTGGAGTCAGGAAGACTCATCTTCCTGAGTTCAAATCCAACCTTAGACACTAGCTATGTGACCCTAGGCAAGTCACTTAACCCTGTTTACTTTTCCTCATCTGTAAAATGAACTGGAACAACAAATGGCAAACCACCTTGGTATCTTAGCAAGAAAACTTCAAATGAGGCTAAGAAGAGTCAGACATGACTGAAATAACTAGAGATTTATATGTGGGTTGGGGAAAACTGAAGTTTCATAGAACAAAAGTGGGAGGGGGGAATTTGTTTCCAGGAGTTTACCTGCAGATTGTTTCTTTACAAGTCCTTCTTAATATCTCCTTTTCCTCTGCTGGCTGCATCTCCTCCCATTTCCTACTCCACCAATACAACCACCTGCTCCCACAACACATCCTTGTTCCATCTGGTCTCTTCTCAGGACTTAGTACAATTATACCAATTTACTATACAAATTGTACATGCTATGAATATGTGATATAAACATCTTGGTAGAGAGATTTCCTTGGCAGAGTACTTAGGATTGTTATGTTGATTATTTTGATTAAGTTGGGCACATTCTCACAGGTTAATTACTTCTGCATTCAGAAAGAGAAACCTTTCTCTCCAATACAGTCAGCATGAGCAGCAGTGAAAACTAATTTAGGAAATGCATTTACTGTTCTCCAGAAGTACTGCAGAGCATTTAAAAACGTCATTAGAAGTGGTGAAGGTGCCCCTGTTTCTCAAACACACTTTACATGGCTGCCAAAGCAATCATCCTAATACACAGGCAAGAAAAGCATTGGTACAGAATTTTAAAAGAACTTGGAGATCGTTTAGTTCATTTTACAGATGAGGAAACTGAGGTTAAGAGAGATTAAGTGATTTGTCCAAGGTCAAACAGATAATTAGAGTTGGTGCTGATATTTAAATTCTGCTCTCATGACTCCCAGTTCAGTTTTTTTCTCTCCTTCATACCATCTCTTCATGTCACTCCTTTGTTTTGCCATTTTGATTGCCTCCCCATTTCCTGGAAGATAAAAGGCAAACTCTGCAATTTGACATCAAGGCTCTCCACAGTCTGGCTACAACCTACCTTTCCAGTCATATTTCATTCTCTTCCCTTTTACACATGCTACATTCCTATCAAACTAAACCACTAGCCCCCTTTCTTATCGTTGCCTCTGATGTGTGCATAAAAGGAAATAGTTCAGGGACTATGGTTGACCTCAGAGGAGAAATTCCAAGGAGTCAATTTTGGAGGAAGAATGAGCTCTTGAGGAGTAACCTGTACCTCTCAGAGAGTCAGGCCAGCTACTTTCTAAAGACCATGGGGGAGGGGGCATGGCTGCCCCTTAGCAAATCATTTGAAACTCTGTTTCATCAATTGTTTTTGCTTAATTACCAATATCTTCTAATGCTATCAGGGTGGTTAGGAAACTCTCTTTTATTCAGTTACTTCAATAATTCTTATATACTTATATCAGGTCAATGAAAATTTCCCAATTTGGGCAAGGACTTCCTTGATCTAGAAACATCCTCTCTCCACATCTCTGACTTTTGAAATCTCTCTTTCTTCAAGGTAAGGTCTAGATCTGGTACTATCTCCATGAACTGCACCTCCCTTCTTTAGGTGAAAGTTTTCTCTGTCTCATCTCAAATTTCTTCTAGCACTTTGTCTGAGTCCCTCCTTTGCCTATAAAATATTCTGCCTTGCAAAATACTTATTGGTACACATCTTTTGTTCCATTCTATTTTATTATAAATTCCTCAAAGGAAGAGTCTGTTTTAAAAAAAATCTTTGCACCTATCATTTACCACGATGTCTTGCGCATAGTAAGAATGTTTGTTGGAGTAAGACACCCGTCCCCCCTCATTCTAGACAGCCTGAATGAGACTGTAGTGGGCTAAAAGAGTATTTCCTTTATTCTATGTAGGTCTTCAAGTATCTTCCAACTTCCCTGATTCTCAAGGAGAAATTTGGGCAAGGGGTACTTATTACTGACCTTGTTTCAGGAGACATTAGCCTGGCTTTAGGGAACAGGGTGCTAGCTTTAGCCTCAGTTGCAGTTTCTGCTGGTGTTTCAGTGGAAGAATTTCATCCTAACAAGGAATGTATATTGAGAACATGGATCATGAGCCACTCTCACACTTAGATGTCCCAGAACTTAAAAAAATTTCATTTTAAGAAGGGTTGTCATCATTTTGGATTCTTGGGACCAGTGGATTTTTATATTCAGCAGGGGTAGAGAAGGTGGAGCTTCTCTGATGCTTTTTCTGTTTCTCAGCAAAGATCTTTTTGGCAAAGACACTTTGGGGTGCACAGTGTCTGGATTTTGAAGAGGAGGTCAGAGGTTATTTTTTAATCTGGTGGTTTTCTCATGGAATAGGTCAGTTTTCAACCTCTCATTGACTTTCTGCCTTCCTTTAGCAGAGAACCAAGAGTCAAGAGTCAACAACAACAATAATAATAACTAGCATTTACACAGAACTTTAAGACTTGCAAAGTGCTATAAAATATCTCATCTGATACTCACAAAAACCCTAGAAGGTAGGTGTTATTATTATCCCCATTTTACAGATAAGGAAACTGAGGTAGGGAGAGATTGAATGATCTGCCTAGAGTCACCCAGCTATTGTGTCTGAACTGTGGTCTTCCTGACTTCAGGTCCAGCACTCTGTCCACTGTACCATCTAATGACCACCTAAATTGGGGAAAACTGGGAGTTTCAAAGGCTTTTGGTTTATTTCTTCTTCCTGACTTCACAGTGCCCTATCCAGGGTAGTTTGAGAGTGACCATTCCTGGCTTCTTGAGCCATTCCACCCACCTTTTCTCCACAGAATCTGCTGCCAAATTCTGGTGCCCTTGGTCAGGTATCCCTTAAGAGCTCATTTCCCATCTGAAAAGTGTTTAAAACTTTCCAGGGAAATTTTTTTCCCTAGGTGGCCTTAATAAAGAAGAGGCTGATATTTAGCAGAGAATGGAACCTTATATATAGTAATTGAGTCAGCCACCTTCCTAATAGATCTGGGATAAGACCTGTCTTTGAAAAAGACTTGTTTTAAAGAGAGCCATGGGCAGGGACTCTCTGTTGCATCTTTTGTTCTTGCTGCATATGGTAGGAAACAGGCACTCTCAGTGAGGAAAATAAGCACTTCCAGGATCCAATTGCCATTGGGAGCTTGGGAATTTCTCAGGAATAGTTTGGGAGCAGGGAATTTCTTCATATTCCACCCACTTCCTTGAATTGCACGTCCAACTTCTGGGAAATTCTCAGCAGACTTTTAAAATTATCTCAGGGTTCCAGGCTCCTCAAAGTAAGGAAGGAGGATATAACCTCCCCAGTTTAGGAGTCTTTCCAGATTCAGCTGTTTTGTTCCTAATGGATGCTAAGGAGTCCAATCTTTCCCCAAAACTGATCAAGATACTTTCCCCTCCTAAACCGTATGAAAATAGAGACAAAACCAAGACACACTGTCTTGGCTACTTGTAATGATGCCTCACATATATTTGAGCTTAAGCACTCTCCTCACAACCACACTGTGAGGTAAGTAGGCAAGTATTGCTATCCACAATTTACTGAAAGGGAAGCTGAGAATCGGTAATGTGAAGTACCTGTGGTTGCATAGGTCGTAAGTGTCAGAGCCAGAAGCAGAATTCACTGTCTTCTGACTGCACGACCACTACACAAAGCTTCTTTTGTGATAAGGAAGTAGACAACGGGCAAAGTCTGTTGCTGTCTGCTTTCCAGGACAGGTGTAGGAAACAACGAATGTATCACAAGTGCTTTTGCTTTTCCCAGAGATGTGTTCCTTTCTTGAGTGTGGTGGACCTGAATCTTCAGCTAAGGTTCTGGCCAGCCTTTTAGCATTATCTTTGCGTCTGCCCCTGAGATCCCTAGGCGGCGCTGCTTCCCTCCTGCCTTGCCCGACTCTTCCCAGACGGCAGAGGAGCCACACATTTAGGGCTCGCTCTGAGTCGGCTAACCCAGTGTAGATTCCAGTCCGGAGAAAGAAGACGAACATCAGCTCATTCCGTATATTTTCGCCGACACTAGGGTCGGCTGAGGCTGTTTCTCCAGTGCCGGGTGAGCTCAGCTGGAGCCCCGGAGAATGGTCCCGGGTCGCTGCGCTCTAAGGAATGACCCGGAGAGGCAGGATGCTGGACTGGGTGGTGGTTCTCTGCCTGTGGGCCAGCTCCTGCAGCGCAGGACAGCTGGAGTACTCCGTGTTCGAGGAGACCGAGCGCGGCATGGCTGTGGCAAACGTCGCCGCCGACTTAGGGCTGCCACTAGGCACGCTTATTTTCCGGAAATTTCGCCTCCTTTCCAGCAACGGCGGCGAGCCATACTTCGGCATGGAGCCGGGCAGTGGCAGCCTGTTTGTCCAGGAGCCGGCGGACCGGGAGCGGCTCTGCGGAGCCAAGGCTACTTGCATTCTTAACTATGAGCTAGTGCTCCAAGACCCATTGGAGCTTCACAGGATGAGCGTCCGAATTCTAGACCTCAATGACAACCCTCCTCGCTTCCCCGAAGGCGAGGTGCGGCTTCACCTCGCAGAGTTCCTAGCGCCGGGAGCCCGCTTCACACTTCCCAACGCCCAGGACGCAGATGAAGGAACCAACGGGCTACTGAGCTACTCACTGAGTCCAAGCGAGCACTTCCGCCTGGAGTTGGGGAGACGGACTGATGGCAGCGAGTACCCAGAGCTGGTGCTGGATAAATCGTTGGATCGTGAACTTCGTGCCACCCACAGGCTGGTGTTGACTGCTCGGGATGGGGGTCGGCCGGGTCGTTCCGGGTCTGTTCAGGTCACAGTCACCGTTGTGGACACAAATGACAACGCACCCGAATTTCAGCGCTCAGTGTACCGAGCCACTGTCCCAGAGACAGCGCCCAACGGGACTGTGCTGATCCAAGTGCAAGCCTCGGACCCTGATGAGGGTCCCAACGGGGAGGTCCGGTACACCTTCAGCAACAGCACGCCGGCGGAGCTGAGGCACCAGTTTCGAGTGCATTCCCACAGCGGGGAGGTGACCGTGGTGGCGCCGCTTGGGCCCCCAGACACGCTGCTGGAGATATTCATTGAGGCAAGAGACGAGGGAGCGTTTAGCTTAGCCAGCACTGCCAAGCTGCTAGTGGAAGTGACCGACGTGAATGACCACGCCCCAGAGGTGAGCATCACGTCACTCTCCAGTCCAGTGTCCGAAGACGCGCCTCCGGGGACTGTGATTGCTTTACTGAGCGTACGAGATGAAGATCGAGGTCCAAATGCTAAGGTGACTTGCACCATTCAAAGCAACGGCCCTTTCCATCTACACCCTTCCTTTGACAACTACTACAGTCTGTTAACTGACGGGCCTTTAGACCGGGAACAGACCAGCGAGTATCAGGTCACGATCATTGCTTCCGACGGTGGCTCTCCCTCGCTAAGCACGCGCAGGACTGTGACCGTTCTCGTGGAGGATGTGAATGATCACGCGCCAAGCTTTCCTTTGCCCCAGCAGGAATTCTTCGTAGCGGAAAACAACGGCGCTGGGGCCTCTCTGGGCCGCGTGTTCGCCCAGGACCCAGACCTGAGCCAGAATGGTCTTGTGTCCTACCTACTGCGGAATATTCACTCAGACAGGCCGCTGGCCTCCAGTTTGGTAGAAGTGGAGTCGACAAGTGGAGCCATCACTGCCAAAACTTCCTTTGACTTTGAGCAGCTCAAGGCATTTCACTTCGTGGTGGAAGCCCTGGACGGCGGCATTCCTGCCAGGAGCACAGAGGTAACGGTCAGCGTGTTCATCATGGACAGGAATGACAATGCCCCAGTCATCCTATATCCTGTGGTCAGAAACGGTTCGGTCCCAGTAGAAATTGTGCCCCGTCAGGCAAAAACGGGGCACTTGGTCACCAAAGTAGTAGCCGAAGATGCAGACAGTGGGCCAAACGCTTGGCTTTCTTATCATGTCCTGCAGTCTTCAGACCTGAGCCTTTTAGCTGTCTCCCCTAATACAGGAGAGCTCCGGACACTGCGCCCCATTTTGCCAGCAGATGCAATAAAGCAGAAGGTGGTAATCGTGGTTCAGGACCACGGGGATCCTCCCCTTTCCTCCTCGGTCACTTTGGGCGTACTGTTGGTAGACTCTCCCCCGCAAATCATTCCTGACTTCAGGGACGGGTGGGAAACACGCCGGCAGCTTTCGGCCTCTAATTTGTATTTAGTAATAGCCCTTGCATGCATTTCATTTCTGTTTCTGGGGTGTATAGTCTTCTTCATTTGCCTCAAGTGGAACCAGGACCGAGCTCGCGGTTCTCAGAGCTGTTGCCCTATGCGCTCTTGCTCCCCAGAGTCATACCAACGTCGAAAGAAGATGCCTCAGAATCCTGGTCTGACGTCTGCCACCATCGACGTCACTGCAGTGGGGAGGCTTTCTCAAACCTACCTCTACCAGGCCTCTCTGGGGTTTGGTTCTAGCAATAACAACTTACTGCTGCGTGGAGAATACAGCACAGCAGACCTGAGGAATCTTGTCAGTGGGGTTGGATTGAATTTGCCAGTATCCTGTATTCAGATTCGAAACAGAAAAGGGGATCATGCACATGACAATGCTATGGTAAGCCAGTGCTGTAAAGAAATGATTCCCATTTCTTTGGGTTCTCTTGCCCATCATTAAGAAAGAGGTTGGACTAGGTACCTCCAATCCAACTTTAAGATTTTGTGATAAGTTATGGACAAATATGAAGGTAGAGAGGATTCCTCATTTAATTTTTTTCCTTTTAATTAAATTTTTGTTTTTTTAAATCAGCGAAAGTCCTTCCTCTCCTTCCCCCTTCTTCTCCCCGACTGAGAAAGAAGGAAAAACAAAACATCTGTTACAAAGTCAAGCAAAACAAATACCCCTATTGTCCGTGTCCACAAAAAATGTCTTGATTTGCATTCCGAGTATATCACCTCTGAGTCGGGTTCCCTGTCTTCTAAAATTCAACCTCAGGCTGCTGTCCAGTAACTAAGTTCTGAAATAACCTAACAGAGTTGAGTGGCCAAGTAGCAATTTAATAGCAGTCACTTGAACATATACTCACATATTGCATAATTAGTATTGTTCTAGAAATGGGGGGAGGGAATGGAAAGGAAGTAGAAAGCATGGTCTCTGCCCTCAAGGAACTTATAGTGTTGTTGGGGAAATAAGTATAGTACCTGTAAGTAATTTCTTTTTTATTCGAATCCATAATTTGCCCATCCGGAGAATTCTTAGTGTGGAAACTCCCTTCACTGATGCCCAAAAGCCATTCATCTGCAAATAATAAGTTTTATTTTTTTAAAGTGAGTTTCATAGAGTTAGTATGGTGCAGATAATAGGAAGAACCCAATTCTTCCTGGCTTCAGGGTAAATCACCAGCCATGCTACCTCCTATTCAAGAAATACAGTGAAACAATAGATGTGAAGAGTAATTTAATAAGATACTATAATGTATGATAAAGACAAATATATGTTCCAGCAGATTGAGAAGAATCTAGATAAATATTATCTGGAATTATCAGAGGTGTCTTCAAGGAAAAGGTGAGAATTTGGGGTAAATCTTAACAAATTAATAGGGTCATTTCCCCAGAATTTTTTATGCAAGCACTTAGAGAAATGAATGAGGATGCAGTTCAGTATGCATTTTGATGAGGGAATTCTTTATCCAGCCATGGGCTTAAATTAGATTGAAATTGCATTTTAAAAAAATCATACGGTATCTTGTGTAGTACAGGAAGAATTGGAAAAGTAGATTTTGAGTGAAAAATCTTCTTTCAGTAGTTTTAAATCTTTCCAGCAATTAGTTAAAATAGTAGCATTTTCTGCAAAATGCTGAAAGATGAACCAATGTTTTTATCTTATGTTTTTAATGAATTCTGCTTGGTAAAGCAGACTTCCTTGAATTGCATGCCAAAGTATATAGAATCATCTTGTCCAACCCTCTTAGTTTTACAGATGAGAAAACTGAGGCACAGAGAGAATGTGACTTGATCAAGATCACATCAGTATTAGAGACAGATGTGGGATTTGAACCCAGGGCCTTTGATTCCAAATCCAGTGTCTTTTCCATTGTACCCTGAGGCCTCCTACATCGTATTTAGTAGTTGTAAAATATTTCTTATCATTAATGGAAGCTATCAATTAGAGTTGGTGAAATCTTGTATTTTTAGAAAAATGATGATTTTAAAAAATTGGCATTCTTTATGAGGGAGAAAAGCTGAAAGATAGATATAAATAAGGATGGTTTTGTTAGTGCTCTGCCATTCAAAGCCTATTAAAATAGAATTCAGTCATTTGAAATGAGTTTTTAATTACTTCATAGGTCAAATGTCCTCAAAAATAACGAAACTTTGAAACAGTTACTGTGAACTGTGTACTTCAATAATAATTAAATTAGACAAATATCTCTCAGTGCCTAGGTCACCACTTGCTACTTAGCCAGATATGCAGGGGAATCGCAGAAGACATTGTCACAGCAATTCTGACATTCTGCTCCCTGTTTTCATTGCAATGATAATAAGGCATTAATCTGGATGTCAAGGAAAATCAAGTAGGAGGTGGAGGGAGATTTTTTCTCCTCTGTGGTTTTGAAGGGTGTGTTATTTTCCCTTTAAAGTAAAAGGCACAGTTGAACTGCAAGTTAATCTCTAAGTGTACAATGAAACCTGCAAGATGATGTCGAATCTTCTAAACTACTAAAAGCATTGTTCATGTGAATCCTAACTTAGAATACTATGTCATCAGTCTCATTTAACTTAAGAAAAAGTGCTTCCACTTGAGTCTAGCTTCCACACCATATCCAATTTCTGAAGGTGTTAAAAACATTATAAATCTAGTGAATTATCATATAGAATTTATGGGAAATGTCATCAACTATAATCTAAGTCAATTTTTAAAAAAATTTTTTGGAGAGGGGAAGGCAGGGCAATTGGGGTTAATTGAATTGCCCAAGGTCACATGGCTAGTTTTGTGCTAAGTGTCTGAGGCCGTGTTTGAACTCAGGTCCTCCTGACTCCAGGACTGGTGCTCTATTCACCGTGTCACCTAGCTGCCCTTTTCTAAGTCAATTTTAAAGAAAAAAAAAATTGACCAGTTATAATGGTAAATTGTCATGTACAGAATCACTTAATGTCATTCACTCTTCTTTTTACTTGAGGAAATTACTAATATATTTGTTTCATTTAGTTATTTTCTGAAGTAGTAAGACATAACAAAGGGAGTTGAGGAAAGGAGTAATGGGGTTTAAGAGAAGGATGATTTCAGAAACATTGTTAGACTGGTGTGGAATATATGAAGATGACAATGGGTATAGAGACTGAAGAGAAAAATAAATGTTTAATGGAAAATCTTTACAACCTAGAATTGGAACTGTAAGAAATTTTCTTGTATTCCTTTGTTACCCAGGTTTCATTTGCCCACCCAAGTATACCAAGTTTATTTGAGAGATGATTGCTAAGACAACTTACTACCTTTGGGACCTTGGTTAAATCACTTAACTTCTCCTTGCCTCCATTGCCTCTAATGTAAGATGGGGATAGTAATAGTACCTACCTCATAGGATTTTGAGGATCAAATGAGACAATATTTGGGAAGGAAGTGCCTAGCACATAAGTGTGTATTCATCTTTTCTCCATCTAAGACAAGTTATAGATAATGCTATTCATATACATACATACATACATACATATATATATATATATATATATATATATATATATATATATATATATACATACACATATATTTTATGTGTGTGTATACCACACACACATACAAAGCACTACTCACTTAACTGCTGATTGGGAGATCTGTTTCATCATTCAGGAGAAGCAGTATTGTGTAGTGGGAAGAGTTCTGGACCCAGAATCAAGAGAGACCTGGGTTTGAATGTTATCTTCAACACTTCTTATTTGTTTTGGGATCTTGGACAAGTTAATAATTTTCTCTGAATCTCAGTTTCTCATCTACAAAATGAAAATATTTCTACTACCTACTTCTTGAGTATTGTAAAATGTAAAGCACTATTTCAATGAGATATTTTTTTTCTTTTTGGTTATGATGTATGGCTTGTGTCTGCTCCTAATTTACATAGGTTGGATATTTCTGTAAGTGCCTTAGGGAAAATTGGAGGAATGACATTTGTGAAATTCATGTAGTCATTATTTACTTTCTTTGGTAGTTACATGCTGATCTCACTGTTCTTCTCCGGTTCATTCAAAGGTGACATATCACAACTCATGTAAAATCTAGTATGTTGATGAGATTTCACTTTAAGAGATGGCATGGAATTGTGGATAGAGAAATGGCCTCATTCTGGAAGGACTAGGTTCCAGTTCCACTTTCAACACCTGCTGTATGGCTGACCCTGTATAAGTTACTTAACCTCTCATTACTTGGGGCACCTCTCTAGGATGACGGTTTCTAGAACAGTTGCATATCTGTATTGGTGCAGGGGAGTTTACTTTCTAAGAATTAAGTACATCAATGAAATACTAGGTATGAATAAAAAATTACTACTTTAGTGCCTGTTTCTACATGAGATGACAGTCACTCATTTAAAAAATTGAAAAATCCTGTCAGTGATGGATACATAGCATTATGGAGACAAAAATTTCAGATAATTGAATATGTTTTTAAATTTTGTTTCATATTAACTATGAATTTTAGTGGCATGGGCTGTCATAAGCAAATAATTTATTGCCTAGTAGCCCAACTACTGGAGATGAGCCTCTCTATATAGAGTGATCCTTAGAGAGAAGACTAACTCAGTCTCTGGAACCATCATGGAAGCCTTTCTGGCTTGGTAGAACCTGCAGAATTTTGTAAATTTTGAGGACCCATGGCTTCTTTCATGCTATGGTAAGGCATCAGATAAGGACTTCATGAATTCTCTTTGGGGAATATATGGAAGAACATGGACAAGAAGGTGTGGGAGGCTTCAAATATATACTGATGGAGAGACTGACTATCCATACTGATGAGATCATGGATTTGGTGCAGTATTATTGTGCTGGAATTTTGGTGTCATGTGGGCACAGAATAATATTTTATTTTTTTTTTTTTGGTAAATCTTAGGGTATGAAAATCAGAGAATTCCAGAAATAAAGGCAGGTTCTTATGGTTTTGGACAAAGGCAACTAGGTGGCTCAGTGGATAGAGTTCTACGCTTGCAGTCAGAAAGACTCATCTTCATGAGTTCATATCTGGCCTCAAATAGTAACTAGCTATTTGATCCTGGGTAAGTCACTTAACCTTTTTAACCTCAATTTCCTCATCTGTAAAATGAGCTGGAGAAGGAAATGGCAAACCAGTATCCAATATCTATGCCAAGAAAATCCCAATGGAGTCATGAAGAATTGGATATGACTTTACAACAACAAATCATTGTTTGGATGCAGTACAACCAAAGTTTTATGTGAAACTGAAAATATCACAGTAATTAACTTCTTTCTAAAAGCTTATGTTTCAAAATCTTGATGCATTTATATCAAGTGTTTGGATTCTCATCTTGCTTTCACTATGCATAAGCACACAGATAATTTCTTTTGGGATTATAGAATATATATGTAATAATATGTGTATACACAAATTTGTGCTAAATTTACATGTAACTAAAGCTCATCAATCTAACTGACTTAGTAAAAAATATGACTTTTTTATTTATAACAACAGAATTGATAGAATTATTTACATATAGTGAATGAATCAACACGTTGATTGTACATGATATTGACTTCCTGTGTCTTTTCTCATATGCTTTCCCTCTTAAGTTTAGCTTCTTGTTGGACTCATTTACCGTTCTTTCCAAATATGGTATCTTTGTAATGGTAAGTTTTTACCATATATTTAATTATTGGTTATTTTCAACCATATTTTGGACATTATATAGGATCATAAAAGTCAGAGCAAGATGAACACAAATATACTAAGTTGCAGAACTGGGAACTAAACCTAATTTTATATTCAACAGCTTTTCTTCTAAACTTTGTGAGCTACTTACTATACCATACTTGCATCAAGACTGCACATACCACTCAGCCTATAAATATCTTCATAAAAATGTTACAAGTAGGGGAAGAGTCAAGATGGCAGCATAGAAGCAGGAAAACTCTCTGGCTCCCCCCATAACTACCTCAAATACCTATAAAATATGACTCTAAACAAATTTTAGAGCTACAGAACCCATAAAGTGACAGAGAGAAACAAATCTCCTGCTGAAGGCAGCCTGGCAGGTGGATAGGAAGGGTTCATTGCAGTGCTCTGGTTGCTGAACCCAGCCCTGTGTGAGCCCACAGTTTTTGCCCCAGGGTGGCCTGGACCAGCTGAGGATGGAGGGACTTTGGGAGAGAGGATCACCAGCAGCTATGGTGGTTTCCAGAATTAACAACTCATAAATGACAAAGACAAAGTAAAAGGTCAGTGGAACTCTGTTAAATCTGGGGAGGACAGAGTGTTGTCTGGCCTCTGCCCCCAGAGTGAGAAGCTATAGAGGTGCAGTGGCCCTGCAGCTGCCTCCATGTGGGTGTTTCAAAACTCCTGCTCTGAAGATCATGGGGGGGGGGGGCAAGCAACCATTCAGAGGCAAGCTCTCTTGCCTTAACCTGCCTGGATCTGGATTGCAGTCTTGGGTGGTGGTACAGAGGTGTGTGACCAGTGAGCCAAAGCTGGTGGTGGCTGTAGAGACAGCGCTCTTCTAATAGCTCTGGCAGCTGCAAAAACCCAAGCAATTTGGGACAAAGCTCTCCCCTCTGGAAGCAGAGTTCTACTGTGGCAAAGAGCTCAAAAGTCAAGTAATTGACTGGCAACAGGAGTAAGCAAAGGAAGCAAAGCAAGCACAGCCAGGATCAAAGCATGGAATGGGAGGAAGAAAACACAGTCAGAACTCCTGCACCAAAAGCTTCCAAGAAAAATATAAACTAGTTACAGGCCA
>CM053581.1:319811369-319877823 GCA_028627135.1 Pseudochirops cupreus | reverse complement strand
ATATATACACACACAATTATTATTACTATTATTATTAACTACATCCAACCGGAACTTAAGATACACAGGTACTGTGGTAGGGAGATCCATCCTGCCCTACCGGAAAGTCAGAGGAGTGATGGGGGAGGACATAGGAGAGAATAGATTGGGGGAGGGGTTAAACAATGGGATAGCTGTTTTGGGGTGGTGGGTAGGGGAAAGATGGGGAGAAAATTTGTAACTCAAAATCTCGTGGAAATGAATGATGTAAACTAAAATAAATAAAAGTTTAAAGATTAAAAAAAAGAGTACATTGAGGATGTTTAATTGTTTGGCACCTGGAGTCAGGAAGACTTGAGTTCAAATCCAGCCTCAGATTCCTCTTAGTTTCCTGATCTAAGTAACTTAACACCTGTCTGCCTCATCTTCCTCATCTATAAAATGGGGATAATAATAGTACCTTTCTACTAGAGTTGCTGTGAGTTTAAAATGAGAGAATGGTTCTAAAGCACTTTGCAAACATTAAAGTACTATAGTAAGTACTAGTTATTGATCAATAACAATTGATCAGCTCATTAATAGACTTGAATTGAGCTCTTAGACTCAACCTTTAAAAGACATTTGGGGGCCTATAGGTGACACAGTGAATAGAGCACCGGGCAAATGACTTAATCCCAATTGCCCTGCCTTCCCCCCTCCAAAAAAGACAAAAAAAAAAAAGACATTTGAACATACATAGACTGGGTTCCCTGAAGGGCAGTCTGAAGAGCCACGTGACTCTCCAAGGTAATAATGCTCCAGAAAACCATGTGTAGTAGAGGTGTTCCTGGACCACTGGAAAAATTCCTAGGCCAAGTTTCTAGGACCCAGCAAGGGAAATCCTGGCCAAGCAGAAGGTGATACTAAGGAACAGCAGAAGACAGAGTCAGTGTGTAGAGATGCAAACTTGGACATTGTCTTTCCCTGGTACTGTGAGTTATGTAGATTGTGCAGGTCTTGGCAAAGGGAATGATCATCTATAGACATGAGCACTTTCCATGTCTGAAGTGCATATGTCCCTGGCAAAGGTTTGTTCTCATCACAGGGGAGGGTTTCTTGACCCTAGCTCCCCCAGTTACTTTCCATTTTCTGTGAGACAGTTTCAACCTTAGGGTGTATTCTAGTTATTATTATATTAGTTATTAGGGTGTAGTCTAGAAGAGTGTATAGACCCTGTAATGGTAATGTATTTTTGCTTAATGGGAAGATCTTTCCCATCCATTAATAGGCCCATATGACCTTCTTGAGTCACATAGAAGCCTGAGTCACATGAGTCCATGGTGGGAGAAGTTTGCCAAATGGGTGGAGCAGGAAAGGATGAAGCAGGAAGGGGTGGAGCAGGAAAGGCAGAGGAGAGCCCAGAGAATGAAGTTGGTCAAAGTTGTTAGAGCTGAGGGAGAGAGAAAAAGCAGGTATCCAGCTGGGTGCTCATTTGTGGGAGGGCCCCAGCAGAGGGAAAGCCTGGGAATGGTGGTATCCCCTGCAGGGTTATTGTGTATAGATTTCTTTGTTGCTATGGTAGAATTGGCTTTCTGGTGTTGGGATTTGACTTTCTGCATTTGGATAAATGTTTTGGTTCTGTCTTCCATGTGGAGAGTCTATTATATTGTGCAATTCAGAATTATGCTGACATATTCATAGCTGTCATAGGTGCTATGAATATCACTTTGCCAATACAGTCCCTTGAGGAGGTGAAGGCTCACTAAAGAGGGAAGAAGAGTCAGCTTGACTATTTGAGAGCTCAAGTATTAATCTTTTGTATTTTGTCAGACTGAATAAAGCCTGTGTAGTAATTTCTTTTTTGCTTACCTGAGATATTGCATGGGAACTAAGGCCCCTTTTATTTTGTTGTGGAGAATCAGATCTGAGCCAGACTCTGCTGTTCTCAGGGAAAACCCTGGATGTGGTCTTGAGTCAAAGGGAGTGAGTACACTTAGAAGGGCTCACCCCAAATTGAAGCCAGTCCATGTAAATCCAGAACTTTGATTCTGAGCAAGTAAAAATTCATTTGCTAATCACCTATGTTCCAGGTACTCTACTAAGTGGTGGTGGTACAAAGAAAGGCAAAAAAAACTGGCTCCTGCTCTCAAGGACTTCACGGTCAGGGCTACAGTTTACATAATTAATTGTAAGTCTATATTGTATCTTTAAGTATGAATGTTTATCAATCTGCCTTAAGCTCATCCTGCATGAACCCTAAGCTTGAACCTAGTATGCAGGATAATATGCATATTATGCATAATATGCACAATGCATAACAGCTCAGGACCACAGAGCTGGTCTTGAAAGAAGAACGGTGTGAGACTAAGAAAACCAGGCCTCAGCAATAAGATCAGAAAGAAAGGATGTCTCCACAGAACAGGGGTCCTTAACCTACATTATTCCTGCATGGTCAACTGTTAGAGAAATAAAAAGGAAAAGTGACCTTTCAAAGGTCATCCTGCAAGGCTTTGTTAGGGTTCCAACTTGGTCCCTTATTTAGGAGGCTGACCTGCAATACGTCTACAAGAACAACCAAGGGAAATCTTGACGTGAGATGAATTTGTCACTTTGAAATCCTGAGTAGTAAAGTAAGATTTCATTCTGCTTCCCTAATTTAGAATTTTAAAGAGACAGTTACCATTTTTCTCTCTGTCTAGGTCTACCACTGCTCTTCTCCTCACCCCTCTTCCAACTCTTTGGAAGTCAAATATTTCTTTCATTTGGCTTATCTACTCCAACATGAAGGTTTGTGTTAGCTGATTTGTCAATGAATAACTTTTCATTTTTCCTCTTGCCATCTGGCAGTATTATCACTCTAATGAATTGCCCTGGGTTGCACTTTTTTATTTTTCAAATATGATTTTTAGTTGAATTGTGCAGTATTCATAAATGGGGAATGCAGAGTGATGCAATTATAATCAACAAAAGCCTCAAAGCTGCCAGAGAAGATGGTGACTTGGCTATGTCTCTCACTTTCGTAGCCGGATAGCAATTTGAAAGGTACTTGATTATTTTTGGAAAGAGCATTTCACGCGCACACTTACATCATCTTGATAATTTTTAATGTTTGAACCTTTCATTTCCCCCAATTCTTTGCATTTGAAATAGCAAAACTATTTGTTTCCAGGCTTCTCATGAAAATCTTTTCGTAAAAATCATTTTCAGGGTAGAAAGGAAGTGGGGCATGGCAGGGTGACTGTTTCATGCTACTCTTAGAGCTTTGATTTCATCATTCCCCCTTGGACCACCCTCAGTGCTGCCCTCCCTGGGACTATAAATCACTGAATGTCTGAGGCTGATTAGCACAGGAGGTTGGAGAGCATGCTAATGGAACCAAGGTCGCAGAGCCTGTCCCTGATAAGGGCTAATTAACTTTCCTCTGTTCAGTGGCCCCAGTTTGTACCTCTAATCACCCTGAAAATACAATGATGTCATTGCTCAAAGTGAGAGTACGTGGACACATCATTGCAACTCATTCCTTCGGCTTCAAACCCCACAGTAGCTTGAACCCCAAGTATGTAGGATAACATGCTACATCACTACCTATAACAGCTGAGGACCACAGAGTTGGTCCTGAAAGAAGACTAGCGTGAGACTAAGAAGACCAGGCCTACACAATAAGACTAGAAAGAAATGATGTCTCCGTAGAGCAGGGGTCCTTAGCCTTTTTTGTATCATGGACCCTTTTGGTAGTCTGGTGAAGTCTATGAACCCCTTCTCAGCATAATATTTTTAAATGCATAAAATAAAACACATAGGATTGCAGAGCAATTGATTATACTGAAATACAGTTCTAAAAAAAATTATTTTACACAAACTCATGGACCTCAGGTTAAGAATCCTTGCCATGTGGAGACAGCTAAGTAATGAATAGAGCACTGGGCCTGGTGTCAGGAAGACCTGAGTTAAAATCTGGCCTCAGACACTTGACACTTACTAGCTGTGTGACCTTGGGCAAGTCATTTAACTCTAACTGTCCTGCCTTCCCCCCTCCAAAAAAACAAAAACAATGAAATTGAAAAGAATCCTTGCCATAAGTGGCAGCTAGGTGGCACAGTGAATAGAGCACTCGCTCTGGAGTCAAGAGGACCTGAATTCAAATCCAACCTGAGACATTAGTTGTGTGATATTGGGCAAGTAACTTAACCCTGATTGCCTTCTGTCCCCCTCCAAAGAAAAAAAGAAAGAATCCTTGACGCAGAGCAAAAGAGCTAGTCATAGTTCCTTCTTGTCAAAAGAGATGATCATCTCTAAACTCCCCAGAGCCCAAGAAAGAAAGGAGAGACCCCAGCAGCTCACCAGGTGTTGCACTGGACACTGTTGGCCACTGTTGATCAGGTCCTCCTGGCCCTGCCCGCAGGATGCCGGCTTCCTCCAGGTGCACCGAGCTGAGGAAACACACACACAAACCCACAGTGTTTATGTAATTACCTTCAAGATCCTTCTCTGCATTTAGAAGTCTTTCCAAAACATTGGGGCAGCATTGCAGTTAATAGGTTCTCCTCATGGTCAGGCTAAAGCAATTGTCATGCAACTATCTTGCACCAGATGCAGAATCAGGATGGGTTTATCTGGTTGTTTTTTTTAACAACATCTTTGCCAGAGCTATTCATCTAAGAAAAACATTACCTTTACAGAAGATTGTATTTTCATTAATTCTATGTGACACATTTATCCTGTCAAAAGAAAACACTAGAGCCGGCCATGGTGGTACACACCTTTAATCCTAGTTATTGGGAGGCTGAGAATGGTGGATCTATTGAGCTCAGGATTTTCAGCTGCAGTGTTCACACTAAGTTCTGCATTAATATGGCAAGCCCCAGGTGAGTGGGGTGGTTAGACACCAGGTTGGTTAAGGAGAGGTGAACTGACCCAGTTCAGAAACAGAGCAGGTCAGAGCTCTCATGCTTATCAGAGTGAGAACCACCCCATGAGCCCTAGCATTCCTCTGAGTGAGGAAGGTGACCCAGTCTTAAAAAATAGATAAAAAGGAAAAGGAAAGACATCAGAGTGTTAATGCCACCATAATGTCTTAAATTTGATTTAGTCAAAGAAAACTTCTTCCTAGTAGCTCCACGCTTCTATCAATTGGTTTCCCCCACTTAGGATTCTACAACAAATATTGTGTTTTATTAATACAACTATTTCCAGGTCCCTGTGTAATTATTCTGTCACCAACTCAGCTCCCACCTGGACCATCTGATCTTCATCTGTTAGATCTGACATATACACATGCCACCTAGCCTCTTCTCCCAATCTATGGAGCTGATTTTGCTACAGTTATGGCAACCCAGTACCAATCCCTCCAAGAGAACAGAAAACAAGAGAAAAGGAATAAACCAAAGGACAGGAAGAACCTTGGTCAAAAGTGTTTCTTTCCCCCCATCAGAAGTCAAATGGGGGCAGAGTTATAAGGGGCACCTCTTTTTTACTTTGAAGCTAACAAATTATACAGAAGACCTTTCTGAGGTCTCTGAATTCAAAAGTATTATACACTTTGGTTCAGTGGCTGAAGAAGTCAAAAAGGAATTTATAAAATCTGAAGTCAAGATTCCTTCCCAATTCTCACCACTTAGAAAGAATTCCCAGTTTCCCCTTTTCTATCCCACAAGATCAGCATCTCCTTGCTCCAAATATCACTAGACTTCAAGAATAACTAGAGGTCTCCAGTGGTACATGCTGTAGCAGCCCCTTGTCTAGTTAGGCAGCAGTTCCCAACTTGTGGGTCAGGACCCCTTTGGGGGTCGAACGGGGTCACCTAAGACCATCGGAAAACACCTATTTCCAATGGTCTTAGGAACCTAGACACTGCTCCTCTATCCATCTCCAGGTGGGTCCACCACATGCAGATATGCCCACATACAAGTATTAAAGGGTCACAGCATTAGGAAGGTTGAGAACCACTGAGTTAGAGGATGGCGACTCTAAACTTGTCCTGTGCTAAGTCATCCTAGGAAATTATGTTAAGGCCAGATTTGACTAAGGACAACTTTTTAGCATAAAATCCTTTTTTATTATATACTTAACAAACTTTGAAGCATTTAGATATATAAGAAGCACAGAAAAGAAGATTTTATATAAAACTGTTAACTTCTGATATGTACAATTTTTAATTGTATATTAAATTTAACAAAACTACCCTGAATATCTGTGCCCCCTTTGGCATTTCCTCCAACTCTTTTCTGTGAATTTTTAAAACATTTCATTGATGTTTTTCTCTTTCTTGTGTGTTTGCACTACCCCCTCAATGCCTCCCCAGCCCCAAACAGAAACCCTCCCTTATTATAAAATTTTAATTAAAACAAATCAGCACATTGGCTATGTATGAAAAATGTATGTCTCATTCTGTGCCTCAGAACATTATTACCTCTATTCCAGGTTAACTTCCCAGGAAGGGATCCATACAATTTTTTCAAGATGGAAGGTTCAAGAGGGTAGGTACCCACTTGAAAATAACCCCATTTAGAGATCACAGCTCCAAAGCATATTCAACATACTATTCAATAAAGAATCTGTGAGAATTCTTAAGACAGTCTTCCTTCAACTTCCATTTTACTCTCTATAATACACCCTAAAATTCAATTCAGGTTACATTTAATGCTTTATGGCTTAAGAGAAGGAAACAAAGGGATTGGGGTTTCAGTATTCTGGCATAAATTCTGGACTCATGGTTTCTCTTGTGTTCTCTACCCCTCCAGCCAAAGTCATGGGTCTCCTTGCTTCCTACACAAAAGAAAGGGGAATATTCCATGAGAGGCTATGCACCTTTCCTACATTGCCAGAACTAAGACATGGGTGAAGGAGGAAAACATTTCTGTGGGCTTACGGAAAATGGAGAGAAATTTCTCTGCTCCCCTGTGGTCTGGAGTCTACCAGAGAGTTTCCAGCCATCTTTTCATCTCAGGCTCAGAATGCTTTCCAGCTTTCTGTCTGACACTGTCCTCATCTACCTAGGCCCTTGACTGAAGTCTGGTCCTAATTGGCTCTGTGGTCAGAAAAAAAGCACAAACTCCATATTGCTTTCAGCCAATGGATGAGGCTCACAATAGACTGAGTCAATTTGAATGCCAAAACATTTAATTTCTTAACATAAGTTTGCATTAATTTGATAATATCATGCACTATATGGAATGATTACTATTCATTTTTACTTCAAAGAAAAATTCATCTTGGTCAATGAAAAACTCAGTGAGGGGACATTTTAGAAAGATATGTTGTCCCATGTGTGTTTTTAGGGACTTTTACAGACCCTGGAGAACAAAGGACCCCTTAAAGGTGACGTGATGATTGATTTCTTAGCCTTCTGGTTTCTCCCTTATGGCTTCCAAAGCACTTTCAAGTCAATGAATTTTTAACTTATTCCCATTGCACTGATAGCAGGTCTGTTCTGAGAATGATAGTAATTAACTACTGCCAAGAAGACAAAGTAGGAAGAACAAAATTACATTTAATTTAGGTCCTAAAGAGGTGCTCTTTCCCAGGATCATGTCTGATCCAGATGGATTTGGGGCTCCAGTCACTCCACAAAGCTCTTGACCCAACTCAGTCCCAAAATATTCCTGCCTTCTATTGAGCACTTCTGGAGAGATGGCAAATAGATGGAAGTGTCTGTTTTATTTATTTGTTCCTATTGATCAATAACAATGGCTGCAGGAGTTTGTAGGGATAAGGAGGTCAGTAATTAAATTATCTGCCAAAAATGGTCCATTTTGTGATGGAAATAAAGAGTGAATAACATCATTCTATTCACCACATAATGTTACTAGATCTAAAAGCATCAGGAGCAATTGTAATTTGGGAGGATGAAAGAACAAAAAAAATGGAAATCAAAGCTGAGAAGGGGTGGGCTAGAAAATACTGTTCTTCAGGAGCAGAGGCTATGAAGCACTTCTCTCCCCCCACCCCCAAGAGATATTGAAAGTCTTGACTTATTTCTGTAGTAGGTAATCTACTACAGATTTGTCTTAGGTTCATTAGACATTGGAACACACAGATACTAAGGATCAGAAGGCCAGGGCATGATTTTAAAAGCTTGTTCATAATCTATACTTATGGGTTATCCACTCAAAGGAATTCTTCTAAAAGAAAGGGAGTACACTTTGAGATCCTACAAGGTGCTTTCTCATGAGCCAGCTCTTGGCAAGAACCCAGTCCTGACCTTAATGTTTCAGTATGGGAAGGGAAGAGGATATTTGCATTTCTCTGGCAAGACAACTGAGGTAGCCCAGGCCATGCAGAGACATTTTTTGATTGGGCAGTAAAGAGTTAGAGTAGATTTCAATAAAACAAGAGAGGGAAAGTACATACCTGTGCATTCCTGCTCTCAGAGAGGCAGAGTAACGCCAGTCAGGGTTGGGTTGTTTTGGCTGTAAAAACGTAAGAGGAACATTTCTGTTATTTTGGCAAAAATCACATGTACCTAGCTAAGCAAAAATGTAGTAATATTTTACAGAATACTTCCTAGCATCTTACATAGGAAAGCTCTTGGAGGTTATCTGGCAAATGATTTTGTTTGCATCTATAAATTGTCTAAACAACACCTTCAGCAGAAAGTTAAGCTGGTCCTTTAGTAATCAAGGGTCAAATGCCAGGTAAAATTGTGAGGGCAATCTATGCATAGGAATCTCCCCCTGAGAATGAAGAGAAGCATTCATTATTATAAAACAGTATGGTCACCTGTGAAAATGTCCTCCCTGTCCCCTGTGAAAAGAGATCCACACCAGACCTCCATAAGGTACAATGAGGCAGTGGTAGCAAATGTGCTGCAGTATGGCTGGACTGCCAAGCACTGCAATCCATTGTTGGCCTTGCAGACTGCAGCAGGTTTCACAGAGGGTAGATGTGCTCAGTCATAACATCAGCATCTGGTACAACCTCAGCTGCTGATTAAAAAGTGGCATCAATAAGAGTGAAACATAAACCATTAATGGCCCACTGGAGAGCTTTGTCTTGTTTTGCTTGATAATCCTTCCCATCAAAGAATATTTGCTCAGTCCTATTCTCTCTTTCACTAAGCTACTACTCACTAAATTGCTATTTCTTCTTATAAAGAGAGGAAACACAACTTCCAAAGGTGGCTAAGATATAATAGAAAGTAGCTTAACTCTAGGGAAAACCCCTCTTATTAATAAGGGACTTGTGCTGGGCAATGTACAAAAAGACTTATTTTTCTCATCTCCATAAACATGAAATCCTAAGTGGAAGAGCTAAGACTACAATTTGGTTACATAAGGGGTTTATCTTGAGAATCACAGGCTGATTAGAAGCAGCTCAGAAAACACTGAGAGTCAAACTCAGCCTTTTATCACCACCCTTATACTGTGCCAGAGACAAACCAAAATAACAGGATCACAACGAAGCCATGGGCAAAAAGATAAATGTGTTATATTCAGATGTAGCTGTCACTGACCTTGAAGTTTGGCACCTTCCTTTCCTATAGCTTATCATAATTAGTAAGCACAAAACTATCATACAGGGGATGACATTAATAAAAAAAATACTTCATTTTTCTAGAGTTCCTTACATTCAAGAAACTCCAAGTGTTTTATCAACATTCATATGTACAGTTTCCCAGGGAGGATATTGGAAAACCCAGAAGTACATCAGAAATTCAGCCAAAGTTGCCAACTCAAGGCTATAACTCTGGGCTCTTCCTACCCAAGGTCTTCCAATGTCATCTGTCCTCTCAGCCAAGTGATTCTGGAAACATTACAATCTGCAAATGGTCTTGTCTTTACCATGTGGATTTTTGAAATATGACAATTAAAATTCCCATGTGGCTTATGATTTGAGTACTGTGAAGAACAAATAAAGAACCCTACATTTTCCATCAGTGATCTCACTGGGAGCAAAGGATAAAATGTTTGTAAAGCATTTCAAGAATCTGAAAGTGTGACCAAAATATCTCTTATTAATCATTATCATCCTCATCTCACTCCTCCCTATCAGCAGCACTTGTGTTAGCTTGTCAGCTGTGGGAGCCTTCCTTCCAAAAAGATTCTGACATCTGCTAAGTAAATGCTGCCAATTTCTCCAAGACTGGGTACCATGTTTGTGATTAAAATTGCTGTAACTTGTTTCTTGGGTTGGAGACATTGACCCCATTTTGCTGAAGAGCTTGATTTTAGTGGATCTGTTTATATCAAACTGCTTGAAGGCTCAGCCTATCCCCAAACTTTGCTTACTCGATGACCCATATTTTATGATGACTTTTTAAATACATTCTTCCCCAAATTTTATCAGCCACATGCTGTTCCCCAGACCTTCATTCATTTCCTAGGAGCATGGTGAGGAAGGAGCTTGTGACAGTAAGCTGAACTAGCCTGGAGAAGCACAAGTCTATGTGGTAGGCAATGAGTTCTTAAAAAGAAAAAAACTGATTTACCTACCAATTAATTTAATTTTAGTCTATTAGAGAAATTTAAAGAAGAAAAAAAAAAGCTTAGGTTTTACCCAGATCTAGACCAGCTTTCAATGGTAAGTTAAAATGTATATCCATTTCTGACTGCCATGTTTTATGAAAAACATTTACAAGCTGGGATGACTACAGAAGAGGGAAATTTAAATAGTAAGAGGATTCAAAACCATGTCATGTAGAGGTAATCTGAAAAAAAATGAGAATATTTAGCCTGAAGAACTAGAGTTATTTTGCTTGGACTCAGGAGACAAAACTAGAAACAATGGGTGGAAATTACAAAGAGGAAAGGGTTTTTTGTTCAATTTAAAGGGAAACTTCATAAGAAATGGACACATAAAACAATAAAAATCAATTGACTCATCACTGGAAGTCTTTTAGAGGGTCGTATTTCAGGCAGAGGTTGGACTAGATGACCTATGATTTTCCAACTCTCGGAGTCTATAACTAGAATTTTGAAATCAAAATCCAAAATTATTTGTCAACAGGCTATATTCTTCCTAGTATAAGAATTCTAGCTAGGCTTTCAACTGAACAGTTAGACCATTGACTCCCAACCTGTGCTCACTGTGCCTCTAGTGGATTGACAAGTCATTTCAACAGGTCCCGCTCATAAATTATTCTCCAATGTTAGGAAAAAATGCCTCACATTCATATATATTACTGTTTTTCAAACACATTTGGCTTGTATAAGGACTAATAGGAGAACTTTATAATAAACTGAATACATAGTATATTTTTACCATAGTTCATTTCCTCAATGACTACTATTAATTATTTTACATTTAAAAGGAGTCATCATACTCAAAATGGTTGGTAACCATTGTGTTAGGAGAACAATTTAGTTCTTCTGGTCTTGTACAGCTAACTAAGTTTAATTTTTTATGAAACAAAATAAAATATGGTCTTCTGGTCTAGGAATTTGCACTTCTTCAGATGAACAGAATCATAAAAAGCTCTAGAACATTCACCTTGGTGATCCACTAAAAATATGGGGAGATGAGTGACCTCAGTTGTGGTTTCTCTCAAAAAAATATGGTATAAACAAAAACATTCAAAAACCCCAAACATTATTTTTCCTCTGTGATCTCTCCCTCAGATCATTAAGACTTTTCACGATTGGAAAGAGAGAAGTATGAATCATCAATTGCCACATATTGGCTCATTCATAAATCCACAGATCCGCATTGAATAATGCACAATAGCCTTATCATGCAAGTTCATGTTAAAGCAATAAATAAAGCCATTCTGAAGGAGTAAACTATATATAGTATCTCTATTTCCTTTCTAATGAAACTCTACTGATAATTGTGAGAGCCAGGAGACTTCTACTGTAGATTTCATGAAGTAATAGCTTATGATAATTGATACAAAGTGTCTACCAAAAAAATGCCTGAAACCCACCCTATTCACAGCACTTAAAGTCCTAACACAGTTTGGTCTTTTGGTTGATTGAAATAAGGTGATAATAAATATGATAATTCTGTGTGGAATTCATCCCCCTACAGACAGCCATTTGTATCTCTAATACTCAAGAAACTAAAATTAAATTAACAGGCAAATATGACTTTAAAATGTATCTAATGAGTTGCAGCCCATTGGAAACTGCTAGGTCTGCTTAATGCGAGATGCACAGCCTGCCAGCACAGCAGTTACCCTCTCACTCACCGTTCCCCTTCCCCAGAGCCTGGAGCCTTGACCCTGCAGAGCCAAAAAAATGCTGCTTCTGGCCTAGAGGAATAACAGTTCTTTTCACCTTTCAATGTCAGTGAGTTTTGTTCTTTTTTCAGGTTCAAATCCTTAAAGATAAAATTACAGTTTTGATCAGTTTAAAATCCCAGTAAAGAAGGACCTTGGCTTTTTACATTTTATGTGATGATTATAAATATATACCCTATATATGAGTGTACATGGATATGTACTCATGGATATATATATACAATGTGTGTATACATATGTGTGTGTGTATATATATGTACATATATATATACACATATACTTAAACATGCACAGATGCATATGTTATATAAAAGTGATTTTATACCATATATGATTCCCATTTTCATCAGAGGATGCCTGAAGGTTGGGGATGGGGGTAGGCCCCTAATCTAAAAGTCAGTTTCACAGACATGAGCAAATTCCTACCAATTTTAGGGATAATTCTAGAACTGATCATATGAATCATTTGTTGCTCATGTGACTAAACAAAATGATGGCCAAGCAAAGCAGAAACCTGACTTGGTTATTCTGTCAAGAAGTCTACATACCAATAGGCAATTCCTAATGCACCAGGATGTCTCCCTGCAGAACATGCTGAGTGAAACCAGATGTCCCTTTAATGGTTCATGCCTGTCTCTGAAGAAAGAGGAGGCCAATGACTTGCAAACCGTAGGAAACAGATTTTTCTTCCACAATCAGTATATGAACATGAAAGCAAAGTTAGGGATAGGTCAGGGCTATGATATTATTCTATACTGCCTGGGAAGTTCTAAAAGGACTACTGGAAGAAATTCTTACATTAGCAAACGAGAGAAAATATGCCGTTTTTCCAAGGTACAGCTAAGGAGCAAGTGGTGAAACAAAGGGACCTCATTCTCACTAAATCATGAGGAAGCAAAAAAACAGACAGAAATTTAAAGTAACAAACCCCATTCCCAGGCCCAGATCCATTTGACCACAGATTGAATTTTTATAAAATCAGACTGCAGCATTTGGGGGACAGTACCTTTCTGGGAGGTTCTTTCCTACCACAATTCCCTAAATTTTCTGTATAGTAGAATTATTCAATTTTAGGGCTGAAGGGGACCATTGAGACAATCTAGCCTAACCTATTCATTTCACAGTTGGAGAAACTGACATCCAGTGAGATAGTCTTGCCACCATATTTGTAGATTTATGTTGAATAAATTATGCCTTCAGTGCACCAAAGAATTCTCTTTTGGCCTAAAAAGAATTAATGCAGCTTTCAGACTCATTCCCAAAGTTTTGCTTATTCACTAAGAGACTCTAATTCCCATTTCACCATCATGTAATAGCTTGCAAACATTTCCACAAACCAAAGGTGCCCAGAAATAACACATCTTTTTCACTGGAATTAATGATCGTAATGCCTAGTGTTTACATTGTGCTTTGTTTTATTATTCTGTTATCTTGTCTGTTATCTCATACAATGCTCATTACAAAACTCTGGAAGGTAATTACTATTATGTTTCCCATTTTACAGATGAGGAAACTGAGGCATAAAGATATTAAAGTGACTTATCTAGAGTCACACCGCTAGTAAGTATTTGAGACAAATGTGAATTCAGGTCTTCTTGATTGTGAGTCCAACGCTCTACCCACTAGGGCACTAAGCTTCCTAGATCCCTGGTGTAAGCCCTTCCCCGAACTTTAATTGCTACAACTCTCCCAGGGGTCCCCAGTTCTTCAGCTTGAGACAGCATAGGAGATCTCAGTGATTGAATCAGGGAGCTAAGACTTAACAGACAAAGGCCCTCATTGATCATCTTGGCTGAGTACTAGAGACCAAAAAAAGCAGCACAGTGAGAAGGCAATGTTCATGCACTGCTCTCCCATATCATAAATTTCCCAAGTAACACAAGCTCTGTATCTGCCTGAAAGGCACCAGGAGACAGGGCTGCAGTTAGAGCTGAGCACAGAGATCCCCTCCCCTTACTGGCTCCACAATCAACTGGATCAGATCCTCCCACTTTTTAGCTCCAGAGGAATCAATATAGTATCTATTCCAAGATGATGATCCTTCTCTCTGAGGCTCCACATAATATGGGAACCAGAGATGATGTCATGCTGTAATAAATCCCTCCTGAAGGATAGATTCTGTTCAGTTGTCAAAGCAGCTTCTTCAGAATTCTCACTGAGAGTGTAATCCAAGAAATGAACTCACTGAAGGCATCATCAGTGAAAAGTTCATTGTCTGGGATCTCTTGCTTATACTGAATTACCCAAAGGACAGAGCAATGAACCTAGAGTCAGGATGACCTAGGGTGCAATCCAATCTTGGACACTTACTAGCTGTGGGACCCTGAGCAAATCACTTAACCCCTATTTGCCTCAGTTTCCTCCTCTGTGAAATGAGAATATGAATAGCAACTACCTCCCAGGATTGTTGTGAAGATCCAATGTGTTAATCATAGCAAAGCATCTGGTACAGTAGATGGCACAGAGCAAGTCTTGCATAAAACATTAACTATTTTTTACTATTAAATGAGATAATATTTATAAAGCACTTTGAAAATTTAAAGCACTATATCAATGCTAGGTATTATTGTTGTTGTTGTTGTTGTAGTTAAAATTACAGGGCTAAGTAAAGGAGTCTTACTTACTTAACCACTGATAAAACACACAGAAGATATCAAATTTGATGCCACAACCCTCTTTGTCCCTAACATAATCTATACCCCATGGGTATGTTTTGCAACACCAGTCAGCATCAGAGTGTAATGGATAGAGTGCTAGACTCAGCATCAGAAAGACCCTAGAGCCTAAATCTGTGATACCTACCAGTTGGAACCAGAGCCCGGATTGTTGATACACCTAAAAGAAAGCACTGGATTAGGCATGGCATCCTCAGAAACTGGCCTATATATGTCATTTATTTCCATTTCCAAGATTTGAACCTGTGTTCAAATCTTGCCTCTGATATTTATTTGCCAGGTGATGTTGGGCAAGTCAATTAATCTCTCACTGCTTCAGGTACATCACCTATAAAATGGAGCTATGGTCCCACTGTCTCTTACAATTATGGTGAGGATTAAATGAAAGATATTTTGCAAACCTTCAAGCACTTTACACATGTCAGTTGTTATTACTGTTAACTATACTACTACCACAGGAGAAATAAGCATAGCATGGATGCATTTGGATCCCCTTCTAAAAATAGCCTGCCCCTAAACCTCAGAGCTTCCGTCTGCTCTGCCTCAGCTCACTTGTGATCAAAAAACTCTGATTTGAGAGCCGGAAAAAAATTTAAACAGGAGAATGAGAACTAGACCCAATAAGGAGATATACAAAGGTTTGAAAGCATCTTGGTGTGGTAGGACAAGTGTTGGATTTGGAGTCACAGGACCTGAGTTTGAATCCAGATTCTGCCACTTATCACCTGTTTATTAATTTGCAAAATGAGAGGTTTGAAGTAGGTGACTTTTAAGACCCCTTTCAGCCTAGACCTTGGATGGTATGGCATTTCAGAGACTGCTGCTCAAACTGAGTGAGTTTGCAACGTCATTTCCCTCTGCTATCATCCTATAACGTGCTTGCTCACTGTACCTGTATCCAGCGCCAGCTTGAGAGGTGGGGATTTAGGGTCCTTTCATTTACTGATATGTCTCTGGTAGGAATCTCTCTTCATTTTAATGCTGAAGTTGCCTGGCCAAAATGACAGGGAAGCCTTTTATGGTGTAAATTTGCATTGACTTGAGGTTTTTCCATGTCATACCATATTAATACTCATTTCAATGTGAGGCAAAAATGGCTTGAATTTCAAACTGCCCATGTTCTAAACCCCAAACAGGGCAATAGAGTTGCTCCCTTTGTAATGCTGCACCCATCTACCAACAGGGTGAGCTTTGACACTCTTGGTTAGTGCAGAAAATGTGCTTATTCGCTATATGTAACAACCCTTTCCCCAATGAGTTCGTGCAGATCTGTTAAGCAATCATCTGCAGTGACCACATCCAGAGCTAAGCACTTTTCAATAATCTAACTTCATTGCTCACAAAAGCTACAATCTTAGGAATTCTAGTAAGTCTTTGATTTACCTCCCAGTGCCTTCTTAATTTGCAATCTGTCTCCTATGCCTGTCAGCATAGACTGACACAGGGTACTCATGATAAACCTGCCTGCAGTCTACATAGGGACCACATGCCTTGAAATTGATCACTGACATGTTATGAACCTGCATATAAACTACCTGAAGATTATTATGAATTTAGATTTTCATGGGGGGGGGGGAAGGAACAAATAACCAATTATATAGCTTAAACCCAATAGAAGTCTCCATAGAGCGAACATTTGGGTGGGGGGGAATTATAATTAGCTTCTTTCTGCAATGTCACTAAAAGCAGGCTCAAGTGCTGGTGTCTCAGGAGGGATCAAGTTAATTCTTGCCTGAAGGATAGCATTTTAGCCTGTGAAATCCAAGATAAAAAAAATATTAGGAAATGTGAAGGATAGGTACACCTTTCCATGAAAAGACTAAAGAACCAATGTGTAGTTCACCTAACTGTGTGTGTGTGTGTGTGTGTTTGTGTATGTGTGTGTGTGTGTGTGAGTGTGTTTACAAATTCATACACACTTCCCAACATCCATAAAATTTTACATGTTCATGCATAAATTGACCTTATGTCTACCTAAATCTCAGGACACTAGTACAATAAATGTAATGTATTTCATACAAACTGGAATCAACATACACTCAAATATTTATCTTTTCATAAAGCTGAAGTTATTGAGCTTTTTGTATTCTGAACCCCTTTGGCAGTCTGGGCAAAGCCTAGGAACCCCTTCTTCAAATGTTTTTAAATGAATAAAATTAAATGTATAGGATAAAAGGCGAACTAATAATATTGAAATATAGTTAAAATATTTTTTTAAAAACCATCAAAGGTCTCTGTTTAAGAACCACTGATTTGGAGTGAGACATTTACTTTCCAAGCCTTTCCTACCAGTTGCAATTTAATCTTAGATCCAGAAACTAAACATTTGTAGAGCTAAAGAATTGTCACTTAAAATCATGGATATTTTCATGATGCTTCTGATCAAAACCACAGGAATTAAACCCCTGTGAACAGGAAAGCTGCAGGGTACAGATTATTGCATTGAAGGTAAATGCAATGAAATCCTCTTATGCTGAATGTGGAGTGCCTGGGAAAAGAGGTGGGTGTTGGGGGAGAGGAGGTAATAACAAGTCCCTTTCCCCCCTAACCTTTTCAGAACTTGAATCTGGCTTCACATCTTCCACTCCATTCCCCCTGATTTCATATCTCCCCACTTTCACCAGATAAATAGTGGTGGATTCCCATGTAGTACACTATGCCCCCCCCCATCCTCATTCCCACACCATCCTCTCCACTTTACACCAGGGCTACTGAATGAATTGAGATAGAATGAAAAGGATAGGATAGAAAGTGAGAAAGGAGGGGGCAATTTCCAATCTGTCTTAATAAAATAATTAAAATAAAATTAATTTCAGACACATAGGTCACAAATTTAGAGCCAGAAGTGACCTTAAAGATATCCTACTCCAAATTCCTCCTTTACTAAATGTGGAAACTGAGGCCCAGAATACTTAGGTAACATCTCCAAGATCACACAAGTAGCAAGTGGCAAAAGTTATGATTTAACCTACGTCTTCTGACTCCAGAATCAAGTAATCAGGACAGTTCTTTCAAATACAACTAGTCTGGGTGCCAGGGGTAGTAGAGCATGAAAGAAGATAAAAGGGCAGAGATAAAGAGGTAAAAGACAAAAGGTCATTTCAATATGATGTCAAAATATTAAAATCCATCCCAAGCAGAGATTCAGAGGAGGCGGGGCTGGGGGAGGTTGCCACGGGGAAGTCTCACTCTATATGACATTGGTACCCAGGAGCTAGATTTCCAATAAAACCATGAACCCCTATTGCACTAGCTGTTACTTTAGTTACTGAAAATATGACTGGAAATTTTTCAATGGACAGCCTATATAAACAACACCACTCTGCACAGACCAACACCATAGCCCCAAAGCTCACAATATGAGCAAGCTTTTTCATATCAAAAGAAAATTCTTAGTGTGATGACACAGCATAGACCATTTTCCCTTGAAGCTACTAATAAATAACTTCTTGTTTTTACAACTATAAAGAATAACACGGATTTTTTCATTTCTTTGCCAGAGCTACCTCTCCATAATTAATAGTTGGGTTTTTTTATTAAACCACATCTATTTCTCAATAGATTTTTGGAACAGGCCCTAGTACAGCTGGAAGGAAAACTAAATGTGGACAAATTAGTGATCAATCCACTCTCTGCAATAATAAAGAAATGAACTTTTATAAAATTGCAGTTTTGTAGAGAGAGACAGAGGAATGGAGAGAGTCAGAGACAGAGTCAGAGACAGAAACAGACACAGAGAGAGCTGAACAAATGAACTCTGGATTCCAAACAGTTACAGGAAACTTGGGCTAGTGAGAGATGCCCACAGTGAATTCCAACATGAATAATATTACGTGAAATTCAGGGGACCAGAATCTGGCCAGAATTCCTGGCCACCACCCTTACAGCCTCACCTCATTGGGAGTAGTGGACTCATTTTTAAGAATGATCAGGTTCTGTGCACTCTGCCCACTTTGACCAGTCAGATGTCTGCTGTCAGTCACCACTGCCTGTGGCCCAGGGCCTGTCTGGGCCCCTGTGTTGTAAAACATGAATGTGTCGCTTCCTGAGCCTGCTGTCAGACAGGCCTTATAGCAATAGGTCTTAGTGAGGGAGCCATTCCCCCGAACCTCAATGAAGTGAGGCTGAACTTTCAAACCATGTGGGATCCTTGCATCAATGTTGTTGTTAGCTTGTTTGTAGAGTTCTGCAGGACACCTTTCCCTGACCCCGCAGAAGCCCCCACAGCATGAGGTGCCATACGCAGTGTAATGATAGCATTTGATGACAGTCAAAACAATGATTGTCAAAAGGAATATAAATGAAACTGTGCTCAGTGCAATAATGAGATAAAGTGTAATCTCTGAATATGTCCGAGTATTCTTAACATGTCTTCTGGTGTCAGGGAGTATTTTTGAAACCCTGTCCACTACAGCAACTGTAATAAGCACTGAGGCAGACAGGGATGGCTGTCCATTGTCCCTGACCAGAACTGTCAGATTGAAAGCAGACATACTCTCATCACCCAGTTTCCGGGTAGTCCTTATTTCTCCTGTGTGGAGCTCCACTTTGAAAAGGTCAGGGTCAGAGGCCTGGGCTAAGTAGTAGAAGAGCCAAGCATTTTGCCCTGAGTCTGAGTCCATGGCTATTACCTTGGTGACCAAGTAGCCAGCCGAAGCTGTTCGAGGAACCATCTCCATGGCCATTGATGAATTGGTTGAGGTAGGGTACAAGATCTGTGGAGCATGGTCATTGGCATCCACTACATATATATTGGCAGTGACTGTACTGCTCAATGGAGGGCTCCCCTTGTCCCGGGCCTCCACAATCACATCAAACTCCCGCAACTTCTCGTAATCAAAGGAGCTGACTGCATAGATGTTACCAGTTACCTCATTTATGGATACATAGGAGGTGACTGGCAGCCCTTGGATTTCCTTCTCCAAAAGGGAATAGGTTACCTCAGCATTCTGGTTGGCATCTAGGTCTGTGGCTTGCACAGTGCAGAGCAGCACCCCTGGCACATTGTTTTCAGGGACATAGACCGAGTATGCAGCTTCCTGGAAACGTGGAGGATTGTCATTGATGTCAGAAATCTCCACCCGAATAGTCTGTTGGGAAGTAAGCTGAGGAGTTCCTGCATCAGTGGCTGTCAATGTGATGTTGTAAGCAGCCACTCTCTCCCTGTCTAGTGGACCACTCACCTCCAAGGAATAGGAGTTTCCCAGTCCATTGAGTCGGAAAGGCAGAGAAGGTGGGAGGCTGAGGCTCACCCTCTGGTTGGAGCCAGAGTCCTGGTCATTGACACTCATAAAGGCGACCACTGTGCTAGGCATGGCATCCTCAGACACTGGGCTATACACATCACTGACCACCACCTCAGGAGCGTTGTCATTCACATCCACGATATCCACCAGTACCTTGCAGTGTCCGGCCATGGGCACAGGACCTCGGTCAGTGGCCTGCACATAGATCTGATAGGAAGAGGCCTCTTCATAGTCTAGGGCCCCACTCACTCTTACCTCTCCAGTCACTGGGTTGATACTGAAGAGTTGCCTCTCCCTTTCAGAAGTGTAGCTGCTGAAGGAATAGATCAGCTCTCCATTGGACCCCTCGTCTGGGTCCGATGCATTCAACTTCACCACCAGCGTTCCCGGGGGCGAGTCCTCTCTCAACTGAAGACGATAAGTAGATTGGTCAAAGGCGGGAGAGTTGTCATTGGTGTCCAAGACATTCACGACGATCTGTGCAGTGCCGGAGCGTGGCGGGCTGCCCCCGTCCACGGCTGTGAGGACCAGGCGATGCAAACTGGTCTGCTCTCTGTCTAGTCCCTTGCGCAGCACCAACTCCAACACCTTACTGTTCTCCTGAAGGGGCTTGAGATCCAGGGCGAAATGCTCGTTGGGGCTGAGTTGATAGCTCTGCACCGAGTTGGTCCCCACGTCCGGGTCCTGCGCGCTCTCGATATGGAAGCGCGTCCCCGGAGCAACCGACTCACTCACCTCCAGCTGGTAGTCCGGCCGCGGAAAGCGAGGAGAGTTGTCGTTGATGTCCAGCACCTCCACCTCAACCGCACTCACTGCCACGGGGCTGTGGGCCAGCACCTCCAAGTGGAGCAGGCAGCGGGGCCGCTGCTCGCAAAGTGCCTCTCGGTCCATGCGCTCGTTGACGAAGAGCTTGCCATTCGTTAAGTCCAGTTCCAGGTATCGCGGGCTCGGTGCGCCCAGGTGGTTAATGCGCAGGCAGCCCGGCCCCAGGCGCCGCAGCTCTAGCCCCAGGGCACTGGCCAAGTTTCCTACCAACGAGCCAGGCTCCTGCTCTTCTGGCACCGAGTAACGCAACGGGGAGGCCTCCGGGCCCGGCAGCATCATCGCCAGCAGCAGCAATAGCAGCACCGGGGACTGGAGCACCAGGAGCAGCGGGAGCCCCGCCGCCTCCGAGCCACGCCGGGGACCCTCAGTCTCCATAGCCGCCAGCCGCCAGGGCAGCCGCGGAGCCCGGCTACTCAAGGAAAGGCTGTTCTCAGCCCCGACCCCGCCTCCGCCTCCGCTCCTGTGGCCGCCGGCTCCTCCGGGGTTCTTACATTAGCAGACATCTCCGGCCGCTTCCAGTGCCGCACGCCGCCGCCGCCCCTGCTATGGTATCCGGGCCTCTCCACCGGCACTGCCGCCCCACACCCCGGCCCCGCCCGCGCTGCTTGGGGCCTCTCGGCAGCTCCAGCCCAACCTTGCAGTGCCTGGCCGTGGCTCAGCTTCCTGCCGCTGCTACTGCCGCTGCCGCTGCCGCTCCGGGGGGAGGGAAGATGAAGGAATAGGAGCAGAGGGGGAGGAGCGCTGAGTGGTCTCAGAACGAATTCAACACCGAGGCGGTGGACAGCGACCTCGAGCCGCCCCGCCCAACCCTCAGCACCGACAGTACCCAGGCTCTCTTCTTTCCCCTACAGAACCGGCTCAAAAGCAAATGAAATATAAATAGAACCATAATTGGAAAAGAGCCACTCCCTTTGTTCCCATCTCACCCCCACCCTACGGCATCCCCCACCCCCCACCCCCCCATCCCCGCCACCCAAGACTTTTCAGAGGCCTAAAGGGTTTTTTTCAAGGGTTGATTTCCAGGGCTGGAGTTGGGGGGGGGGGGGGAGGGATGAAGGTGGGGTAGGAAGAGATGGAAAACAGTGCCCAAAATGGACAATAAACTGGACTCCGGGCAGCAACACATGGCGTGAAAGATTGGGAGCTGGCCCCAAATCTGGAAAGACCTGGATTCAAGTACCGCCTTTGGCGAGTACTGACAGTAAACATCAGTACTCTAGGCAACTTCTCTAAGTTGCAGACCAGGTACCAGCGAAATAACACGTCCAAGTCTCACTGGCAGTGCCTCAGAATAAGTCTCCAAGTATAATTTATAAAAATTCAGCCCTGAAGCAGTCTTCATTAAAAACGGTAACTTAAGTAACACATTTAGTACACATTGTACAAATGTCTGTAATTACTATCTTGCAAAGGGCCTAGTGATCTGTATTAGGAAAACTCTCCGGGATAGTTGGTGCGACAAGGTGAATCTCTCTACTGACCTTCCCTGGAAAGACTCCCAAATGCTGCACAATATTTTGTGTCTGTGAGAAGAAGGAGGAAGAAATAGAATGCAGCAGAAAGCCAAGAGCATGCAGGTATATGACTACACATGATAGATGGATAGATAGATAGATAGAAAGACAGACAGATAGAGAGAGAAACAGACAGACAGATAGATAGATAGATAGATAGATAGATAGATAGATAGATAGATAGACAGATAGATAGATATAAGTACAGACATATATGGAGGGAGGGAAGGAAACAGGGCAAGAAAGCTGAATGTCATTTCCACATCACCAACTTCTTGATGGACTCTGGCATCTATTTAAATAGTTGATGCTGAAGTTGATGCCTTTTCCTTTCAGAGGTGTGGCTTTTAAAGGAGTTAGGAGTACACCAGTTCATTATTGGAGCTGTCAATCTCTCCAATACTGAACTCAATATATTTCTTACTAAATCTTTCCCTTCTCTCAACTTCTGTTTCTGTTCTAAGTGCCACAATCCAGTCACCCGGACTCAAAGTCTCAGTGATATCTGATTCTTCTCTCTTTATGATCCTCCATATCCAATCAGACGCCAATTCTTGCCCATTCTACCCTCAGAATATCCCTCACACCCATCCTTTTATTTTGACTCTAGCTGCTAACCATCTTAGTTCAGGTCTCACAGCTCTGTCCTTGGGACTATGTTAATGGTCTTCTAATTTGTATGCTCTCCTTCATTATCTCCTCTCCAAGCCATCTTCCACAGAATTTTCATAATAATCTTCCTAAGATATGGACTCTCTTCCCAAAGCTTTCAATGGTTCCCTGTTGCCAAAAGGCTTTAAGAATTTTCACAATCGGGACCCAATCTACATTTCCAAGTTTATTTCACTTATATATTCCAGTCAAGCTGGACAACTATTCAATTTAATTCAATTTCACCAACTATTAACAAAACTCTTTTCCCCCAGTTTTGTTCTTCCCCACAGGTAGTCTTTCAAACCTGGAATATATTTCTTACTCACCTTCACTTTTCATAATCACACACCCCCATTCTTTAAAATCTCAGTTCAAGTATGGGGTGTCCACCAAGAAGCCTTTCCTGATTTCCTAAACTAAAGTGGTTTCTTTTTCTACTAGTAGAATGTGAGCTTCTTGGGGAATCATAGGGTCATAGATTTGGAGCAGGAAAGGCAGGAAAGGAGAAAGAGGGAAGTGAAGGGAATAATCATTTTACAGCTCCTACTCTGTGCCAAGCAATGTGCTAAATACTTTATAAATATTCTCTTGTAATCCTCACAACAATCCTGTAAGGAAGATGTTGTAATTATCCATATTTAACAGCTGAGGAAACTGAGGTTAAGTGATTCTCTCAGAGTGACACAGCTAGTAAGTATATGAGGCTGGATTTGAATATAGATCTTCCTGATTCCAGGGCCAGTGCTCTGTCCATGACACAAACTAGCTGCCATAAGAAGCTAGGTGGAAGGATTTTTGTAGGCCATAATGCATTATTTTTTCCCTATATTCCTGTAATCTAGCACAGTGCTTTGAACATATTAAGTACATAGTAAATTTTGAACTAAGTTGACCTTTAAGAGATGTTTTAAGAGCCTATAAAATTATCACCACAAGAGTAACACTTACATAGACTAGTATTCATGCTCAACTATTTATTCATTTATTTATATGTTTATATTTCACAAACAGAAAATATTCACCATCCTGGTTCCCATGACTGATTCTCATATTCCTTAGAGTTTAGAGATTTCTGTTGTCACTTTTCTATCTCTGTTTCACATTGCTTCCTCTCTCTAATTGTTCCAGTCCTTCTCTCTATACTGCAGATACAGCCTTATTTCCACCCCAGATGCTTCTATATCAGAATAATTATGAGTCATTATCTTTTGTTTAGTGTTTTTTATTCTGATTTTTCACTCTCCCCTCATTTCCCCATTTCCTGATAGCCTCTTGCTACTTTATCTTCCTTAGAAGAGTTTCCTTTGCCCTGGGAAACTTTTCCTTGCTAAAGGAGAACATGAAACAAGAAAACTACAAGATACTCTGCCATAATGCACTATCCTGCTTATATTAGAGGAAACTGGGAAGGCCTGGAGTGTGAAAATCCAGACTTACAAGATTTTGTATTCTGGACTTATTGTTCAGTTGTTTTTCAGTCATGTCCTACTCTTAATAACCCCATTTGGGGTGTTCTTGGCATAGATTCTGGAGTAATTTGCCATTTCCTTCTCCAGCTAATTTTACAGATGAGGAAATGGAATCAACAGGGTTAAGTGATTTGCCTGGGGCCACACAGCTGGTAAGTGTCTGAGGTCAGATTTTAACTCAGGAAGATGAGTCTTCCTGACTCCAGGTACACCATTCTATCCACTATGCCACCTAATTGCCCGTGTTCTGGATTAGTGCACTATAAACCATAACACTTTCTTTTCCTCTTCCTTCTGCTGTGTTCCTTTTCTCCATTCCAACAATTCAGTTCCAGATAATCCTTCTATCTGTCTTTTATCAGTATACATTTTTCTCTCGGTCTTTACTTCTCTCAAGGGTACCAAGGCAGAGAGTCACATTTATTATATACTTTTCTGTAGCACTCCTGCTCCTCCCTCTTCATCAATCCTCCCTGAACTCCTCCTTATTTGCCTCCCCTTCCCCCACATTTGCTTCAAACACTTGCTGTTTTGAGAATTTGAACTCAAATAGCCCTGAGCTTTCAACTACACTAATGTGAACCTGGCCTATGTCCTCATACATTTGTTTCTGAAAACAAATGACATGTAAATGGAGTGCAGTTATAAACTGTCACGAAAAAAACAACCTTTGCTTTCACCTCATTGTCTCTCCCCTTGTCCTCCCCCTGCTTAGATGTGGCAATCTCTGTGTGGTAACTCAAAGGTCTGGCTTTGATCATTCCTGACTTTGTTTAGTAGATGAGTCTCTTTGAGGTGGGGTGATTTTTTTTTTTTTTTTTGCTGAATGCTCATGGGAGTCAAACAGGAGAGAAGTGAAGGTGAGTCCTTTTTGGGGCCCAGAATGTGCTTTCACAGGACATAAACTAGATTGTCCCCCTCTAATCTATCAAGATTAAAAGCCTCAACCTGATGTTTAGTGTCTCAGTGATTTTGAGGGTACTTACAGCTGAGGTCTTTGGTAACACGTCAAACATTTAAAAGAGGAATGCGACGTAAAGAACTAACCTGCCTGCCATCTCACTCCACATTGATTTCTCTCCAAGCACCTTCCTCAAAAACCAACCTTTCAAGCAGGTGGTTAAGGGGCAGAGTCTTTACCCCAAAATACCAACCTTGATCTCTTTATTTTACCAGCATAACTTTTTTCCTTTTAGTTTTAAACTTTTCCAATCAAATACAAATAACTCTTAGGCTATGTTAAGTTTTATCAGATGACCATTAGTGTCTTGAAAAGAATGTTGAACTTGGAATCAGACAACTTGGTTCAGACCAAGAGTTCCTGATTCCAGGCCTAGAATTCTCTTCACCACACAATATCACCACCACATTAGCTGGATAACTCTAGGCAAATCACTTAACCTTTCTTATCCTCAATGCCTTAAGTAATTTTAAAAAGTAAGGATCATATTTTTGTACCACCTGTTCTGCTGGGTTATGACGAGACAAGCAAAAGAATTGTGAATTGTTACTGCTATTGCTAACATCCATCTCAGAGTAATATCCTTTGGGATGATAGAGGCATAATGGAGAAGCTCAGACAGAAAGTAAGTGGACACCAAATTTAAGTCTCCTCCCCCCTCATTTTACAATCTTTGAGATTGTGTCATCAATGCTGAGGTAGGGAGAAGAATGGTGGGTGGGAATATTTCTATAGGATTTCTCAGAAGATCTTTGCCATCCTAAAGGGAACAAAAGTTGGCCAGTTGAAAGGGAAAGGGGTATTTTTATTTTATTTTAGCAATACTGCATATGCTATGCCAATTCCCGTCTTTATTCTAGCTTATGCTACTCCAAGACATAGAAAGTGCCCTCTCTCATTCCATTTTTCCAACATCCTTTATGAACTTCAAAACCCACACAAAGATCCCTCTCCTCTGATTCCTTCCCTTTTTAGAACTTAGAGTAGTAGTTGTATCACATATTGATATTGATATGACATTCTAAGTTTTGCAAAATGCTTTCCTCACAACTGCTCCCCTTCCAATCTACCCTTCAAGCTAACTAACTCACCCTTCAGTGTCTTCTTTTGGCTCTAAGCCCAAGCCTTTCTGTAAGGCCTAGCTTTCCTTTCCCTAATGGCTTCCTTACCATCTTCAATTCATCACTGAATCATGGTTTATTTTGAGTTATATAGTTTATAACAAAAATAAAATTCATGTGCATCCACAAAAATCTGAAGCTCATAAATGACTGAGGAAAGTGGCCCAATAAAGAAGGACATGTTTCATTCCCATTCTGGCATATAAAGTAAACTCTGGAACAGTATCTCCCAGCAAACAATCTCTGTGTTCCTTAATTGTGTTTGTAAAACACATCCACTGTGAGGTCAACAGTCATACTAGCAATATTAATCAGAGCAGAGCAGAAAAAAAGGCAACAAGAAAAACACAGAAGTTCTGTGACCTCCCCATCATTCACATCAGTTTTGCCTCCTCCATATTGAGCACCATTACGATGCATTTTCAATTGCCAGCAAATTTGCCTTCAACCCGCTTAAAATAAAGAACTGGAATTTAGAATCTATTGTGACCACTAGGCGATGGTGCAATCTTCCTAAGTTGAATCAGGCTTTGGTCTAATGCTTGTGGAAATACCAGCTAAATTTCACTTAAATTGGGTGCTGTTCTGTGATTTAGATTCACATACTACACATTTCAAAAGAAAAATAAATGTTATTAATGAAGGCCAGGCCAACTAAATTGTCCCCAAATAATCAGATCCCCTTGCCCTTTATCCATACCACACTAGGGTTGCTTCTGTAAGCACGATATCCAAGGAGTGGGTAACTAGAAGAGAACATATAATAAGTGTAGCAGAATGAATTTTTCTATGACACTCAGATATTCACCTTTAAAGACAAGCTTTTGGAGAATGGTCCTCTAATCTTCTGATTTCATGTAGTTAACAGCCACATTTAAATCTCACCTAAGCTGTACATAGTGGAGAAGGAAATGGCAAACTACTCCAGTAGTTTGCCAAGAAAACCCCAAATGGAGTCACAAAGAGTCAGACACAACTGAAAACAATTCAACAACAACAAAAGCTTTGCATGGAGAAACTATATCCCAGAGCATCTATTGAACTGCATCCAGACTGCCTACTATGGCTTTCGAATAGTAGTTGCCCCTATGTTAGAAGCCTCTCCCTTTTGGAGAGTTAGATGAATGTGGATGGCATATAAACTACATTGTTGCCATAGTTAATCAAGAGCTGTCTGAATTTAAGAGATAAAATGAAGTTTTTACTGAAACTCTGCTAGTTCTCTTTTTGATTATAATCATGTGTGCACTTATATAAGTAGCCTACATATACATACATTTATACTTTCATGTATGAGAGTTTGGACTAGTGGATAAAGAGCTAACCTCAGAGGCAGGAAGATCTGGATTCAAGTCCCATCCCTGCCACACACTGGCTGAGGGAATACGACCAAATTGTTTTAACCACTCACTATCCCCAGGTAACTCCCTAAAACTATAAATTTACAGAGAAAGGACAGGTTTGCAGTGGTAGAGGAATTTCCTCACCAAAGAAATCATGTCTAGTCATGTGGAAATGTACATGTATATGTATGTGTATGTACATACACACATCCCTGACATCAACACATAGATGCATGAGGGAATATCAATTTTTAAAAATTTTTTATCAAGATCATTAGTATTATAAAAATACAAATTCACAACTTTATTTTCTTCCTGTAAACTGGGAGCACTATTTATCTTCCAGGGATTTCTCTGAATAAAGCTTGGATGGGGAGGAAGAGAGAAAGGAAGTATGTGGATTCCCCTTAACTTTCACCCATACTTACCTCTTCTGGACTGGGCTAGGCTAACTTGTGGTCAATTGTTGCATTCTCTTTTCCGTTTAAGCTACTGGACTTGTGCTTTGCTACAAGGAACCACATAGAAAATACTAGCAGAACTTGTTTTTTCCTCTAGCAGGAATACTATTCAATGTTTTTGAAGTTGCCTCATTAGTGGGGTCACTACTGAGATACGCAGGGTTTCCTGATGGTAATTATAAGTAGGGAAATAACAGGTTCTAGCACTTTCTGAACTTACTGCCAAAGCCAATATGACTTTCTCCTCGGCAAGGAGCTCATAGGCACATAGGCACTGTAGGAAAACAACAGTAAACTTTCATGGCTGTTAAGAACCCCACATCTGTGCTGCAAAAAAAAGAAAGAAAAAGTTTCCCCATAGTTTTCCTGAAATTCTACAATTAGAGATTCATTCTTTTAGCTTAACAAAGTTTCTTCCCCTTTTTAAATGCAGATACTTCTAAAGAAGGTAATAGTAAACCTTATTAGTTATATCAACCTGGATAAGAACGAAATTATTGACTCCTTTCCTGATATTAGGTTTGAATGACGGGACAATATGACGGTATTAAGTATCTGAGGGGGCACTACCATGTTCAGAGGAAGGGGAACAAAGTTGGGGTTATTGAAACCCAGCTCCACTGACTTCACAATTTTGACCTAGGCTAGTAATGCTAGACAAAATCCAAAAAATCATAAACACTGCTTTTAGTGGAACAGGATTCCATTCTACCAATAATAGTAGGCATTATGGAATTGATTCTGTCCACTCAAAAGCATCAAGGATCAGCCTGACCATATTCATTGGAATAACACCCCACCTCACACTGCACCACTTTTAACACTATGTGAAATCATCTAAAGTAATACTTTAAAATGTTCCACAGTTTTAGAAGCACAATCCAAGGTTTTAGTAAGAAAAAGCCAGAAAAATATTGCAAGAACAATGATACACATTACATAAATGAAAGCCTGATCACCGAAAGCAAGAGGCAGGCTATTTCTTTAGCCAAAATTAATTTATGCACATTGGAATAATAGAATCTTGGAGCTGGAAGGAACTTTAAAAAGATCCTAGCTCAACCTTTCATTTTATAATTGGGGAAAAAATAAGCCCTGAAGTTTGAATCAATTTGCCCAAACATAGGCAGTTTATGCTTAAAATATGTGACAGAAACAAAACTAGAACCTGGATATCCCTCATGTACACATTTCCTTTTCCCTGTGCCATGCCTCCTGGGGAGAACTGTGCAGAACCTTCATGTTGCTAGATCGTAAAAGAAAATTATTTACTATGACTAGATAGGATTCCAAGAAATGAGCATTCTGTGTCTCAAAATAATACAGTCACACAATTTTGTGCTGACCACATGGTGCTGATATAAAACTGGTGAGCAGATGAAGCATCCCTGAAGTGGGTTAAAATCAATATAAATGTCGGAGAAGGTTTTGATAAATCACTTATCACATTGAGATAAAAAGGGTAATAATAGTTGTTGATGACGAGCAGCAATGGTATTACCAACAAATCTTGTATTCACTGACTCCAGACAAGATTTTTACTTAACGTTTCCATTAAGCTAACAAGAAATGATGAAAAGCTATTCATTGGTACAAGTAGAAGACACTAATCTAAAACATGCCATGTAGGAATGCTTCCATTCCCACCTGTGGCACACACTGGACACCAGAAATTTTTCAGGAATGTGTTATTGTAACCTTTATGTTAATCCCAGATTTTAAAAATATTATGTGATATGAAAAAGACAGTGAGTGCAATCCTCCAATATTTTGGAGGTTGTATAAAATGGTCTGATTGAAAACTTACCACTACCTCTCAATGGCTTCCTATTTACAAGGTGAGGTCAAGGTCTGGTGCAAGATACCAGACAATTTAAGGAAAACACAACTTTTTTTTCACCTGTTGTCTATATATCACCTATCAAAAGAACTCAGTATCTGAATTACCCTAACAATTGCTAACAACAAGCGGCATTTTACTTATCAAACAAACACAAATATATGTGAAGCAAATTATAAGAGAACAAGAAAAATTCTTAGTCAACAACCAATAGACAAGCCAAGTACTGTCTTATCTGGTTAAATAAAACTTTCATTAAATGAGGTCTGTATTTGCTTATAAGTCTCTAAAATGACAGAGGGAAGAAGGTGTCCTCTGTATTCCTAGATTTGTTCTTGAGATCACTTCTGGCTTCCAGTATTGTCACTAGAAACATGATCCAAGGTTCCATCTATCATTGTAGGCCCATTATTCCTCTGTTGGCCTTGCTTCTTCCCTGCTCTAATTCTTGGGCTTTCAGCCACAGAATTAAATAAGATGAGAATTTGGCCCTAAACAACACCCTCTTTCCCAAGTAGGTTAGTGTGCCAAATTATTTATTGGGCTGAGTCCATTTGTTTTATTTCCACATTTTTCAGACATCACTGAGATATATAGATTTTGATCAGCTGACAGAGAAAAGATACTTAGAGACTTGTCTGAAAGAAGGCCACAGCTTCCCTTTTTTATAGATTTTGTATCACTGGTTGCTATTTGACAAAATCTGTGTGACTGAAAGATATGTGGAGTTGCCTCATAAGCTCTTATTCCTGAACATATTTAACAAAAGTTGTGCAATTTAGCCTAATAAGACAGAGTTATTAACATGCAAAATGAAGCCTTTGAGAAGTAACTGGGTGTAGTAGTTGATAGAGTACTAAATCTGAGGACAGAAAAATTAGAGTTCAAATCCTGCCTCGGACACTTAATAGTTGTGTGACCCCAGGTAAACTTCTTGACCTTTCTCAGTATCAGTTTTCTCATTTATAAAGTGAAGATAATAACAATACCTACTTCACAGGGGTGTTTTAAGGGTCAAATGAGATGACATATGTATAGCATTTTGTAATGCTTAAAGTAACATATAAATTATAGCATTAAAAAGTTAAACCTTTGATTTTATTTTTCTCTTCACTATATAGACCAGGGCTGGGGAACCTGTAGGTTCAAGGCTACATGTGACCCTCTAGGTCCTCAAATTCAGCTCTTTGACTGAATCTGAACTTCACAGAACAAATCCCCTTAAAAAAAGGATTTGTTCTGTAAAATTTGGACACAATCAAAAGGCCTTACCCAAGGACCTAGAAGACCACATGTAGCCTAGAGGCTGCAGGTTACCTGCCTCTGATATAGACTGATAACCATGAATGTCTCCTGCTACTCCCAAGGTGCTACTGTTCTTGTTTTTCAATCATTTCAGTCGAGCCTGACTCTTTGTGACCCCATTTAGGGTTTTCTTGGCAAAGATACTGGAGTGGTTTACCATTTCCTTCTCCAGCACATTTTACCAATGAGGAAACTGAGGCAGAGTTAAGTGACTTGCCTAGGATCACATAGCTATTAAATGTCTAAGGGCAGATTTGAACTTGGTAAGATGAGTCTTCCTGACTCCAGGCCCAGCACTCTATCCACTGTGCCTCCAAGCTACTCCCTCCCCAAAGTCTTACTTTTGTTATTAATATATAAGTATGTTCCTTGGTGTTCTGTTGAATTGATTTATAGCTATAAAGTCTTTCTCTTTCAGTGATTTAAACTGATGATCAGTAGTGCTTTTGTCCCGGGAAAAAATTTTGAGGTAGCCAGAGTTGATCTCCCCGTTAAGCATTCTTTCCAGCCTCATGTCAACAATCCCAATCCCACTCTGGGACTTACTAGGGCCTTTGAATTCCCTTTCCTTCCTTTCCACAAAATCCTGCTCTCAGAAATCATTTAGACAAACTCATTTCTACTGAGGTGTATGAAAATGTATAACTTGTTACTTAATAGATCTAAAATTTAATAGAAGGCAAAGCCTGATATAATCAAGTTAATTGGGGAATCCCCTTTATGTACTAGACTGGGGCATATTGGGGCTATCCTCTGCATGAGGATAGACCTATGCCCTGGCCTCTTCCCATGGGCCACAAGTGCTCTAGCTTAGCACTAAAGAACTAATGCCTTGGGATGGTGTAGCAATACTGTATTTCTCCTTGTGGACTTGCACTTTGGGATGAGAGCCATCCAAAGTAGCATGCATAGGATATAGGTTTATACTCTCACTCCTTACTAAAGAATGTGCATGACCAGAGACTTCTGATTGCTTTCCTAGATACTGTGTTTGTGGGAAGAGCTGTGTCAAAGAGGACTAACCACTGAGCAAGGAAAAGCCAGTCACTGAGTAAGGTTAAACAAAAGTTAAACAAAAACTTCTGTTCTTACCTTCTCTTCTCTTTCAGGGGTGATACTTGGTACTCTGCCAGTTCTCCTTAGGATTTTGAGCAAGGGCAAATGGGAGCAGGAGATAACCACTCTCCCTTCCTATGTCCCCAGCAGCTGATATGAGAGATACATTGAGTACATGTAACTGCTTAGGAGAGCCTGAGACTGGAGCTCAAATCCCCAGCTGCCTCTTCTGATTTGTCTTTCTTCTATTGAACAGTGATCCTAAGATGGATGTTTCCAGCCTTACTTGCTACCTTGTGAGCTCTAGAGGTCTAAAATGATTAAATTAAGTGCTAGTTGTCTAGTAGGAGGGTAATAACTACAATTATACCCTGCTCAGAAAACGAGATGACAACCAACAGGATGATGAGCCACATGTTAGACTGGTCAGAAACTTTGACAGACAATACAGATATGAGGTAAATGTGAAATATTTGTTCATCAGTTCCACAAATTTCCTGGAAGTCTCTCCTCTATCCTGGGAGGGTATAATAGAATATAATGGTAGTGATGCTTGTGTTTTAAAGATTTCTCAACGCACAGTAGCTATTCTTTGGGGTTTTTAAGCATTTACTTGAGATAGAGAAAATGGCTTGCTATCCTATACCTGATACCTGCTATTCATTGTATATTGTGCATTGGATAAATTTTCTAAAAGATGCTTCTGTTAATCTTTTTGGAAACACTTAATTATGAACTATATTTAAGCTATGTTTTATAGATTTCCCTCAGGGTTCTTCTTAGGATGGTAGGGGAATAATTAGCCAGAGAGTATAAGAAAACCAGATTCCTGCTCTTTGGAGTCATATTGCCCTTCCATCAATCAAGAATTAATCTTGGCTCCAACTGAGTCCACAGCCATGACCCCTTGTAGAAGAGAGCACTCTACTCCCATAGCCGAAGCTCATATTTATACATAATGACTGGATCTGCAAGTGTGGGTTCTCTCCCCTAAATGGGAGAGAGTGAACTGTTGGGAAAGATATTTGGGGTGAAGATAAGGGAAACCTTTAAACACCCATGACTTCACATGACCAGGGCAACCTTGGCTGTAAATAAAGTTTCATTAATGGCTCAGATTTTCCCATAATGTTTCCTATCCTTCTAACTTTGCTGGAAAGCTTTTCATTTATTTGATTACTTTAAATGGCTAGCTGCATAGCACAAAGTCAAGTTGAATAAAATATAAAACCCTAAAATTAACCAAATTAAGGAGCTCTATATTCTGGGACATTATTAGAGATCATTTCAGCACTCATGCTTAGAAAGTTATCTTTTTGCTCATGAAATAACATCTTGAAATCCTTTAGTTTAACAAAGCTCCATTTCTTAATATTCTTTGAGCAAGGTTTCTGACTGGGTAGTACCCACCAGGATTTCCTTCAAGGCACTTTTTTTTACTCCAAGACCCACCTTCTTGAGAACTAATATTCCCAAACCCAAATGCCAGACTCTAAGCTCTGCTGCATCCCTGATGCATTATAAAATACCCTTTCAGGGTATAATAGAACAGAGTGAAAGGGTTAAGTTTCAGTCAAATAGCCTGGAGACAAAGAAAGGGTGACTTCTCAAAGTCAAGCCAAGTGAACAATCCACTTTTCTGCTTTCTCTCTTCCATTCCCACTCACAAGCAAGGAAATGCATGCTCAGCCAGCATGATAGATGAGAAGGAACTGGTTTGAGGTTCTATTTATAGAGCCTCTTTGTTCTAATGGATTCAGATATCTTTTAAATCCCCAAGCTCCATTCTGCTACACTTTGTTCCCATTCTCAATTTTCAAGACTGAGCTTGCATCTTTGATAAATAAAGAAACATGTGCAAATTACCATTCCATTACACTTTGTAAGATAGTGTTGTATAGTGGGAATACTGTAGGACTGGAAGTTAGGAAACAACTGGATTTGAATTCCATTTCTGACTGCCTAATTGTGTGGCTATGGACAAGTCATCTGGGCATCAGTTTCCTGATCTGTCAAATGGAGCTAATAAGAGCTACCTCAAAGCATTGTCATGAGGATCAAATGAAATAGTGCATTTAAAGCTCTTTGTAAACTTCAAAACACTATGTAAATGTCAACTCTTATTATTTATGATATTTTTACCTCATATAGACCCATAGATTTGTTCTAATAAATCTAAACAAACCAAGTCCAAGGAATAAATAGGAAATATGATGTATGGAAAAGTTAAGTGACTTCTCAGGAAGTCAAGAGTTGAATTTTGGCACAAGTGCAATTTCATCTTTGGATCCTGACCATTCTATCCAATTAAAATTTCATCACACTTCCCCCATGATCATTTTTCTGCTGTGCTCTTATGTTAGATAATTTCTTTGCTCCAACTACTTCATTCAAAATCCTAGCTGCGTATGAAACATTTATTGGCTCATAAATCAATGTACACATAGGATATAGTTTTCATCTCTGCCCCATAGGATATGTAGATTTAGTGATTCAGATGTTTCCTGGAGATGTGAAAAGATGAAGGGGGATTTTGCTACCAAAAAAAAAACCCAAAAAACTCAAAGTACTTTCCAAGAATTCATCAATGTGGAATCAGAGTAATGGAGTTTTGGACCATTAAATGGAAAAGTAAGTAAAGCCCCAAGAAAAATAGATTAATACTGTCCTAGGTAGCCTACTAATTAGAAATCAGGGCTTTTCAATCTGGAAACAGGGCAATTACAGACTAGAACAAGTGTCAGTGACAGTTTTCCACTCAGTTTCTTTCCCCAGCTAGGAAATACTCATTCGATATTCATCTCCCTCTTTTACATTCTATACTACTTTGAGAAGGGTTCATTCACTATAGTCAAGTCCCTAACCCACACTCTCTCATTCTCTTAGGTGCTCAGGATTCAAGCAGGATTTGAACTCAGACCCTGAGCATAGAACTAAACCTGATTCCACTATCCGTGATCTTCTTATAGCAGAGTGGCACGTTTCCAGACATTTTAGTGTATGTGTAAGAATCTGAGCATGAAAGCAGCAGCTTTTTCACATTATATTTGATGCCCCATGGCACTAACCATTTTCCCTGTTGCTAGCTGCCAATTCTCTTTTCTATTTACCCCTTTAGATCAATTGTCTCCAAATGTATTTAATCACATACTCCTGTTGTAAAAAAAAAAGTATTGAAAATACTTATTTTTAAATTTTAAGTATGTTTTACTCTATTATTATATACATCCTAAAACACAAAGATATAAATTTTTAAAAGATGAAACAAAGATCAAATAATATTTCACCTTGTATTGAATAGAAAGCCACTAGGAATTTATTAAGTAAAGGAGTGGCATGGTCAGATTTGTTCTTTAGGAAAATCACTTCAGTTGCTATATGGAGAATAGGTTGCAGTGGAGAGATACTTGAGGGAGGAAAATCAATTGTGAGACTATTACAGTAATTGATATGAGAGGTGATGAGGATCTGAACAAAAGTGATGGCTTTGCGAACAGAGAGAAGAGACAGATGTTAGAGATGTTGTGGAAAAAGAAACAAGATTTGGCAACTGACTGGATTATGTTGGGTAAGGGAAGATGAGGAGCTGAAGATGAAACCAACATTGTAAACCCAAGGGATTGAAGCATGATGGTGCATTCAGCAGTAATAAGGAGTCTGGAAAAGAATAGTTGGGGTGGGGGTAGGGGGTAATGTAATGAGATCTGCTATACAGATCACAATCCATCCATACCTGCCCATTCTCTCTTCCACCTAAAACAAAAAATATTGTTGAGGCCAGACATTCACTGATCACTGCCTCAGAGTTCACCCTATGAGGAGCATCTGAAATTCAATTTCTTCTTTATCTCATCCTTTTATTCTACTTTTTTTTTTTTTAGTCAATGGGGTTTACGTGACTTGCCCAGGATCACACAGCTAGTTAGTGTCTTGAGATAAATGAAAAGCCTGAGAGTCTCTGGGCAATTAATAATCAATTTATTAATTAGGTTAGCAAATAATAAATTGATAGGGGTTTCTCTCAGTAATCAAAGACAAAACCATAGAGGACCATTGAACTCTTAAATACCTTTGGAAAAGGAGGTGCCCCTGACAGGTGAAAATCAACTTTGACTGGTGTACAATTAATGAGGGAATAGACATATTAATGAGGAGATGGGCTAAAAGTCTTCAACTCTTCCTGCTCAGAACATGGCTTGATCACAAGACTAAACAATCTTCAGCAATCTGGCTAAAGGAACTCGTCTTTACTGAGATCACTGTTGTTGGTTTTCTCCATGAGCTGGGTTACTCTAAACTCCAATGAGGGGGCAGGGGTTGCAAAGGGATAGATTTAATGCTTTAGGGCTAGAATTCACCTAGATTAAATTCTGTTTACCTGCTAAACAAAAGTAAGGTCTTCCAGCTGGGTGGGGTTCTGCCCAAGATTTGAGGACCATGATCCCAGAGGATTTGGGCAACCTCATCTATCAGCCTTGTCTTTCAGAACCTGGCTGAATGACTACACAGAGGTTGGTCTCTGAATGAGGAAATAAAGAGGGGAAAAACCTTAATTCTAGTTTAATAATTGGTTATTGATATAATAGAAAAAATAATTTCTCTCAGTCTGAGGCCAGATTTGAACTCAGATCCTCCTGATTCCAGGGCTGGTGCTCTATCCACTGCTCCACCTACCTGCCCCTTACTCTATTTTATTTAAATTTTATAATGAACATAATTATTACTAGAAGCAGCTTGATGGGAGAATGGAGAGAATATTGAACTTAAGTCAAGAAGATCTGAGTTTGAATCCTACTTCAGACATTACTAGCTGTCTGATACTAGTTAAGTTATTCAATATTTTTCAGTCTCAGTTTCCCTATCTGTAAAATAGGGAATAATAGTAACACCCTACCATACAGGGTTGTTGTGAGGGTTAAATGAAATAACTAGTAAAGAGTTCTTTGCAAACTTTAAGGCATCATAGAAAGGCTAGCTGTTATTATTGTTAGTATTAATATAGCAGTACATATATATAATTTGTAGCAATGAAATATACATATATTGGGGTGCTCAATCATTTTACACAGCTGGCGATGCATGATTTTAAAAGTCTGGAGACAAGTGCTCTAGATTTTTCTTTCTCATGCTCCAGCTCTGCTTTGAGCAGTTAAGAGTTGGATGCAGAGAAAGCCAAGGACGGATTTCAAGACATTGTCTGTGGCTAACTGGATGGCTTATGACATTTATAGGTACTTCAAGATTGCTAGCTCTGAGGTCAGAAATATTTAGTTTAATGCTTGGAGATTGATGATATCCACTAGACCACAAAAGTTGTAGCTTGCGCTATTAGTTGTTGCTAATGCTGTTATTTTGAGAAAAAAGGCAGAGGACTTAGATACACTTGATCTTGACCAAAGTATCTAGTGATCCTGAGGTGAATTGTCCATGGCAGCTAAGGACTTATTCTTAAAGTTGATACTTGCTCAATAAGATTCAACTATTATCATGTCTCTCTTAACACAGGAGGCAGTGTGATGCAGTGGAAAAAGCAGTGAACTTGGAGTCACAAAACCTTAATTAAAACCCCTGCTCTTTTAATTACTGTGTGACCTTGAGCAAGTCACTTAACTTGATCTCATGATCCTGTGGAAGCTATCTGTAAAATACCATTTGACCTCTGACAACCAAGGCTGAGTCTGTGTTATTCCAATGCCAGCAGTTGAAAAGGGGGGGATTCAATCAAACTTGTCCATTGGAATTTAAAATCCTGAAAAAGATATCGTTGTGTAATAGTTACTCAGAATTCTTGAAAGTGAGGCCAGTAGAATAGAAGCAGGTCTGATTATGCTGAAAATATTCCAAATCTTCCAATAAAGGCCCAGTGATAAACTAATTTTATATATGTGTATATATATATGTATATATATATATATATATGTGTGTGTGTGTGTATATATATATATATGTGTGTGTGTGTATATATATATATATATATATATATATATATTCTGTCCAAGAGAGGGTACATACCAGATTGGCCACAGAGTAGTAAATTTTCTGACCATTGCAACTCTCTAAGATCATTTACTAAGTTACAAAAATATAGTGACCAGGATCAAAGGCAGATCCACACTGACAAGATTGAAGATCTTTGCAAGCGTTGAAGTATTTATTCAAACCAGTTGTTCATGTAAATATATCCTATGATTCAACCCCCTTCAGCACATTTAGATGAAACCACACAAAAAAAACATATAAAATTGATTCATAAGCAAACTCATACATAGAGTAAAAATGGGCATGAAGTGCTGATTTAAGTGATACAGAGGGCTATTGAGATGTTTATAAGCTGGAGATCAAATTATTCACAAACTATGGTTCTGTTCATATGCAGAGGTTAGATAATGGACAGTACAATGACAATATAAAACTATAACTACTTCAGAAGTTTCCCATATCCTCCTAGGGAGACCAAAGAAGAGACCAAGACATGTGCAGTTATCTCTACAAAGAGAACAAGAGTGGGGGGACTCCTCTGAGAAAGCCCCAGGTTGGTTGTAAACCCAGAATGTAACTCTTAGAAACCTGGGAGTGTGGGGTGGAATGACAGCAATTAGTGCAGAGGCACCAAGAATCAGCTCAAACTTGGTTCGAACATGGATGCTGTAGGGCTCTGAGGTCCTTCATTCCTATTGTAAAGGGTCATAGGGCATCCTGAATATACAGCTATCTGAACTTCAAAGATCTGGGAGGAGGGGATGACTAAGACCAGGAGGGATCAGCACAGAAACCCAGGGGACCCAAGGTAAGACAAAGAAAAGCTAACAATCCCACCCAAAGGCACAGCAGGGGATAAAACTTGGCTCTGGCACAAAGATCCAATTCAGGAACTAAAGCCAGAGAGATGAATAAACCAAATACTGGTCAGTATTAAAATAATTAAGCAGAGACTCAAAGGAAAAAACTGGATTTTCCACATGGACTACATACTAGAAAAAAATTATAAAGAGGTTTTTAAAAATTAAATAAAAACTCTTGAGGAAAGAATTGGAAGGAGAATAAATACCTTAGAAGAGCAAGTATCAAATGTTACCCAAGAAACAGATTTCCTTAAGACTAGATAGACTAAACAGGAATCAATGACTCCATGAAACAGTACATAATATTAAAACAAAATCAATAGATTGAAAGAAATAAAAGAAAACGCAAAATCTCTGACATAAAAAGAAACTGGCCTAGAAAATAGCTTAAGGAAAGATAATTTAAGAATTGTTAGATGCCCTGAAAACTATTATTTTTAAAAGTCTAAATTTTTTTTTAAATCATAAGTTTAAATTACCCAGATTATCAGAACCAAACAATAAATATTTGTTAAGCCCTTATTATGTGCCAGGCACTATGCTAAGCACTACAGATACAAAAGGGGGTAAAAAGACAGTCCCTGACCTCAAGGAGCTTACAATCTGATGAACTAGAAAGCAAAGTACAGATAGGAAGAATCTTCCAAATGCCTCCAAAAAATAATCCCCAAAGTCTCAAGAATATCATAGCCAAAATCCAGAGCTTCTATGCCAAAGAAAAAATACTACAAACATCCAGAAAGCAGCTCAAGTACCAAGGAACTACAGTCAAAATCACTCAAGACATGTGAGTTTCAACTGAAAAAGGCGAGAAGAAAATTTGGAATACATGTTCCAAAAACCAAGAGATTTCCAACCAAAAATAACTTATAAAGCTGAGTATAACTGGAGAGGGGAGCAGGGAATGGATGCTTAATGGAATAGTGAACTTGAAAGCATTTTTGATGAAAAGACCAGAGCTGAGTAGAAACTTGGAAATGCAAACAGAAACATATAGAGAAACCTAGAAGGGTAAATTTATTTGAGAAATTGGAAGAAAATGGATGGTGTTGTTGTGCTAATGTTTTAAGAAGGAAAAAAGAAACAAGAACCCTTCAGAACCTTAATATTTTCAAAGGGTCCTGAGAAATTTAAATAAGATGAACAGAAGACCTAGGAACAGATTCATTTTATTCTGAGGGTTTTAAGAGAGAAAATATGAGAGAAAAACATAGTGGTGTAGAAAAGAAGAAGAAAAAAGGTAGAACTTACTATTTTTTATAATTGAGAAGTGAGAAGAATATACAAATATGGAGAAAGGGGTAGGGTGGACACTTATCAAATTATTACTACAGTAATTAAACAAAGGAGACCTGAGAAAACAGAGAAATATATCAAATTCCATGAACAAGCTGGAATAAGAGGAGGAAAAATTGAGGAGATAATATAGGTGAAAGAATGGTTGAAAGCAAAACTTTCAGATTCTGAACAGGGGATTAAAGAGGAAAAAGAAAAAAGGAACTTGTATCCAACAAGATGTCCACCATTTGGGGAATGACTGAACAAATTCTGGTAAATGAATTAAAAGAGTATTATTGTTCCATAAGAAGTGATAAAAATAGATGATTTCAGAGAATCCTGGGTAGTATAAACTGATGCAGAATGAAGTGAGCAGAGCTGGGAGATGATTTATACAATGATAACAATCTTATAAAGAAAAGTAACTTTGAAATACTTAAGAACAATGATTAATGTAATGACCAACCATAACTTGAGGATATGTGATAAAAAAAAAAAAAAACATGTTACCTACCTCCTAATGGAGAGATGATTCAGAAAGACAAAATTTTTTGAATGGGCCACTGTATGGGTTCATTTTTGTCTGATTGTGTTTATTTGTAATAAAGCCCTCAGTTTTTTTAATGGAGTTTTTTAATGGAGAATCGTTTAGATAGTGGGGGTGGGGGAGTATCATGGCTATGAATACTGAAACATAAAAAAGAGGGTCACTGAAATATTTTTAAATACTTATAATCAAACAAAGAGAAAGACAGACAAGTAGATCAATGTTGAAAGTAATATGTGAAATCAATTATATCTTTTATTTTTTAAAATGAGTTTCATGAAATGTAGATGCACAATTCCACATACAATCCTCTTTTTGTGTTCTGCTGTGTATAGGAAAATGCTCCTTTTTCTTGATAAACTGGACTATCCTCAACAACGCACAGCTAAAGACAACTCTACAAGCCTCAGGATGGAAGGAGATACCTAAACTCAGAGAAAGATATAGAAAGACTATAGTTTAAATGGAGACTGAAGTAAAACACGCTATCGTTCTCTTTCATGTCTGGTTTTGCTTTTTTTTTTTTTTCTTTTCCCAGTGATCACTCATTGGTTACAACCCTTCTAAATGACCAAACTATTGTACAATGTGAAAGTATTTGCTGATCCTATACAGGATTGCATGCCACCATGGGGGGAGGAAGGGAGGGGAGAAAATCTGAAACTCAAGTGATTGTGGAACTGAATCTTGTAAATTAAAAGTAAATAAGTAAACAAAAAAAATTTAAAAAAAAAAGAAAATGCTCCTTTTTAGTGTTTCAATTCAAAGTAAAAAAAATAGAATCTAAAATCAAATAAATAAAATCAGGTAAATTACATCAATGACACTCTGTAGGTACCTTGTCAAAAAAAGGTAAATAAAGTTAGTGGGGCATAACTTACACTCAATAAAGTCATGCTGGCCTTTTCTTGATCAAAACTTCTTTTTTTTTTCTTTTTGGAGGGGAAAAGGCAGGACAATTAGGGTTAAGTGACTTGCCCAAGGTCACATAGCTAGTAAGTGTTAAGTGTCTGAAGTCACATTTGAACTCAGGTCCTCCTGACTCTAGGGCTGGTGCTCTATTCACTGCACCAGCTAGCCACTTCATAACTTTTTTTTTAAGTGCTTTTTCTATCATTAACTTCAGAGATATCAACAAATATCAACATTTCCATGTGTAGAGAAGAGAAAGAGGAGTCTTGCATGTGAAATTGCAATCTTCCAATACCTACAGTTTAATTTTTAAATATATATTTAATTTAACGCAGTAATACCAACATTACCCTACTTGTCTCTGTTCCTTTCTGAACTTCATTTTGCTCTCTACTGTCTATTCTTCCAATGTTTTATTAATGCTCATTTTACATCACTGTCACTACCCACACCCTCAACAGCCCCTCTCCGCCCCAAAAAAGAAAGCCCTTTCTTGCATAAGCATAGTCAAACAAACAAACACAGAGTCATACACTAGTGGTATCTGAAAATGTATCCCTTCATTCTGCACAGTCCAACACCTCTGATCACTGTTCCTTTGTCCAAAAGGTCACTAATGATATACACCATCCCCTTAATGATATATATATTATACAAATATATATGTGTAATGTATATATACACATACATATTCCATAATTTTTCAGGGTTAATGTCACGTTTTCTGACATAACTTGTATATTCCTCTTTCCTTCCTTTTCTAAAAATCAAGGGGCAGCTAGGTGGCACAGTGAATAGAGCCCCAGCCCTGGAGTTGGGAGGACCTGAGTTCAAATTCAGCCTCAGACATTTGGCAGGTACTAGATATGTGACCTTGGGCAAGTCACTTAACCCCAATTGCCCTGCCTTCCCCCTCCAAAAAGACCAAAAAAAAAATCAAGACAACTTTACCTTTCTCTAGTCTTATGGTATCTTCCCCAGTCTCCAAGATCTTTCAAAGTTCACTGAGTGACTCATCAATTACATCCACTATTCTTTCAGTATCCTAGTTTACAGCTTGTGTGGCCTCCAAACTTGAATTCATCAAGACCAATTAGTTGTTCTCTGACTATCTTTATATTTATCTTGGTTTTCAACTGCCTATTGGTTATTTTTGTCTGACCTTTCCAGTCCAAAGGTTTCTGCCTTTTCAGAAAAAAAAAATGACAGAAGAAAATAAGGGTTCAATAGTTGTGCCTTCTATCACCCATTAACATTATCCCATCTATCCCCCCACTGTCCACATTATTCTCTTTAGAAAACTCTTAGTTTCCCTTCGTTTAAATGTTTTTTTTAATGCCTTCAAAATCTCAATTTTGAACATTCACCGTGCCTCCTGGCCTAAGTCCTCCTGTGGAATTGCTACCTAACCTTTCTCTGAACACTCTGAAATATGAAATCTCAAAATTGGTGCATTGGCCAGTATCTCTTTCCTCTCTTTTTCTATCATATATCCTAAGGCTACTCCCATTGTTAGTTCAGCAAACCACTTTTTCTCCTTGACCCGTTATATTCTGAATATTATTTCCCCTTGTTGTTTCCTCTGACTTTTAAAGAATGAAATTGTCACTAAGGAAAGCTATCACTCTTGTTTGCACATTTGGCATTTACTGAAAGAGCACTCCAGCAGAATGAGCAGAGAATTGAAGTCCCCTTCATTACTGTGTAATCCCTGCAGGTCAGGCATGTTTTCTGAAGTCCTGGCTTGGTTCCTCATTCTGTACAGGCAGCATATATGGCAATGTCTCTTCTGCTTCTCTCTACGTTGACTCTCATGGGCCTCAGTTTCTTCTTCTATGAAATAGGGATAAAAATACTTGTACTGCCCACGACACAGGATTGTCGGGAGGACAGCACTTAACAAAACATACACTGCCACTTCACTTCTCTCACCTCAGTTTCCTCATCTGTACAGTGAGGTTGTTGGAAGGATCAAGTGAGATAACATATATACACCTCTTTGTAAACTTTCAAGTGCTATACAATAGGTAGCTATTATCATTATTGTTGTTATTATTTCAAACTCTTATCGCCATTCAGTCATTCAGGCCATTCCCCCATACCTGCCATGTACATCCTCTTCATCTGTCATCTACACTCTTGCACTTTCTTTGGGGCCTAACTTGATAAAAATCTCTTCCATAAAGTAGCATTATTCTGCAAGTCTCAATACCTTCAAATTATAATTCTCTTCTAACAGCTTGTGTGGGCCTTGGGTAGCTAAGTGGTGTAGTGGATAGAGCACTGGACTTAGAGTCAGGAAGACTCATCTTCATAAATTCAATTCTGGTCTCAGACACTTCCTGGCTGTCTGACCTTGCACAAGTCACTTAACCCTGTTTACCTCAGTTTCCTCATCTGCAAAATGAGATGGAGAAGGAAATGGCAAACTACTACAGTGTCTTTGCCAAGAAAACCCCAAATAGGGTCCCAAAGAGTTGAACACAACTAAAAACTGACTGAACACTAACACCTCTCCCTCAGGTATCCCTCAACAAAAAGCTGTCCCTTGACATTATCATTCCTCATTGTCCCATCCTGAATCTTCCTGTCTTTTCTTTCCCTTTTAAACCTCTAGAAAGAACAATCAGCTCATTACTTTTATATTCTCACCACATTGTAAATTGGCTCCATCCCTTTTAAAAGATTAGGCCAGGTAGTCTTGAGATGACCATAACAGTCTCCCCTTAAGGGATGCTGTAATATTATAGAACACATGGAAAAATTATGACAATCACATTTTTCAAAGTTTAGCACAGCTGTGTCCTCAAATAATATTTTATCTATCACAAGCTTGTTTTTCTCCCTGGCAATGCAAATCCTCAAAATGATATTCTCTACCACCAGTTTATTTTTTTCTCCCTGATAACAAACTTCCAAAATAATATTTTGCCATGATCTCTGATGTAGAAATTGACCATCACAAAGGGGTTCACCCATAATCAGAATATAAGAACCCTACTCCCAGAAGGGTACTTTGGAGAACACCCTCCCCTCCAGCTGAAGCATCCCTTACAGCTGGAGAATCACCTTTATCCTGAGAGGACTTGAATGTTTGGGTTCACCAGTGCAGCACTGCCCTTACATGAGTTATGCTCTATATTAGTGTATATGCCTAATTTATATGGCAGGTCCTCTTCTCCTTTTTTCCCCTTCCCGCTCTTCTCCATTGCTCACAATAAAGCTTTATATTGCATGGATTCCCACTGTTTTACATGTTATTCTCATCACCTGATCTCATTCCCAGTGTCTCTGGCTATCCCCTCCCCCTCCAGCTTTTCCTTAGGCATAAACTAGGTACCTGGACAAGGATTTAATCTATTAACAATCAATCTACACTAGGGGAGTATGGCACTATGAGCCCAGTTGTAGAAAGCAAGGGCCAATAGGAGATCCATACATCCTCCTGGAGGGACGCCCTTATGCCAGAGCACTGTCACAAAACAGTCCCCAACCAATCTACTGAAATTTCTCCTTCTGTGGTCACCAATGGTCTCTTAATAGCTAAGCCCAGCATTCTTTTCTCAATCCTCATTCTCTTTGGCATTTCTACAGCATCTCTCAGCCTGATCATAATCCTTTCCTTCTAGATATATGACTGCCTCCACTTCTGTGATATTTTTTCCTCCTCATCTACCTGCTACATATCTGATAATTCTTTAAGCACTTCATGATTCCATAGCCTCTTTCCACTCCCTACATCTGCATATCTTCCAAGTTCTGTCCTCAGTCTCTCCTCCACTCTCTACCTTAGTAATATTATCCACTACCATGGTTTCAACTACTACCTCCAAGAAGATAATAATAGACTTTAATATAGTGCTATAAAGTTGGCAAAGCACTTTATATTATCATATTTGAGCATCTCAATGTCCCTGTGAAGCAAGTACTACAGGTATTATTATTCTCATCTTATAGATGAAGAAACTGACCATCAGAGAGGCTAAATGATTTTTCCATGGTCGTGCCCCTTGTATGTGTCAAAAGCAAGATTTGAATCCAGATCTTATTGACTCTAAGTCTCATGCTCTGATCTCTATATGATACTGTTTTTCTGCTGGAGAGACTCACTGCTGGACATCTCTACCCAAGTGACCCAAGAGCATCTCAAACTCAACATATTCAATGACAAATTTATCATTTCCCTACTAACCCTACTCTTCCTCCCAATTTTCCAGTATTTGTTCTTGATACTTCCATCTTGTCAAGCAACTATAATTGAAATGATGGAATCATCCTTGTCTTTTCCCTTTCTCTCCTACATATAATTGTTGACAATGCCTGTTAAGTCTATCCTTCCCACATTTTTCATATTTCTCCCTTCCCCTCCATTCGCACTGCTACAACTATAGTTTAGGCCTAGTCATACTCAAACTATTGCCTACTAATTATTTTTCTGATTTTCATTATCTCTCCTTTCCAAACTAACCTTCACAGAACTGCAAAAATTACCTTCCTAAAACATAAGTCTGAGAATGTTATTCCCCTGGTCAAAGGCCTTATGGTGACTATTACATAAAATACAAATTACTTAACCTGGAATTTGTCCTCTATCATTGCTCTATATGACCTATATTTTCCAGCTAGGTGGTGCAATAGTTAAAAGTACTGTACTATACTTGGAGTCAGAGACTTGAGTTCAAATCTCACCTCAAATACAAAATGGCTGTGTAACTTTAGGCAAGTCACTGAACCTCTTTTAGCCTGTTTTCTCATCTGTAAAGTAAGAACAATAATAGCACCTACTCCACAGGATTGTTGGAAGGATCAAATGAGATTTTATATATATATAATATGTACATACAGCTCTTTGTAAACCTTAAAGTGTTCTATAAATGCTGGCTATTAGAATTGTCATTATTATTGCTATTATTTCAAACTTCTACCTCCATACAGTCATTTTGGTCTTTTCCCCCATACCTAGAATATACTTCCTCTTTATCTGTTTTCTAAACTCTTTCACCTTCTTTGGGGTCTAACTTAGATAAAATTTCTTCCACAAAGTCTTCCATTATCCCCTATCCATCTGTAATGGTAATGGAATTTAAAGATCCCACTGTACTGGCTTGATTTTCTGGTTGAGTGTTAAAACCAAGAGCTTGTGAATCCCACTTGTGGGATGGACTTGTTGATGTGAAGAGAGAGGGCCGAACTGGGAGGAGCTGGTGCCATGGATTTAGAGAGAAGGCCCAAGCAGAGGAGGCCAGAAGGACTTTTGGAGACCAGTATCATGGAGGCAGAGAGAGAGAAGAATTGCCAGAGGTCAGAATTGCTTAGAGAAAGACTGCTGATGGCCAGTTGGAGCTGCCCAGGACTTTTGAGAACTGCCACCCAGAGCTGCCAAGAACTGAGGAGGCATGACTATGATGCCATTATTTTGTCTGTCTGTTTTGATGTTGTTTTGCCAGATTCATCTGCTGGTGAAGAACAGTGCTGCTGTTGCTGAAGTCCTGGTTCAGAAGCCCTGAAGGAGGATTTTCTTGTTGTATATTTATGGAAATCCTGGAAGAGGATCTTGCTGATGTTTTCAGGGGTCCTGGGACTGTTTTGCAGGCAGAGAGTGAATTAATGAGGACACTGGCAATGTGTATTGTGTCTTTGTTAAGCTTTGTCTCCCCTGGAACAGAGATTGCTGAGAACTTGCCTTGTGTCAAGAGGAAGGAAGGACCTTTCCTTGGGTAGTCAATGCTGAGATGATATCTTAACCTTGTTGTAGCTTAAGGGTGGATGGCTTTTTGTGTTCTCCTGCCCCTTTTAAGGAAATGTTGGCATTAATGGATGGTATTGTAATTCAGTTGTGATCCAGGGGTGGGAAAACTTTTGACTTTCTTTTGTGCTCTATGACTGACCAAATGAATGTACTTTGTTTATGACTGGAAACTAATCTCCATTTGAGAAGAGAGACTTTGTCTGACTAAATGAATGTACTGTCCAGGGATGAAGTAGTTTTGGATTGAATTGAGAATTTACTTGCTAAATGAATGAGTTATACTGTATTTTGATTTTTTCTATTCTGTGAATGTTTTGCCTTAATCTGTCACTGAATAAATGGAGCTTGCTATGCTGGTATTCTGAACCTTAGAAGTTGCCTTTGCTTGGCATTACACCATCTCAGCTGAAAGTGAGCTCTATCTCCCCTAAAATGTCCTAAGAGAATTTTGTCTTAATCCTTCCTTTCCCCCTCCTTTGTGTTACATATATCTGTATACAATTTATATCCTTGTTATGAGATTGGCTGTCCCTAAAACAAGATGTTGACATACCTTTTTTTTCATCCACATAATTGAATCTCAATATGATTGGTCTCTTGGGTAATCTTATGGAATTCATTTTATTCATTTAAAAATATTATTCTGAGAATGGATCTCTAGGTTTTACCATATTTGTCAAGGGGGTCAAAAATGTCGAGAAGATCCCCTACCTTAGAGGGGAAACACTTTTTTCATCTTCATATTCACAGCTGATAGCACAATACCATACACACAGTAGGTGCTAAATAAAGATCTGCTGAATTGAATTCCAGCCCTTCTCTAATCTTCTGTGTTTAATTATCTCTGCTAGTAACCTGGGTTTTGGAAATGTAATCATTCATATATTAGTTTAACAACCTTTGAGAAAACATTTGAAAGAAGTCTCTCTTGCTATTCTTGTGGGAAAGTTGAGAGATATAGGGTAGATGCTAATACAGTTAGATGGAGTTTAAGCTGATTGAATGGTCATACCCAAAAGTAGCCAATGATTGTTCAATGACAAGGTGGAAGGCAGTCTCCACAAGAGTGCACAAGGCATATCTGTGCTTGACTTCATACTATTGATTATTCATATCAATAACTTAGCTAATGGCATAGATGGCATGTTTATCAAATTTACAGATGACACAAGTCTAGGAGGGATATGTAGTACACTGTATAACAAAGAGAGGATGCAAAAAAATCTTGGCCCACTAAAACATTGGGCCCAATCTAATAGAGGTAATTATAGTCTTATACTTTAGTCAAAATTTATACAAGCTTAAGATAGGGAGATGTTATTAGAAAACAGTTCATCTCAAAAGACTTAGTTTCTTCAGTGAACTAAAACCTCAAAAGAAGTTGATAGCTTGCAAATAAGAAGGCTAATAGAATCTTGGGATATATTCAAGAGGTACCCTGTATTTCACCCTGATCAGACTGTATCTGAAGCATTATGTTAAGTTTGGGGTGCCCATCAGGATGTTTATAAACCAGAAACCATCCAAAGAAAGAGATTTGTAATAACGAAGGGCCATAAGTTTATGCCACATAAAAATGAGTTGATAGAACTGAAGAAATTTATCCTGAGGATATCCACCCTGGAAAAGAGAAGAATTTATAGGAGACATGACAGATGTCTTAAAACATTCGAAAGGGGGACAAATGGAAGGGGGAATAGATTTTTATTTGCCCACTGAGAACCAAACTAGGGGCAATTGATAGAAGTTACAAATAGGCAAAGTTAGATTTGTAAGGAAGAAGTTCTAACAACTCAAGCTCTGCATTAAAAGTCTAGGCTGCCTCTGGAGCTAGTGATGCCCTCTCACTGTGCATCTTCAAGGAAAAACTGCATTACCACTTGCTGTGTATGTAGTAGATGGCATTCTTATTTGTCTACAGCCTAGAATCAATAGCCTTTGCAATTCCTACCATCTCTGTATCATGGATTACAAGTCTCTAGTTTATGGATTTAAGGTCAGGGTTCTACAAACTTTCAACAGGAAGCCTTTTAGAGGTTTGAAAGAAATTAAGGCAATTCATTTCCTCCTTGTGGTAGGAGCAACACCCTCACTATGTAGGTAGACTAGTTTTTCCCTGAAAAGGCAATCAAATTGTCTTAAAGGCTTAATTGGTTCAGGAGACTAGGGCCCAAACCACTGATATAGTTTCATCTAAGGCATAAAAAGTTCAATTATATAGAGTCAAAGGCCCCTCAGCTTTGATGAACTCCATACTGTGAGACAACACAACTGGCCTTTCTCCCTATGGAACTGAGCAGCATTGTATCCTATTGAATTAGTCGCTTTATCCTTGCTGGATATCCTTTCTATGTTATTTAAAGTAAACGTCTTTTGCTAAATGTTATATAGCCTATAAGCATCTCCTTTCATTTCAGTCCCCAAGCCTGCGTGACTAAGATTATCTGAATCAGGCCTAGCCTGGAGTATTTGTTGTAGTAGACAGAATTGATGTAGACTGACCTAGTGACTGAAATGGGGAGGAAGGGGAAATAATGCAGAAAATTAGGAACTCTGGGTGATTATTTTAAGGAAGCCTAGCCAACAATCTTCTGGATGAAAACAATGAGTTCTTTCAATAGGATAGGGAAAGTAAAAGTCTTGCTAGCATTTCATCTCTGAGGCTAATGATTACAAAAAAGATGGGTATCCAGCATAAGGAAAATGAAAGCAAATGGCCCACCTTAGTTCAGCAACTAGAAGTAGTTGTAAATATGTTCTGGGTCTTTGAGAACCATGTCCTGAAAGCAAAGGGGCCCTTCAAGTACTTGTTTGTTGAATTTGAATAGCTTTGTTTTGGGAAGCAATTATGACCTGTGATGGTAAGCCTGGGTCCTCCCTAAAGTCTGTTCTTCTGAAATTGTCTAAGAATCATGTTGAATGACTACTTGTTGCTCTTTATATGGCACTGGAGTGGGGGGGGGGGGGAGGGAGGAGGGTACTAAGAATTCTGTCACGTGGACTCTATAGAAACTCTCTTTATATAAAGCCCTGCAAAGACACTTGTAAGGAAAATTCTCTAGCCTCTCAAAGACATCAGATAACTTTCCAGATTTATGTATTTGGATAAATGTGCAAATGCACTCCAGCTCATTTACTGATGACAGAGAGGCCTATATCAGCTTAAAAGGAGAGTTGACTTCTGCTCTCATTCCAAACATATGATGTGTAATATAGTTTCAAATGATGTGTCTCTCTATCTCTCTATCTCTGTGTCTGTCTCTGTCTCTGACTCTCTTCCTCAGGAACAGGAAGACGACACTGCCCATCAGCTTTGTCCTTAGCCTCTAAATAGCTCTTCTGGTTTGAGTTTCTTTCCCTAAGAATACCATATTTCACCACATAATCATTGCCACTGCATACTTGTTGCAACCTGGGTTTTTTTTTTCAGTCCAAAAATTGGTTTACAACCTTTCATTGCATAATTGTTGTAGGATAAAGTTCTGTTCATCACACCACTTAAAAGGAAAAGAGAGCAGCAACGTATTCACCAGTGGCACATTGATATACATTTATCTCTCATGCATTGCAAGTTGACAAGCCTAGAATTCTCAGCACACACGCATTGCATGTATTCAATTTTAACCTATGTTCACAAGTATTCCGTACATCCTAATCTTGCACCAAAGACATTCCAGTAATAAATGATTTTTAAGTAATACCAGAACAAATTTTTTAAGCTTCACATAATGGTCACGCCCCATTTTTTTTTGCTAAAAATTGTCATAAAGTCTGCAAGAGTCATGTGGTGAGATATGTTAAATGCCTGAACAATAGTACTGAGAGATGAACTGGGCAGTAGCTACCTTGGGAACTCCTATGCCTTTCATCCCATGTATTTCTGGAGGTAGCATTTATATTTCCTACATTTTCTCTTAAAGAACCTAACTGCAGACAAGAAGAAGAATTCAATCCCTGACCTGGCTTTCAGGAAAATATTTATTTTAAGAGAGTTATTTGCACAGTCCAGAGACCCTGTGTGACCAGTGAATGAAGCAGCTGGCACCTTATGGTTTATAGGGGAATACAGGGAGCTGAACAAGTTGTCAAATGATTGCTTTTCTGCCACTCTGACAGCTTTGTGTAGTATTGGTACTGATACCAGTTCCAGAAATCAGTAATCAAAAGTTTACAGTGAGCCTGTCTCCGTTTCAGCTTATTTTGGTAACTCTGCCCATGCCAATACCCCCTCTGACAGACATTAACCTATACCCACTTCACCAAGAATTTACACTGCCCTCTCCCCAACCACATCATTACAGTGGACTAACCATAGGCACACCTGTCCTGACCTGCAGGAATAGGCAGTCAGTAAGAGCAAGAAGTCCATATTGGTGGCAGTATGGGCACCAATAGAGTGGGAATCTGGCATGTACCCTGATGCAGGCAAGCTCATTATAGGCCACCACCCATTGTATTCTAGAACTAAGTCCCTTCCACATTGATCAGTTAGTCAACAAGAATTTATTAGCTTACTATGTGTCAGGAACTGTTATAAGTGCTGAGGATACAAAGAAAGACAAAAGTATGATCTCTTCTCTCAGAGTGTTCACATTCTAATGAGGGAGATAACATGCAAACAACTATGTACATCCAAGATGCAGACAGTATAAGTGGAAGGTCATCTTGGAGAGAAGGCACTAGAAGCTGAGTGAAGAGGGATGGGGAACCAAGAAAAATCTCTTGCAGGAGGTGGGACTTGAGAGGCCAGGGGGCTCAGTATGTACAGGTGAGGAGGGAGTGCATTCTAAGCATGGAGGACAGCCAGTGAAAAGGCATGGAGCTGGGAGCTGGGATGTTTTATATGAGGAGTTACAGCTGAACAATGAGGTTGGAAGTCAGAATATGGAGTATGTGGAAGAGAGTGAGAGGAGAGGAAATAGAAACATCTATTGTGGACATCTTTCTCAAGAAGTTTGTTCAGGAAGGGGAGATGTAATATAATATAGAAACTTGTGGAGATGGCCAAATCAAGTGAGGGTTTTTTAAGTATGGAGGAGACAAGAGCATGTTTAGAGACCACAAAGAAGAAGAGGCTAAAGATTAGAGAGGAAGTTGGGATGATAGAAGGAGAAAATAGAGAAGACAGGAGGGAATAGAATCAAGGTATAATGTAGAAGAGTTTTTCTTGGCAAAGAGAAGGGTTAAGCTATTTATGGGAAAGAGTGAGGAAGGTGTGAAAGTGATTTGAAAAAAGGAGAGAGAAGAGGGAGCTCCTGACTAATGGCCCTGATTATTTTTGGTGAAATATATGTCAAGATCTTTAGCTGAGACAGTGGAAGGAGGTGTGCTATAGAAAACTTGAGGAGAGATAACAAGTTTCATAAAGCTATTGTGGTAAGTGGGACAGGGAATTGATTAGGACAAGGTAAAAACATTGCTTTGCTGCAGGGAGGATTCAGTTGAAATTATATAACATAACATTTTAGTGTATCCAGTAATTATACTTCCATTATTTTCTCTAGTTGTCTTTTTTCTAAAGCATGTGAATAGGAGCAAAGGTAGTGGCCAGTGGGCATAAACCAAAGTTGAGGCTTAGAAAGGCAGGATCAATGATAAAATAAGGGGATTAGTGATTCAGGTGCGGATGAGAGTGTAGAGTTGAACTGGTGGACCAAGCAGTCAAAATAAGAAAAAGAGGGGAGTATAGCCAGTGCAAGGGTGGTGCCCTGGGAAAAAAATGTAAGGGTGGAGAGATTGAAGGCTGTGAAGAGAGCAAATAATGGAATTAGGTGTTACAAGACAAAAAGAAATATGGAATTATAAAAAATTAGACTAGATTAAAAATTCACAGTTCACAAATGTTAGTAGGGTACTTGGAAATGATAGCAAGATGAATGATATCTCTGCGAAGAATTAAGGGAAAAGTAGGTCATTAGATTTGGGTTGGTTAATGAACTAGGAAGTCAGGGTATTTGAGGAAACATAAATATGTTTGTTGAAATCCCGCAGTATGAGGAGAGGAACTGAGGTAGAGAGAAAGACTGTGAATCAAGCACAGAACTCATTGAAGAAGGAGGAAGAAAGTCCTGTAGGTCAATGGATAGTAGCCACCAGAATGTGCATTGGGTGATAAATCTGAATAGCATGAACCTCAAATGAGGAGAGGTTACAAAGTGATGATGATAGAAGAAGAACCTAGAAGAGGCAAAGGGAAGCAAGGGGTATTCTGACTCCCTCATCATAACCATTGAGTCAAAGGAGATGATATGATTGAAAGTACAACCAGTTTTGGAAAATATGGTCAGGGATGAATGCAATATTATCATGAGAGAGTTAGGTTTCAGTGTGTGCCAAAATGGAAGGAATAAAGAAGGAAAAGAATTAAGATTAAAGAATATTTGTTTGGTATGGAGTAGACATTCCAGAGAACACAGTGGAAAGAGTATATTATAGATCTAGAGTGGGACATTAATGTGTAGGGTCGAAGGGGATGGGAATGACAAGATTGGCAGTTGAGGATGGGAAACAGAGTTTGTACATTTGTAGCCAAGGGCTCAGAATCACTGAGATAGAGAGAATGAGAGGATAGTAGCTATTGAGAAATTAGTCTAGATTGAGTATCCATGATTGGAAAGAGCTCTGTTGAGTGAAGCAGTTGACTACAGTCTTCACTGTCCTCCCTCTAGATCCATTTTCATTGCAAATAATAGTGATGTATCTTCTAAGGCCCAGTAATCACACCTCAGATCAGGCAGAGGCAGGCAAAAGTATGGCCTGGGGAAATCTATTCAGCGGTAGTTTAGAATGTGACAATGGGAAGTGAGTTCAGTAAGAGATGGCTTACAGAGCACTCGAGAAAACCTTGGCATAAAGACAGGAGCTAGGAGGTGGCTAGCCAGATCCTAGGGTGATATAGGGCTTACTGATGCCAGTCTAATACAGTGCACAAGGACAAAAGGTTGAATTGTTTGGAGGTGCATCACAGGTGACACAGGAGAGATGAACAACCTTGGCATAACTAACCACCAAGGAAGAAAGAAGTCCCTCAGTAGAGACCTCTAAAGACAAAAAAACTTGGTTTCCCCTACTGCTCCTGAGGAGTAGTATCAACCCTGGGCCCAGAACAAGATACATGCAAAAGAAGAAGGAGTCCTTAGCTTCTTTACCACATGCAGATGACCCTGACCTATGATGAAGACAAGTGACTGGACAATAAGGGTCATAATCTACGCTGAGGCCCAACTTTTCCTGATGTTCCTCATCCTCATCATTAACACTTAAAATTGGGACACCTTTGTGAACTACAAGGATTTGGCATCATTCACCACAAGCAATAGATAAAGATCTAGTCTTTTCAAAAGGGAGGAGATAAAGTGTGAGATTTCTGGTATTATCTTTGCTCAATAGTTTTTTCACTTTGGGGATGTCCATCAACTGGGGAATGACTAAACAAGTTGTGATGTATGATTGTGATGGAATACTACTGTGCTATAAGAAATTATGAGCAGGTTAATTTTAGAAAAACATGGAAAGGGGGTAGCCAGGTGGTGCTGGAGTCAGGAGGACCTGAGTTCAAATCCAGCCTCAGACACTTGACATAAAAAAACTAGCCATGTGACCTTGGGCAAACTTCACTTAACTCCAATTGCCATGCATCCCCCCCTTCAAAAAAAAGAAAAACATGGAAAGACTTGCATAAAATAATGAAGAATAAAATGAGGACCTACAAGAGAATATTATATACAGTAACAGCAAAATTGTTCAAAGAATAACTGTGAATGACTAAGTTATTCTGAGTATCATAAATATTTAGATTGACTCCAAAGAATCTATGAAGGAAGATGCTATCCACCTTCAGAGAGAACTGATAAATAGAAGTATGCATAGTATGGTTTTACATACACACACACATACATACATGGAGAGGGGGGGGGTGAGAGAGGGAGAGAGACAGAGAGAGAGAAAGAAAGAGAGAGAGAGACAGAGAGAGAGAGACAGAGAGACAGAAAGAGACAGAGAGAGAGATCAAAACTCAAAAAGTAGAAAAAAATTAATTTAATTTAATAAATTGGTTACCTTGGTACTTCCTTCCTTTGTGAGCTATTACCTTGCTTCCTATATCTTCCTCTGTCTTTTTTAAAAAATTTTCTTTTAACTGTACTATGATTCAGGAAGGAAGAACAACTAGAAGTCTGTTGCAACAATAAAGGTAAAAAGTGATGAGAACCTAAACTGTAATATTGGATATGTGGAGTAGATAGAGGAGGAGAGATAGGAGAGGCATTCTACAGGTAGAAGCAATGAGATTTGGCAACTGATTGGTTACGTGGGCGATGGAGAGTGACAAGAAGAAGATGCCACAAAAGTGTGTAAGCCTGAATGACTGAAAGGGTGCTGGAGGCCACATCAGTGACAAGGATTTTGGAAGAGGAGTGAGTTTAGGGGAAAATGTAATATAATGAGATCTGTGGTGCAAATCATAATCTATCCCTTTCTGCTCATCCTGTGTGAATCACCCTGACCCACTATTAAAATGAAAAGGGAGAAGTAGAGTATGTACTTCTTCACTGACACACAGAGCTTGCCCTCAGAGGGGCACCTAACCCACCCAGGAGATGATCTGACACGAGCGGGAATAGAGGGTAAGTATGCTGGGGTTAGGAGATGAATTTTCCCAGTGGCACTGGCACAACTACTACAGTGGGATCTCTGGTGGTGGTTATATTATAACTATCCCAAAGGGATGATTCCTGACACAAAAGGGAATTTCAGGAGCTTACACAATGAAGGAAGGGGATGGAAAGGGGGATTCTGAGGGATGAAGGTAGGCATATTTGTATTGGAAACAAGTCCCAAGATTGGTTATCAGTGGGGAAGGTGGGATGCAGGCCACCTCATCACCTTTCAATTGCTGACAATCCAATTCTTGAAGACAAGCCACCTTTGCCCTTGGGAGAGTCATATCATAGCTTTCCAGGATAACCCAGTTCCCAATAGCTATACTGTGGGGATTACCAAAGGGTCTATCTTGGGCTCTCTTCTACACCCACATTTTTTCCCTTGGTGAGCTCATCAGTTCCCATTATTTCAATTATTATCTCTATCTAGATCATTTTTATAAAAGCTACTTACCCAGCCCTAATCTCTCTCTCAACTTCCAGTCTCACATCTCCAACTGCCACATAGACATCTTAAACCAGATATTCTGTAGACATCTTTAACTCAACATGCCTAAAATTGAACTCATTGGCTTTTCTCTCCAACTCCCCTCTCTTTCTACTACTTTCAAGATTATCATCATCCTACCAATCAACTAGGTTTACAACCTAGGCATCATCCTTGATGTCTCACTTTCTTTTACTCCCCATAGCCAAACAATTGTCAAGTTCTGTCATTTCTGCCTTCACAACACTTCTTGTATATGCCCCCTCTCCTCTGACATTGCAACACCCCTAGTCCTGGCCCTTACCTCTATATGTTTAGGTTATTGTAATAGCCTGCCACTTGGTCTCCTTTCCTCAGTTCTGTCCCCACTCCAATCTATCCTCTACTCAGTTTGTCAAATATCTTCCTAAAGTGCAAATCTGACTTTCTCTCTCCCTCCCTCCCTCCCTTCCTTTGTCTCTGTCTCTCTCTCTCTCTCCCCCCCTTCTCTCTGTCTCTCTGTCTCTCTGTCTCTGTCTCTGTCTCTGTCTCTGTGTGTGTGTCTCTTTCTGTCTCTCTGTCTCTCTCTCTGTCTCTGTCTCTCCTCTCTGTCTTTCTGTCTCTGTCTCTCCCCCTCTCTCTGTCTCTCTCTGTCTCTCTGTCTGTTCTCTCTCTCTCTCTCCTCTCTGTCTCTCTGTCTCTGTCTCTCCCCCGTCTCTCTCTGTCTTTCTCTGTCTCTCTCTCTGTCTCTTTCTTTCTCTCTGTCTCTCTCTCTCTTTCTATCTCTCTGTCTCTTTGTCTCTCTCTCTGTCTCTCCCTCTCTCTCTCTGTCTCTCTGTCTCTCCTCTCTTTCTGTCTCTCTGTCTCTCTGTCTCTGTCTCTCTCTGTCTCTCTCAGTCTCTCTGTCTCTGTCTGTCTCCCACCCCCTTCCTCTCTCTCTGTCTCTGTCTCTCCCCCCTCTCTGTCTGTCTCTGTCTCTGTCTGTCTCTGTCTCTCTGTCTGTCTCTCTCTCTGTCTCTCTGTCTCTGTCTCTCCCCTCCTCTCTCTGTCTATCTGTCTGTCTCTGTCTGTCTGTCTGTCTCTCTCTCATGCACACACACACACACACACACACACACACACACACACACACACACATTCAACTCCAATGGCTCTCTATCCTCTCCAAGAACAAACAAAAATCCTCTGCTTGGCTTTTAAAGTTCTTCAAAACCTGGTCTCTTCCAATCTTTCTAGTTTATTACACCGTGCTCTTCTTCTGTGATCCAGCAACACTAGTTTCCTTGCTATGCCTCAAACAAGATCCTCCATCTCCTCACTCTAAGCCTTTTCACAGGCTGTCCTTCATGCCTAGAACACTCTCCCTCCTTATTTCTATCTCCTAGCTTCCCTGACTTCCTTCAGGTCTCAGCTGCAGTCCCACCTTCTGCAAGAATTCTTTTTTGGTCCCCCTTCATCTTAGTGCCTTCCCTCTAAGATTATCTCCAGTTTCTCCTGCGTATTTCTCCTTGCTTGCACATAGCTGTTTGCATATTGTCTCCTTTTAAACAGCAAGCCCCTTGAGACCAGGGACTATTTTTTACCTTTCTTTGTATCTCCAGCTTAGCACAGTGCTTGGTATATAGTAAGTATTTGATAAATGCCAGCTAACTAACTGAATAGATTTTTCCATGCAATTGGTAAGTAAGTTTCTTTTGTTAAATGCTACACTGTCTAGAGGTGCCTCACTCCATTCCAATATCAATTCTGAACTACCAGACTGCCTTGAGTCAGGCCTGATCCTAAATACTCCAATAACCAACATGGCATTCATTCAGTCTGTAGAGCTAGAGTCAAACAATCGGGCTTATCATTAATTCTTTGCTTAACTTAGTACCAGGAAGTTATTAAGGCACTAAGAGAATCTGATTCAATCAGTAATAGATAGAGAGGCCATGGCCAAGTGTACAGGAACCTCTCTTTTTACCAAGTAATTCCAGTGAATACCTACCTACTATTGACTATATTCAATCCTGGTAGAAAGTCTGAACACCAAGAGAAAAGATCAGGCTTTTCTCATGCTTCCTGGCTCATTAGACCTCCAACGTGAGCAGACCTCTGAGGAAAATCTCTAAAACAAAGCTTTGTGATGGTTCATGTTTAGGACCTCCCCAAAAACAATTAACATGGTCCCTTCTGGAAAGTCATTCATGTACACAGTAGTGAATATCAGATATTTACAGGTATTTACTTCTTCCACCATAAAATAATTGCTTATAACAACCAACCTCATAAGTTCACATTGACAAATGCTTAAAATTTGTATAATCATTGAAAACTCCTAATTATGTCTTTTGGGTGAAGTTAAACACTTACACCTAAAACACTAAAGCATGAAACACTTTATCATACTGCTGAACAGGTATTTCACTTTCACCTTGAGTCTATATTGCCCGTGTAGCAACTTAGGAAAGCCATACATATCTTGGTATTCCTTCATTCTTTTATCTATGGTATGCTCCCTAGCACTGATCATTTTCCTCTCCAAGGAGTTGATGTAGAGATCAACTCCTACTGGAGGGAAAAAAACATTTGTACCCAGGAGTTCTTGATCTCTCTAGTTCGTGGGATTGCTGCCAAGACGAGAAAAACCCAGTTCAGAATTGATGTCTGGTCAACTGTGCTCAAGACTGAAAAAAAAGCAGAAGAGGCATCCAAGGACTTGAGATTAAGTATCAGGCTCACCTAGATAAGCACATGCTTTTGACAATATGTACGAACAATTACCCTATCTGCCCAGGGAGTCAGAGAAAGTATCTTAATATGATTAATAGATGGGAAGAGTGAGTGAAAAGGTTGGAGTCACTCCTTAAAAAGATTACTGAAAGGGAAGCTCTTTCAGGATCAGTGGACAATTTTCTTTACCAGGACCTTTGGTCCTCAGTAATGATCCAAAGCAAATGTATCTCCAGAAGTGGCCTACAGTGTAGGCTTACCCCTATGCATGCTACAGAAGATGTGTTCCATGCAGAGAACATATATCCTAGGAAGTGAACAGGGCACAGATTTAGCTCCTACAGAAGTGCTCCAGTTCAGGAGATTGGGGAAGAGGATGGTGATTTCACATATGTATGTATGTATGTATGTATGTATGTATGTATGTATGTATATATATATATCTATGTATAACCACCGTCCCTTTCATATATATACATACACATATAAGAGACACATATATGCGTGTAATTAAACATATTAATATAATTGAATAGGGTATATCCCCAAACAAGTCCACATATAGTCAGAAAAAAGAGCTAAGAAGTGTTCTTTCCTAGATAGTATCTTGTGATTCTATGTTGAGATACCTGAGTAAGGCCTCAAAGAGAGTAGTTACATGGGCTCTGAATTATGGAAGGTTTGAAAGCTTACTTGTAGATATAACTGAACACTCATTTGAATGTATAACCACTCCACTCTACCCTAAAATTTAAGAAAGTTTTTCTGCATCTGATGCAACCACAAAGGCAAAATTTCCATTTGGGAAATTCTTTCCTTCCATTCTGATCTCCCCCAATGAATGAAATATGTGTTTACCATTAGTTGAAATACATCTGTAAAGCTTTCACTTGCTTGGCAGCATTCCTGACATATTCCTGAAAGGGTTCCATCTTTATAAGATGAGAAATTTTGCCAAAGTCTTGTAGAACTAGGCTATAAGCCAAAGGACCATCCCAAAAGCAAGGCTATGTAAATGAAAAGGCGCAAATACCTAAAATAATGCCCTAAAATAATGGGAGGTAAGATTCCATACTACTTCCCCACAAATTAAAATGCTAAGAAGCTCAAAGCAGAAATTAAAAAACAGGCACCACAGAGAACAACCAAGAAGGAAGAAAAAGAATGATCAAAATGCATTGCCTTCATCTAAGCATACTTCTTTCTTTATGTTGGTTTGTAACTACATGAACTCTGGAGACATCATACCTCCTGGAGAATTCAAATAAACATGAGGACCAAAGACAGCAACACTTCATCCTGATCAGGATTATGGGTACTTCTAGTTATCACCTGTAAACTGAAACCAAGAGCACTTTAGTGTGTGTATTGTGCTATTTTTCTACTAAGGGGAACATAACATCACAAGATGATGCAGATCTTGAAGGTAGAAGGGACTATTTACTTGGCAAAGCTGGCAATGTTGGCCCATCAACTAAGTACTACAAACATGACTGCATGCAGAAATGGAGTCCTAACTCTCAGTCCCACTGGGAGAGAGCAAGCATAAGTGAAGGACATACTTGGTGATTATCAAATAGATCTCCAGACAGGATATTATGGTCTGATATCTGTGACTGGGATCACTCAGAAATATGCTCTCAGAATCATAGGGCTCCTGGAGATTTACTTTGGAACAGACACTCAGGAACAACAGATAGGCCTTGTGTCTTATTTCACAACACCAGGGAAATGTGCCCAGTCTCCTCAAATCAGCACATCGGTTTCTATGGGCTTGCTCAATTCAAAGAGAATTAGGAGCATGGGAGGAAAGTCTCTGGCATTTTGCCTTGAAAATATACACCTTGCCAAGGTGTTAGATTGTAGGAGAGGGGCGTAATTACTGTTAAACCTCACGTGTGAGAGAGATGGAAGAAATCACCCTGGTTTTACAGTAAACACTGCACACTCCCATTGTGTTCTATAATAAAACAGGAAAATGCTAGTTTCTCACAGCAACCAAGGAAATTCTTAGTAAAGTGTATTATTATTTTAGCCAGAGAATAGACTAAATCAGTTTAAGATGGTCTAAAAGAGAACAGAGAATTGGGGAACTTTTTTAAGCAATCTAAAGTGGTTGTGCCTGTAATCTCATATTGTAATCTAAACAGGTCGTTCCTGGCACATGCCTATAATCTAAGCTGCCAGGGAGGCTGAGGCTGGCAGATCAATTAAGCTTGGGAACTCTGAGCTGCTCTAGACTGTGCCAATAGAGTGTCTCCACTAGGTCTAGCATTAATATGATGAGTCCCTGGGAGGGAGGGTTGTTGTCTAAAAAGGGGCAAACCAGCCTAGGCTTTGAAATAAAGTAGACTGATGCTTTCATTTCAATCAACAGCAGGATCTGCTCTTGCTTTTCTAGCTGGAATATAGGGAGACTGAGCCTTTTTTAAAAAAAGCAATTTAACCCATAAAATCCAACTTTCTACTTCATCTATCTGTATCAGGTAAAAGTGTACTTCTTTTTCTGAATTTAGCATTATTTTTCTGGTTTCTTTGTCTGACTTGAGCATTGTTTTTGTTCAATCAGTAAAAATTAAAACTTGGAATCATCTACCCATGATACTGAAAGTAACATGGAGTAAAAATAGTTATTGAACATTTCAAAGTAAAGAGGATGTAAAACTTCCCCAAAAGATTAAAAAAATAAGCTTAATTGAACTTTTAAAATCCAATCCAACCTTAAAATTGTTATTCTAGACTAGGAAAATTTTCCTAAGATATACACGAAATGTGTGTCTATGCTATGTATTCGTTAAAGAGGAAAGTTTTAAGTTTCTTTGAAGTATTAAGAAAGGCTCATGTGAGAGAGGGAACTATAGTGAAACTTTATTTAGTAGCTATCAATATCCAAAGATAATAAATAATAAGCCCTAAATGTCATTATTTCAATAATTATATTTCTCTATGACATTTCAGTTTCATATAAATACTGAGACCACCTAATTAATTTAACTTTGCAGAATCTAAAATGATGTTTTGCCATGTCATAGGTTTATCAAGCTTAATCTTAACAAAAATTACAAAAAAATCACACCCTCTCACCTCTGTTTCTGTCCCCTATCACCTGCTGGCCCAACCATACCCCTCGGTACACTGTCCTAACATACCTGAGTTACCCTAAATTATCCATACTATCACCCAGACCAAGTCTTCAAACTAGTACTTCAAAATTACCTCACATTCTCCTACATCAAAACAGGAGTGCTGCTCTGAAATAAGTAGTATGTCCTCATTTTATAAATTTAAAAACTGAGGTTCAGCAGTGAAGTGACTGATCCAAAGTCATAGAGTTAGTAAGTAGAAGAGTTTTGACTCACCAAGTCTTTAGACTCCAAATCTCTTTCTAGTGTACTGCTCGACTCTTGCATTCTTCTTGAGAGCAATAGAATTATAATTGCCATCCCTATACATACTGTAACCTTCTCAAGCTGTTGCTCCTGTATTCATACAAAGAACAAGAACTAAAAGCAGCACCTGATTTTACCAGGTATCTCTGACTTTGCTGAGTAACCTATACTAAGTTTCCCTCTTCTCATCATATTTCCATCTGAAATCTGGGATGTATTTATTCTGTAAGCAGCTTATACTACCTACTTATGAGTATATAGATTCCCTCAGTGCAATGTAATCTTCTTGTGGGCAGGGACTATTTTTGCTTTTTCTTTGTACCATCAGCATTTAGCTTACAGGCTGGCACTTAGTAAGCCTTTCATAAATACTGGTTGACTGATTGGTATGATCCATATTTATTTGAGGTGCTGCCAACCATTCATACTCTTGACTTTCTGACTATCTGCATTTATGAAACATGAAAAACTTTTAGGAGTTTCCTCCATCCTCATTCCACATAAGCTGGGTGTATTTAGTCTGAAGAATTTTATTGTTTTCCTTGACTCAAAATGCTGAAGCCAAAAAATCAATGTGTTCTTAACATTATCAAGCATTTTATCAATAACTTTCCACTCACATCTTTCTCTGGCATTGCTCTTTGCTTCTTAATGCACTCCAGCCCGCATCTAAAAAAAATTTTCCCTTTCATGGCTGATTATTAAATAACTCGTACTATGTTCTTTTTTGTTGTTGATCTCTTCCTGGGTTTTATACATATGATGCAGTTTCTCTAAATCAACTTCCAGCACTTGGCTGGTAGAGAATGCTGAGCAGTGAAGTAACAAAGTTTTACATATTATAACTGTGGCTTCACAGTTAAAAATAGTTTGAGGCAAGTACCTGGAAAACTAATGAAAAGCATGCTTCCATAATTTACTCGAAGAAATTAGAAGACAAAAACTTTGATCACATCCTATCATGCTACATGTTGGGGGAGAGACAGGGAAACACTGACCCTAAGTTTGAATTCCAGAATATATACTTATATAGCATTCATATAGTGCCTTAAGGTTTGCAAAGCACTTCACAAATATATTGTCTCATTTGCTTTTCACAACAACCTTAGGAAGTAGGTATTATTATTATTATTCCCATTTTACAAATGAATAAACTAAGGCAGAAGAAGGTTAATTGATTTATGTAGGGCCTCATAGCTAGCAAGTATATGAGGATAGATTTCAACTTGGAAATTTTTAATCCCGGGTCTAGCACTCTATTCATTACATCACTTAAGTAGCTTCCTATTATTGTAGGTTGTTTAAATTTTAACTTTTACTTGTAACATTTTTTAAATTAACTTTTGTGTTTATTTTTAGATTTAATCATTCATTTCCACAAGATTTTGAGTTACAAATTTTGTCCCCATCTTTCCCCTACCCACCACCCCAAAACAGTGATCCCACTGAATACCCCTCCCCTAATCTGCTCTCTCCTATATCCTCCCCAATCCCCCTTCTGACTTTCTGGTAGGGCAAGATGGATCTCCATACCCCAGTGCCTATATACCTTATTTCCCACTGGCATGTAAACAATAATAATAATAATAATATTTTTTAAACATTTGATTTTAAAACTTTAAATTCCATATTCTTTCCCTTCCTCCCTCATCTCCTACCCTTACTGGGAAGATAAGCAATTCAATATAGGTTGCACATATGTAGTTATGCAAAACATTTCCATAGTGGGTATCTTGTGAAAGACTGACTATATTTCCCTCCATCCTATTCCCCCCATTTGTTCTATTCTCTACTTTGTCCCTGTCCCTTTACAAAAGTGTGTGCTTCTAACTACCCTCCCCTCACCCTGCCCTCCCCTCCATCATCCCCCCTCTCATCCCCTTCCCTCATATTCTCCTGTAGGGCAAGATACCCAATTCAGAGTGTATGTCATTCCCTCCCTAAGCCAAATTCAGTGAGAGTAAGACTTAACCATTCCCTTTTGACTTCCTGTTCTTCCCCACCATTGCAACAGTTATGCCTTGCCTCTTCTATATGAGATCATTTAACCCCATTCTGTCTTTCCCCATCTCTTCTCATTATATTCCTCTCTCACTCCTCAATTTCATCTTTTAAATATCATCCCTTCCTATTCAATTGATCCTGTGCCCTCTGTCTATGTATACCTGTACACATATATACACACACTCACATATGTATTCATATGCATATATACCCTCCTATATAGACATATATGTATGTATACATATATATACATTTATATTCCCTTCAACTATCCTCATACTGAGGAAAGTTTCATATGTTACAGTGATCATTTTTCCATGTAAGCACATGAATAGTTCATCTTTGATAAGTTCCTTATGATTTCTTTTCCCTGTTTACCTTCTCATGCTTCTCTTGCTTCTTGTATTTGAATGTCAAATTTTCTATTTAGTTCTGGTTTTTTCACCAAGAATGCTTGAAAGTCCTCCACCTCATTGAATGACCATATTTTCCCCTGAAACATTATACTCAGTTTTGCTCTGTAGGTCATTCTTGGTTTTAATTCTAGCTCCTTGATCTCCAGAATATCATATTCCAAGCCCTCCAATCCCTTAATGTAGAAGCTGCTAGATCCTGTGTTATCCCAGTCGTGTTTCCACAATACTCAAATTGTTTCTTCCTGACAGCTTCTAATATTTTCTCCTTGATCTGGGAACTCTGGAACCTGGTTATAACATTCCTAGGAGTTTTCTTTTGGGATCTTTTTCAAGAGGTGATTGGTGAATTCTTTCAAGGTCTATTTTGCCCTCTGGTTATAAAATATCAAGGCAATTTTCCTTGAGAATTTCTTGAAGGATGCTTTCTAGGTTCTTTTTTTGATCATGGCTTTCGGGTTGTCCAATAATTTTTAAATTGTCCCTCCTGGATCTATTATCCAGGTCAGTGGTTTTTCCAATGAGATATTTCACATTGCCTTCTATTTTTTCATTTGTTTGGATCTGTTTAATTGTATCTTGATTTCTCATAAAGCCATTCACTTCCATTTGCTCCACTCTCATTCTGAAGGAATTATTCTCTTCAGCGAGCTTTTGAGATTCTTTTTCCATCTGGCAAATTTGGCTTTTTAAGGCCTTCTTCTCCTCATTGGCTTTTTGGGCCTCTTTTGCCATTTATATTTTTTAAGGTGTTATTTTCTTCATTCAAGTTGTTGACTCCCATTTCATGATTTTCTTGCATCATTCTCATTTCTCTTCCCAATTTTTCCTCCACTTCTCTTACTTGATTTTCAAAATCCTTCTTGAACTCCTCCA
>CM053581.1:319791986-319810869 GCA_028627135.1 Pseudochirops cupreus | reverse complement strand
CCCCCCCCCCCCCCCCCGTAGATTTCTTTTGTTGAAGAGACTCAGCTCCATTTTTGATTGTGTGACTCTGGGCACTTGACCTGCCCACCCTCTGTTTATGCTTCTGTATTTGTAAAGTAGGGAGACAGTCTTCCTACATCACATCTGTGACAGTAAAAGTTTGATATTGTCTGTTCAGTTAGAGCTTAAGGGGCCCTGTGAGAATAGAAAGAACAATATTATTATTTCATTTTCCACTATTTCTATGCCAGATTATTGTCTCTTTTGTGCTCATTGAAAGATGCTGGAGAGAGGTAGAATGGCATGGTGAATAGAGGGCTGGTTTCAGTTATACAGGTGCTAGCGTTATATCTGTCACATATTGGCCATTTGACTAAGTCACTTCAACTCTAAGGGGCCAGAGAGAACTCTCTAGGACTATAAGTTGCAGAGAAGGATGCCCATTCACATTAGTAGGGGAGGATTCTCATGAAAAGCTCACTATGGTGATGAAGTAATTAGTCTAGGAAGGAAGGAAAGAAGAAGGGAAAGGAGAGAGGGAGAGAAGAAAGAAATAGATGAGACAAAGAAGGAGGGAAAGGGAGGGGAAGAATGAAGGAGGAGGGAAGGGAGAAAGGAAGAACTTTGGTGCTATAATGAAGATGGAAAGACTGAGAAACACCAATCTATTCCTCCTGGTCCTGAGTATTATATAGATTGCAAAGGGTGTGTTTCATAATCACAATGTTGCTTAATTACCTAGATTCTTGGACTTATGCATGTTCAATGGACTTACAATTTCATCAATGTGAACATTTTACGTCAGTGTAGACTACAAACCATCCATGTCTTTTTATTCTATCCAATTTTTGTCCCTATTCTTCCATAAATTTTCCATTAAGAAGCTACCCAGTGCACTAGAGAGGCCTTCTCCTTGGTCTTTAAATACTTTACATACAATAGTTCGAGACTCAGGCTCTCTATCCATTATCATTCTTTATTAGCATATGACTGGCCCTTCTCCTTTTCCAGGTAAACAGTCCTTGATATGATATCTTTGATATCTTTTGTGTCATTTCTTGCATATAAGAAATGGTTGTTGGTTATGCCCTGAGGCCTACTTATATCCACTATTTATTTTTTCCATTGTCTTGGATAACCTGTGATTTTGATTCTTTTGAACCCATGGAGTTCCATAGTTCATAGCCATTTATCATCACCAAGAAAATATTGTATTTTTAAAAATTAATCTTTGTTGACAGAGAATAGCTCAGCATCATTTTAAAAGGGTGTTTATGTGGGCTCTCACATGTGATGTAGTCAACTCCCTTCCTCTTACTCCTTTCTGGGCCCATCTCATCTGTCTGTAGTATTTGTCCAACTTACATGTACTGATGGGTTAACTCAATTGACTGCCCAACCAACTGCAACTTCCTGGCCACCATTTTCAAATCATGTCATCTATATAATAACCATCATCTCCCTTTCTCCCTTTCTCCCTCTCTCCCCCAGTACCTTAGACTCTGCTGCTGGACAACCCTGGGATCTGATGGGTCACCTTGGACCTTATCTTGCCTGGCATTAGACCTCCATGTCACTTCCAGTATATTATTTCCAAACCATGCCACCTTTCAAGTACTCTCCCACCCTCACTCCTTTACAGTTTTTCTTTATGTCTTGTTTTCTCCCAATTAGAATGTAAACTCCTTGAGGGAAGGGGCTTGCTTCTATTTGTAAAGCCAGTGCTTAGTACAGTGCCTGGCACATATTAAGTATTTAATAAATGTTGTCTGTTTGTCTATCTATCTATCTATCTATCTATCTATCTATCTATCTGTCATCTATCTATCTATCTATCTTTCTATCTATCTATCTATCTGGCATAAACTAGGCATTAATTATTCTTCAAACACTTGTTTTTTCCAGTATGGATTTCTAGGCCATTCTTTTGCAAGGCTACCTAGGTTATTGAGACATATATATATCTCTACAGTATAGAAATGAGGCAGCTAGGTGGGGTGTGTGTGTGTGTGTGGATAGATAGATTACTCAGTCTAGAGTCAGGAAGACCCGAGGTCAGATCTGGCCTCAGACATTTTACTAGCTGTGTGACTCTGGGCAAGTCACTTAACCCTGTTTGCCTCAGTTTCCTCACCTATAAAGTGAGCTAGAGAAGGAGATGGCAAACCACTCCAGTATCTTAGCTAAGAAAGCCCTAAATGGGATCACAAAGAGTTGAATATGACTGAAATGAACGAACAATAAACACAATCAGTGTAGAAATGGATGTGAATAGCACAATGCCCCCTGCAAACAGGATGATCCATACAAGCTAGTCACCTACAGGGAACTCCTCTCCTATTTGGACTGGCTATATGAGATATCCTTAATGACAGTGATAACCGTCTTTGTCTAGGCAGGGAATGTTTTAGAGCTGGGGGTTTCCTTGTTTCCTTGTTTTTTCTCTTACTTGGAGAATTGCTGAACAAAATTATGCTTGTAGTTTCATCCATCAGAGAATCTTGTATAATCTTAACATATACATGAACTTACCTCATCAGAAAAAGGCCTAGAAATCTGAATTTTGCTTTGTTAAATTCTTAAAAAAAATTTTTTTTGGGGGGGTAATCAATAAACACAACAGCATCTTGTGTACTTTCTATCCTCTCACTCAGTCTTGTAAATGTGAAGTCATGACCTGTTGCACTAAATCATCTGCAAAATCTGCATATTTTCATCCAGTACTTACTAAGAGCCTTCCCCGTGCCAGGTACTGTGCTAGGTGCTGGGGGTAGGGGGTTCAAAGAAAGGTGAAAACCAGTCCCTGTTCTTGTGCTCACAGTCTGATGGGGGAGATAAAATGCAGACACGTACAAGCGGGATATATAGAGGATAAATTTGAGATAATCTCAGAGGGAAGGCTTAAGAACTGGGAACAATTTCTTGTACAAGAAGGTGAAGATGAGGAGGGAGAGAAGGCATGAAGGAGGACCAGTGAGGGACAGCCAGAAGGTGGCAGATTATGTGTGGGGCAGAAAGGTGTAATAAGATTGAGGGACTGAGAAAGGTTTAAGATGAAAGCTATTTTGTTACCTATGGAGCCGGTACATAAATGTTAGAAAGATTCTATAGAGATGAGAAAGAGGGAATATGGGTCAGTAATCGCTGGTGCCTTCTAAGTCACCTTTTGCTGGTGACACTTGGTTTTCTGTTCTTTTCTATTCTTTTTTGGCATTTTTCTTTGAGATTTATTGAAAAACAATCATACTTTTAAATTGTCTGGTCTCCAGAACATTCACTGCTTCTATGTATTTGATCAGGTCCAATTACTGAGGTTAATGGTATTTAAATAGAAAAATAGTCAAATAGATCAAGGGTGAGGAGGCAAAGAACACGAAAGAATTTTTCAGTGTTCTTCTCCTTTAAACCAGCAGGACAGGTTCATTGATTTCACAAAGGCAAACAGATGGAGAGGTGGGGAAATAGGGAAACAGATTTCAAGCTACAAATTCCTAGAGCCCTGTGGCCTCGGAAACTGTTCTCTGTACTAGTTTGCTGCTGTGATGATTTTTTTCTAACTAGGCCAGCTATGGGAGGGTGTGAAGGGAGCAAGTGTTTATTAAGTTCCTATTATGTTCCAGGTGCTGTGCTAAGCATTTTAAAAATATTATCTTATTTAACCCTCATAACAACTCTGGGAGTCGTTTTCCTGTATGGATGGGCAGGTGCCTCCTATTCGCCCCAAGCCGTTTGGGGATTTAGCCCCTGATCAATAGGTCACTCTCCATAGGTGCTATTATCTCCATTTCATAGTTGAGGAAACAGAGACAAACCAAGGTTAAGTGACTTTCACAGGGTCACATAACTAGTAAGTGTCTGAGGCTGCAGTTGGGCTCAGGCCTTCCTTGCTCTGAGCTCCACTCTCCATCCAGTGCACTACCTTGTTGTGTCTGTGGGTAATCTTGTAACCTTCCTCCCTTCTAACTGTTAAGGAAACAAGTTAGAATGGACTTGTCAGTCCCAAAGAAGTCTGGAAACAATTTGCGATGCTTGTGTTTGTTCATTTATTTCACAATCATAAATGTACTCTGCATGTAGAACCCTGCGACAGATATGTGTATGTGAAGGGGAGGATCCCCAATCCAAAGATAGTCTCAGCTCTCCCTGAGTCTGCAATCCAGCAGGAAAGATGCAATAATACTTTAATAATACCACATAATTCAATTCTACATATCAAGTGCCTACTATATGCCAGACCTTGTGCTTGCACATAATTGTACAAAACAGTCATGCACAATAGAACGTAATAAGAGCAGCAGGACAAAGGGAAGATAATTCCAGACTGGGAATTAAGAAGGCGGTGACTCTTGAACTAGCCCTTGGAGGGTGACCAGGATTTCCAAAAGTAGAAGTGAAGGGAGGGGACATTCTGGACTTAGGGAATGGACCAGAAAGAACAAAAGGAAGATTATCCTCTGAGGACCCCTCTGAGGGTTGCAGGCAGGATGAAGGGGTGTGCTGGGAGAGCAAACGCTACAAATCAGGGCTTGATTTATTGTTTTGTGCAGATTAATCTTAATGGTGGGTCCTCCATACAGTTCATTTTCCTTGAGACACAGTTGCTCACCATGTCTCTCCCCTTTCACAGCAAATTTGGGTTCTCAAGATTCAGAAGAATGGGGGTGGGGAGGATGCCGAAGTGCTAGTGTTGAATATTCATGAATAGCCAGTGGCAGGGAAAAGGACAAATTGGGTTAATGTCTGGCTGAAGCTCTATGGGGTTACAGTCATTTAATAACGTAGGGTGGCTCTGCTCACCCAAGAGCTTGTAAATTGGAAAAATGCCAAGGGATCAGGAGCAGGCAGGGGGCAGGCTGAAGAGAAGGCAGCTTTAAAAAAATGAATCAGACCATTGAAAATGGTTCTCTCTCAAATCAAAATGAATGTTTTTTCTGGAAGCTCTTTGTCTGCATGACCCTCCAGAAGCCCCAGGTTCACAGTTCTTATAGATAGGAACGGGAGCTGAAAAGAGACGGGTGGGGCTTGACGGCTTGGCTTCTCTCACTGAGCATGTCAGCCAGATAGGGTTACAGGAAGACTGGGCCCCTCCCCTCCCGCCCATCAGAACTAATTTCCTTCACATTCTCATGCAGCTGCCTCTCGCTTTTCACGGAGAACAATTGCTAACCAGGAGGCCCAGGCCCCAGCACTTCGGTCTCTTTCAAGCGACTAGAGATCTAGGCTTGTTCCTAGTCAAAGCCTGATCAGAGCTTGGGGTGAGGGGTGGGGAGGAGAGATCAAAGCCAGGAGAAGGAATGAAGGGAGAATGACTGAGCTGGGAATAACCACCCTCTAACCATTTTCTTATTCTCCCACCCCTTCTCCCTGTTGGCTGCCACCCAGTAGGAAGCTTTCCTAGTGATTAGGAGTCTGGCTCCAACTGAGAGTGGCCTCTCGATTCCGGGGATAAATCTCCAAAACGGCTTGGGGCAAGGAGGAGGCAGCTTTACAAGCCAGACTTGCTGCAGTGTCTCTAGCAGTGATTGCTAGCCCAAGCACTGAAGCTAAATTCTCAGGCTGTGAGATGACCGCCCCTGAGCCTTGTCCAATGCTGAAGCACAGAGGGGCAAACTGCGTGGTAGGGAAAGAACTAAAATACTAGAAATCAGCAAACAAGTCTGAGGTGATGGATAGATGGATGACCTGGCCCTTTCAGAATGGACCAGGGCGTCAGCCCTCCTCTCTCTTATTTTCCAGGTAGTCTATTTACTCTCTGCTTTAGCATTAAACCTGGACTGGTCTGGGAACGCTAAGGATTTTAGTCTGTTCCATTTTGCTTGCATTTCTAAATCCCCCTCCACTATGAGAAACAATAAACTTTCAATCGAGTGTTGTAGCAATGTAAAGGCCCAAGAAACTTCTCTTGCAGCCTGGGAACAAATACCTTTTAAGTCAAGTCCAGAAACCCCTCAGTTCTCCAGTTGCCTGAGTTACAGATATCAGCTTCAGAGCTTTGGACCTGAATTGTAAGCCTGAGCCAAAGTGCCTGGGCCTGCTAGATGTGATAAAGCACTTCCTTGCCTGTTGGTGGAAGACCTACTTGCATTTCCTGTCAGTACCAGTAATAGTAATAATAAAAATAATAGCTAACAACTACTATATGATGGCACTGTGCTAAGTGCTTTACAATGATTTCATCTGATTCTCGTAACAACTATTATTATTATCCCCATTTTGCAGATGAAAAAACTGAGGCAAATGATTTGCTCAGGGTCACACGGCTAGTGAATGTCTAAGGCTGGATTTGAACTTAGGTTTCCCTGACTCTTGACTCAGTGTCCTCTCCACTGTGCCACCTAGAGTCTGTTTCTTGGCTTTGCCAGTGCAGGAAAATGTCTTTCCCTGCACTGTACTCTTATTTTCGTTTCCAAATGAGTCCACAGTATATGCAGTGTTAACTTAAGGAGCTCTGGGCAGGTCCTCCCCTCCCAGAGACAGTTTTCCACTACCCTGACCTGGTGCCAGAAATATGACCATTTTAGAAGCATTCCTCCCTTTTCATTCATTGAGTCTGCTACGAAAATACAAATAAATGCATATCGGTTCTTGACAATTAACTTACTTGGGAGGACAGATTGGCTGGGAAGCTTGGACCCTCCCTGGGTGCCAAGATGGGGGTCAGTATTGAGCCCAAAGAGAAACTAGGCTGACATCACCATTTTACTAGGGCTGGTCCTGGGGGAAGAGCTGGGGGAAGAGGGTTCACTTTTTGCCTTCCCCTGGGGGAGGGCAGAAAAAGGGCCCATGTTGCTTTGCCTTTGGATCCAGAAATAGATGCATTTCTGGGGAAAAACCAAAACCTATTTCTGTTTCTCTGGAAATTGCCACAGGGCTTCAAATTCCTTGAATAAAGAAGGTTGTAGATGTGGAGAGTGGTTGTTGTCGCAATCGCCTGGCTCTGCAGTAGTAGGGCAGGGCCAGACACCCGGCTACCTCTGGCAGAGGAGGAACATGTGTTTGATCTGGAAATGGTCAAACATTTCTTCAGAATAGGAGCCATTGGAGTGAGTTGGGTACCTGTGGGTCTTCTGCAGTGGAGCTTTTTGGGGTGGAGGTGGGAAGGGGTGGTGGTGGAGCAAAGCAGAACCAGAACAAGTGGAGGATGCACATGAATGAAGCCCTGTCAGCTTCTTGGTGTCTCAGGCTGAGTCAGGCAGAAACAAGTTTCCCTGAAAAGGCAGAAGCAGCTCAGTGATGTGGAAATAAAGCTGATTAACCCTTGGCATTCCTGCTGTGAGCTGGTTCCTTTGCCAGTAAGAAGGTTTATTCCTTTCCTTTGGCTCAGCAAGGATGAAGACATACCTAGGCTCAGGATGACAGGTTTATTTATGGAAATATGTTTTACATAATTGCACATATATAACCTATATCAAATTACTTACCATCTTAGGGAGGCGGGAGGGAAGGGAAGGGAATAGAGGGAGAGAGGAAGAGAGAAAATTCAGAACTCAACATTTTATATAAAAAATGTATGTTAAAATTGTCTTTATGTATAATTGGAAAAAATAAAATGCTTTTTAAAAGGTGACAGGTTTATTGAGTAATAACTAATGAGCTTCATTCCTTGGGTTTACACTGGGGGCTAGCTCAATATCGGAAATAAATCCTCTGTGGCTCCTAAGGGGACACATTTTACTCTGCAGTCAGGAATGAGCTCAGGGTTCAGCTTGGTGAGACTTCTCCAAAAGATATTTGAGTGGTTCTGATATTCAGGCAACAACTTCAGGCCTGTCAGAAGTTTTTCAGACCAATTTCCAGTCTTTTGTCTCTATTATTCATGGACATCACCAGCACCCAGAAGGAAAACAGGAAGCTCAACTCTGGCTGAACTCCTGTTGGGAAGCTAATAGGATTAAAAATTTACAGCTGGAAGGGACTGCAGAGGTCATCTAGTCAGTCCACCCCCCTCATTTTACTGAAGATGAAACCAAACCACGGAGGGGTGAAGTGACCTTATAGAGGGCATATGGGCATTAAGTGACAGTTGGGCTTTGAACTCAAATCTCCCGACCTCAAATCCACCTCGCCCACAGTACTACCTTTATACGAGAAGCTTGGGTCTTTGAATTAATTTTTCCTAGAGAGATAGAAGAGATGATACCATAAAGGGTATCCTAGAGGGCATCATTTCCAAATTACCAATGCTTTGTAATGGTAGTGCTACTGTTTTTAGTTTGGCTAGATCTTTACTGGCTTATTTATAGTACAACTCTAGGAGAGGTTTCTTGTTAATTCTCTGTGGCTCGTTTTACCTATGACCTGGAGCCCCTTCTCCACCTCCTCAAGGTGGGAAAATCTTCTTTTGCTCTTCTGGTAAATGCCAACACAATTAGCTAGGACTTTAAATTTTGCTGTTGCTTGTGCTGAGATCAAGGTTTGTACCCAAAGTGGAGGATGAATTTGGTCATTTCCAACTCATGTCTGGTAACTATCTACTTGTCTGGTTTCTATCTGCAATGTCACAGTTGGGGGAGCAGCTTCCTTTACCCTAGTGCAACTCATGGTGTGCAGCTTATGACCATTATGGGGATGTTTTTGACATCAGTGTCTCTGCCACCCTTGACCTCAGTCCTTTTGCCACATAGCTTTTAATATTTATCTGTGTTGATGATGAAGATGACATAAGCAAACTATGCTGACTAGATCCACTACAAATTTATGTTGCATAATTTCAACTGGGTCTTCATTATCAAAGGGCAATCCTCTTACACATTTCCAAATGGCTCACTATCCTATTTGCTCCATCAGTTTTTCCAAACCTTTGTGTCCTCTTTCAAACCTCCCATAGTTCCCTCTCCACATGCCTTCTCAGCTGAGAACTTTGCCTCATATTTCACTGAAAGAATTGAGGTCATTTGCAGAGAACTCTCTCTTCTCCACTGTTTTTTGTCCCACAGCATTCAGATGCCTTCTGCCACTATCTTTTTCACTCATTTCACTTGAAGAGGTGGCTCGTCTCCTCACCAATATATGCACAAACGAGATCCCATCTTTTCTAGCAGATAACCCATTTCTAGTCTCTCGCTAATTTCCAATCTCTCCCTGTATTCTGACTGTTTCCTTACTGCCTGCAGACATACTCATGCCTCCACCATCTTAAAAAATCCTTACATGAAACATCCATTTCCCCGTAACTTTCATCACATATTTCTCCTTCCTTTCATGGCTAAGCTGCTTGGGAAGTCGATCTACAATAGGTGCTTCTGTTTTCTTTCCTCCTACTTTCTTCTTACCTCTTTTGCAGTCACTAATAATCTCTTAATTTTCAAATCTGAGGGTTTTTTCTCAGTCCTCACACTTCTTGACCTCTCTGTAGTCTTTGACCTCTCTGTCCTTTTCTATAGGTTTTCATGGCAGTGTTCTCTCTTCACTCTCCTTCTACCTCTCTGACTTCTTTTCCGTCTCCTTTGCTGGATCTTTATACAAGTCACTCCCACTAACTGTTTGAGTCCCCTGAGACTCTACTGGACCCTCTTCTCCATTCATTTGATTTCACTTTGTGATCGCCTCAGAAACCATGGCTTCTCCTTCAGAAACCATTATGATCTTTACACAGATAAGTCTAAGATCTACTTGTTTAGCCTTATTAATCTCTCCCAAGAGACTCTCCTTAGTCTCATATTTCCAATTGTCTAATGAGCTTCTCAAACTGGATATTCCATAGACATCATAACTTCAACATGTCCAAAACTGAACTCATCATATTTCCCCCCAAATGCTTTCTTCTTCTTAACTTCCTTATTACTGTTGAAAATACCACCATTTTCTTAATCATCAAGCTTGCAACCTAGGTGTCATTTTCAACTTTTCATTCCCCCCCCAATATACAACCAGATGACAATTTCTGTCATTTCTACCTTGTAACATCTTGTATGTTACATCTTGTATGCTCTCTTAATGCCACCATCCTGGTACAGGCCCTCCTCGATTCATGTCTAGACTGTCACAATCACCTGCTGGTTGTAGGGTCTCCCTAGCTCAAGTACCACTTCAGTACAGCCTCCATTCAGCTGCCAAAATGATCTTTCTAAAGTACAGATATGACCAACTCACCCCCTATTCGATAAACTCTAGTGTTTCCCTATCACCCCCAGGATCAAATAAAAAGTCCTCTGTTTGGTTTTTTCAGCTTTTCATAACCTGGCCCTTTCTACCTTTCCAGTCTTCTTACACATTGCTTCCTTCTCTGTATTCTGAGACTCAAAGACTCTGGCCTTGTGGATTCTCAAGGGCATTCTCTTTCCAAATTCTGAGCATGTCATACCTGGAACTCTCTCCTTCTCACCTCCTGGCTTCCTTGGCTTTCTTCAAATATCAGCTGAAGTCCTCCCATGTGCTGCATGAAACCTTTTCTAGCCCTTTGTTTTAATGCCTTCCTTCTGAGACTGCCTCCAATTTATCCTGCACATATCTTCTTTGTCCACAATTGTTTGCATGTTGTATCCCCCATTAGACCGTGAGCCCCTTGAGAACAGGAACTGTTTTTGCCTTTCTTTGTATTCCCAGCACCTAACCTAGTGCCTTGCCCATAGTAGGTACTTAATAAATGCTAATTGATTGATTAATTGATAGATAGCAGTACACAACATGCTTCAAGATATTATTTCCTAAAGACGGTGTGTTGGGATACTTCAGCACTTCAGAAAATTTGTCCCTTCTGTGAACCAAGCCATCCTTGGTATTTCTTGACATCCTAGGTCTTTCCCAGTGGAATTTGGCTATGTGTCGTGTGGAGAAAGTATGATTACTGGAACAAATGTGCCAATCACCACCTCTCACTTCTGTTGATTCTTTTCTTTGTTAAGCGTGCCTCTGGGCTCAGAAGCAATCTGTGATATCTCCTAGTATCTTAGAGGTTACTAAAATTACAGATATTCTCCTTCTGACTGACTCATGCCCACCTCAACCTGAGCTGAGTAGAAACTTTCTTTGGGGTTGACTTGTTCTTCGTTTCCAAACTATGTGCTTATTGGCTTGTACTAAAATCATTATAAATGGCCATAAACATTAATAGCAACTTTAAATTGCAGAGGAACACAATCATTTAAGAAACAGGCTTTCCTCCCTCAGCTCCCTGGGGCAGGTGGAGCATTAAATCTCACCCGTTCTTCCACCAGTCAGAGGGGAAGTGAAGGACTTGGACTCACATGAAGGGAAAGCGGGATTTTTCTGAGGCAATACTCCAGAGGCTCAGGAGGAAGACAGGTCCTATCAAATGAGTTCTAGGAGTTCCATCAACCCTAGCGTGTTAATCCAATTGTGTCTCTCCTCACCTTTCTGAATGATCTGTCACACTCTGGGGTCTTAGCTCCATTTGCTGTCTCTGCTTTCAGTTCACACATCCATCTATTTCCTCAAAACTTGAAAGGGGGATCATCGCAACTCTTGGTACATCCTCCCTTTACATCTCTCCACATGATTCCTCTCCAGGAAGAAAGTTCTTTCAGAGTTCAAGGTCCTCTGGAAATTTGGGGGAACTCTTGGGAATTCCGGGCAAAGTGCCTACATGAATATATACATGTACTTCCTTCAACCTACCACATCTTCATGGAAACATCCTAGGGGAGAGGTTGCACAAACTTCCTGACTCTTCCATACATAATGAATAAAAATGTGGCTGGTTACAAAGGCTGTGTGATTAGAGTGGGGTCAGGAACTTCTCATACCATATAATGGTTTGTATATGTATATGTATTTAGAGGGGGTGGAATAGGCAGGAGTAAGCCTCTGTAATATCTTTATTCTCAAACATATGTGTAATATTAATTTATATTTTTCTAGCATTTGAAAGTTAACAGCTCTGTGAGGGAGAGATTATTGTCCCCATTTTGTTGATAAAGAAGCTGATACCGGGGAAAGGTTAGATCACTTATCCCGTATCATAATTAGTGAGTATTAGATTCAGAATTTAAGTCTGGGTCTTCAGACTCTATGGCCAGGATTCTTACCACTATATTGCCCTGCTTTTCTCTAGACTTACAAAAGGATCTTTCCTGTAGCTGTGGAAGCTTAATCAGGGCTAACAAACAGTTTCTTTGACTTTTTGATCTTGCCAAAGCACGTCTTTTTCTCCATCTTTCACCTAGATTTTGCTTGAGCTGAGAGTCTAGTGAAACTATAGACAAAATTCAGAAATCCTTTTTATGGGACCAGGTTCCTTGGTGTTTCTTCTGAAAATTTGCAATGTTTCCTTTACAACTTTAAAAGCACTTCCTGATATTTGTACTGAAATGTTTACATATATCCAAATATCCTAACCCAGAAAGGCAATAGTGGAAAATCAGTTAGTGTCAGGAGGTTAGTGGGGAAGGGAATGTGGACTTCTAGTTTTTCTTCTGCTCTGGGCCTCTATTCTGGACAAAGACATTCTTTGTGGAAACAGTGGTGGGCAATGCTCTCTTATCACAGTATTCCTGGCACTGTGGGTGGGTGGGTGGGTGGCTTTTCTTGACTGATGTCTTGTCATTTGGATTTTTCAGAACCAGAGGCAGGAGAGGTGTCCCCCCCTGTAGGAGCTGGTGTCAACAGCAACAGCTGGACCTTTAAATACGGACCTGGCAACCCCAAGCAACCTGGCCCCGGTGAGTTGCCAGACAAATTCATTATTCCGGGATCTCCTGCAATCATCTCCATCCGGCAGGAGCCACCCAACAGCCAAATTGACAAAAGTGACTTCATAACCTTTGGGAAAAAGGAGGAGACCAAGAAGAAGAAGAAAAAGAAGAAGGGCAACAAGACCCAAGAAAAAAAAGAGAAAGGGAACAGCACTACTGACAACAGTGACCAGTGAGGGATCCAATGGAACAAAGCCACTTAGCCAGTTTTGTAATAATGGCAAATCTCTCTTATGTAGCAACTCCTGACTCTTTCCTCCTGTCCACACCAGTCCTATCTGTACAGATCTCAGAAATCAGCAGAAAGTTCCTGGTGTCTGTCTAGATCACATATAACAGGTTTTGTCTTAAAAGCTTTACTCAGTCTGATGTTAACTCTTTCTCTCCACTCTGGCTTGTTTTCAGAATCTAAAAAGCAGACCCAAGTTTCCTTTCTCCTACGCCGCAAAGGAGAGGCCTCCCAGCCCCACCCGTGAGAGGTTGGACTCTTAGCCTTGTGCTCCTGGAATCCTGTCTTGATGGCACTTACAGGGCAGGCTGAAAGGTTTTCAGATTGGGCAGCTGGGCCTTACTTTTGATGTGTGCCTGTGCATGTGGGGGGTGGGGGCGGGCATGGAGGTATGTGGGTGTTTACTATGAGTGTATAAGAAGTCAATGAGGGAAGGCAAAATTAGGTTACTTAGTGGGAGAAGAAGTAGAAATGAGAAGAAACAAAGTAAACTAATAATTCTGAACTTTTCAGGCCAGGGAGGAAACCTGAGAAAGAAAGTGACTAGATTTTCCAAACTTAGTGTGGGATAGGTAAGGAATTTTTAATGACAGGAGGTGGTACCCATTTCCCAGACAAAACTGTATTCTGCCCCCTTGACCATTAGCCTATTTATACAATATTAGGGGTCCTGGAAAAAATTGGCTATGATGTCTTTCTAAAACCTTCATTATGCTGGAAAAACAGTTCCTTAGATTCTAAATGGAGGCTGGTCAGGTGGACACATTGGAAAGTGAGTGGCTTGGATGCTGTTTCCTATATGTCCATGTACTCACTCTGTTAAACATTCTTTTGCACACAATGTCTCTGGAAAGGCCAGATCCTTTTCCCATAATACATATGCAAAAGGAAAGAAAAAAAAACCCAACACCTCACTTTATCTATGCTCTTTGTTATTTGATAGATTTATTTAAAAATGAAAGTATAGATGTAAATGTTGAAAAACAAATATGATAAATATGATTCCCCTTTACCCCCAAAAGAGAATTAAATCTACAGCCATTAGAAACAATCATTGCTGCTACTGAAGTGCTTTAGAGAAATTGCCTGAAACATCTGTATTATATCGGCCACCTGCCAATCACAGCTTTACTCTATCTATCAGGTCACTCTGGGACTGCCTCTTGCATGTATTAGTTACTAACCCCAAGGATCCCTACCCTTTAAAAAAAATGTTTTCTATGTGCACTTTGATTACACAATCTTCTTCAATCAACTGTCCTAAAACTCAGAAATGAAAGATAGTTGTTGTTTTCTCAGACATATAGAACACACTTACAGATCCTGTAATTCTGTGAATTGTCTTGGTGCGCTAGCTTATGACTTCCCCTTTGGTTTTGTTTCCCTTTTTTCTATGACACTCTGAATTGCTGCCCTTACTCATGATGTAAAATCCAACTACTGTATGTATGCTGTATGCTCTTATAAAAATCCTGAAATATACTTACTCTGTGCTTGTGTATGTGAATGTCAATGCAACTATTACCTAGAGTGGACTTTAAGCTTTATTGTTGAATGTAACCCCATTACATTTCTTTTTTGTACACCTGTGAAAAAAGTGAAATAGTGTTCATTTTTTTGAAAAAAAAAACACCACTGTTAATCAGCTTTTGTGTATGAAAGACACAGTAAAATATCTTTCTTAAATCGAGATACTGGTGATTCAAAGAATTTTATTTATGGTCAGCCAAAAGCTCTTCCCTGTCTTTTGCCAGGAGTCCAGCTGTTGAGGGATTGGATGAAACTGCTTTTTAAAAGTAAACTTTCTGGAAGGAATTCAGAAGATAATTCCCTGTGGGTGTGTGAGCACACAACCAAACAGCTTGTGACCTCCATGAATACTGAATTTTTAAGGTTCTCTATCATATCCTCTCATAAAGAAAAATGTCATTCCAGCTAGAACATTTTAAGTTTGTTGAAATGTGCAAATTACATGCTTGATAAATTATTTTTGCTGTAGAACTCATTGGTCTGAACAAGAAAGACAGGAATCTGTTACAAAGCTCTCCATCTCCCACGAAGAATTATTTTCTGTTTATTATTGAGCTTTGATTCTCCCATATTTTGAAAGGTGTGTCAATTCAGCTGTGTAGGTTTGCATGGGGTAAAATGGGTTGCCAGCACATACAAGTCATGGCTACATTCTAGGTTCTGACAACTTTGCCCCACTCAACCCCATGTACTTGACCTTAACGTGCCTTCTGAATACTAGGAGAATTGGGCTAATTTATTAATGATAAGAATGACGACAAATCTGCGCAGCACTTTTTATATTGGCAAAGTGCTTTCCAATCTTTTGTTAGTTACCAGTTATTGCAGCTGTAAGGACAAAACAGCGTGTGGATTCATTTTTAATTGGTGCTATTGCTGTTTCCTGTGTTATTGCTAATAAACAGATAATGGTATGTATGCAAGAAATGGTGGTCTTTTCTGAGAGCAGGGGAAAAATGAGATTGATGGAACAAGTTTTCAACAGCATATAGCTTACCAAATCACACACTGACTAGGTGTTATTCTGAGATCCATATTCAGAGAATAAATCCACTGGCGTCAAATAAGTTATCCCTCCAGAGCCAGACTCAGTGGTCACATTTTCTGGAGGAGGGTTCTGAGAGATCTGAGGCCATGAGGTGATCATTGTTGCAACAGTAATAAAACCATAAGTGACCAGAACTTCAGCAAGCCAGTTGTTTACACCAGGGACTCTGTGTTTGTCTTGGCCTAGTTACTCCCCTGGTACTCTCTAAGTCCTATTACGACAACTGGGAATCCAGAGCATAACCCATCTCATCCTCTTCCAACAATACATGACACTCTTTTAAAGGAACACATTCTCCTCTCTCCTCTACCCTCCTCTTTCTCCTTCTCCCCTTTCTTCAGGGCTTGAGCTGGTAGACTCAGGAGCCTTTTGCCAGCTGAGAAATCCTGGAGGAAGTGAATGAGAAAAAGAGGAATGAGTTTCTCTCATCCTTGTAAAATAACACACACATCATTTGCTCCTTACCCCAACCTCTGCACAGAAAAAAATATTGAATCAATGGAACCTTATCTCCTCCCCTAGGTCTAATATAATTGGCAAGTAGCTAGACATGTGACAATTGACCCAGCTGACCTAATGACTTTCAAGAAGCTTCCAAAAGGGCAGGCTGAAGGGAAGGGAAAGAAGCAGATGATTCATTAATTTCACAATGATTCATTAATTTATCCAGTGGCCTTTAAATCACATGGAATCAGATCTCAAGTGAAGCTACTCTTGACTTCCAATCTCATCTAGCTATCTATTTATTTATCTATCTATCTATCTATCATCTATCTACATGATGTGTGATCCACACTCTACAGGGAAATCATGGCTGTCACATGGCAGAGGGAATGGGGTTCCTCACTGTTCTTAAGAGTACTGGCTACTGGGTTCTGAGCTGCCTAGTTCTCCAGGTAAGATCCTAGCCTTAGGGCATATGGTATTGTAATCCGTGCTTTCTCTATTTTTAATTCAAATAATAGAAAGACATGGAAAACAAAAACATTAAAACAAGCTTTCATTTGAAAAAAGGTTTTTCAGGTCAACTGAACACCAAAAGGAATGGGGGAAATTACAACTCCTCTCAAAGACAACATTCCCATAGCTTGGAGTTGCCCTGGAGAAGGTCAAGAGTCGGGGTTATGCTAGATCATGTCATTTCTGTCTTTCCATGTGGTGACTAATAGAATACATTGATCCCTTGACCCCTCCCAGCACATCTGTAGACCTCAGGCTCCTGGGTACTGAAAAGGCACATATCATTAAGTGTGAAAGAGCCCTTCCACACCCTGCCCACCACAGTTCTATCCTCTTGTACTTAACACCGAGGAATTACATAGACTTTGACACGTGAGTCAAATACCCATCCTGTCCTGTGACTGAGAAACACTCTTAGCAGATAGTAACCAAATATATGATAATGGGGGCGGGGGGGGGGGGGGGGCAGGAAACAACCAGCTGGGTGAAATGATCTTTTGAAACCCATTTAATGCTGCTTCCTGGGAAAACTCTGTTAATATGTGGTGAGAACAAGTCCTGGCATTCTATGGGCATTTCCTGATTTACTTCATTAAATAAAATAAAACTTGCTGCATGGAGTAGCTAAGAGGATGAAATCCTATTGAAATTCACAAAATCAATTGAAGGGCAAACTTGCGTGATTATTCGGCGAATTGGGGATCATCTAGCTACACAGCTGAACTGTACATTTTAGGAAATATAAATCACTCCCTGCCATTATCCATCCAACAACTTGTGTTGGAGCTGAGCAAAGTGACAAATGATGGACAGCTGACGGCTGATTGAACAAGTAACATTGATTTGCACCAGGAAGATGTAAAGGGAGAGTGAATAAGCATTTACTGAGTGTTTACTACCCGCCAGGTGCTGTGCTAGGTGCTTTACAAATATCATCTTGTTTGAACCTCACTCACAACATCCCTGGGAGGTAGGTGCTATTATTATGCCAATTCCATAGTTGGAAGAAATTGAGCCTGTTAGCAGTTACATGACTTGCCCAAGGAGATACAACTAGGAGGTATCTGAGGTTGGATTTGAACTCAGATCTGCTTGACTCGAGACCCAGAACCCACTACACCATTTAGCTGCCTGTAGTCCCTGAAAAATATGTCAGAGGTGGCAAAATTGAGCTTTTCTAAGTAAGCTATTTAGTCCCTGAGCATTTAACTGAGATGGCAAAACTGAACTCAAAGTCAGCTTAGTGTAAATCTAGAAAAACAACTTGTGTCCTAGAGGGGAAACTCCTTAAATTTCTCTTCAATGGCATTTGTGAACTTTGTGTGAATGCTCCTGCCCTCTCTTCTTCGTTGAATCTGAAGAACTCTTCTTCTTTTAAATTATTTAGTTAATGAGATCATAGGTTTAGAGCTGTAAGAAATGTTAGAAGGTGACCTAATCCTGCCCCTTCATTTTGAGGACCCTGATGGCCTGATAGGCTAAGTGACCTGTCCAGAGACACTATAATAAGAGGTGGGGCTTCTGACTTTCCACATATTAACAGCTCTAATTTTTATGCTCCTTAGAGTGTAGGACAGAAAAGGAGTGAGAGATGGAAACAAAGAGCCAGACTACTTTTAATTTGCCTTTCTAAAATCCTAGATTCTCCATTCACCCTGATAAAGACTTCTCTTCCTGAAATTGAAGGCAGACGAGTTTTCAAGCTTTCATTAGTGCTTTCTGAAGCCTCTCTCAGTTGAATAAAACCTAGAGCTTTGATAGGAATTAGTTCTTTTTTTTTCTAAGGTTTTTCTCTTTGTGGTGCTCAGGAAGTAAATGACAAGAGTGTTTATCCACTTCTGAGGTACAGTGGAGATAGTTTTTACTGTTTATCAAATAATGAGACTGTGACAGATGGGTATGCATGCAGCCCTTCAGGTTTAAAAAATCTCAATCATAAAACCATCTGGTTAGGGGCTTTAGAAAATTTACTAATTTGATTTATCTGTCTTTGACTAAAGGAACTAAAAGCTCAATCTCACCAAATAAAGACACAATTGTGTGAGGGGGGGAGGGAAGAACCGAGAGAGAGAGAAATTTAATTAAATTGCCAGGCATATGTACTATAGAGAAAATTATTAGTTCAATAGCAACCATACAATCCCAGTATAGTTTTAAGACCAGTCAAGTTAATTGGCTACCAGAAGAAATGCCCAGTTCAATAAATGTATGAAAATGTTTTTAAAAAATCCCACAATCCCATAATTCTGATGAACACAATGACCAATCACAATTCCACAGGACTCATAATAAAACATATTACCCACCTTCAGAGAGAGAGATGAGAGACTCAGAGTATAGATTTAGGTATATGTTTTTTGGACACAAGTAATGTGGGAATTTGTTTTGCTTGACTATATATATATATATATATATATATATATATATATATATATATATATATATATATATATATATATATAT
>CM053581.1:319763128-319791886 GCA_028627135.1 Pseudochirops cupreus | reverse complement strand
CCCAACTATATATGTTTTTAATGGATTTTGTTTTTCTTACTTTCTTGATGGGGGAAGGAGGAGATGGAGGGAGAGAAGTTGGGGGTAAAACCAAAATAAATAAATGAAATGAAAATATAATGATATGAAATAAGACAAAACATATAATGAAATAAATATATGATATATGATAAAATAAATATAAAATGAACAAAATAAAATTTTATTTTAATTTAATAAAATTAATCCTATAAAATGAAAATCAAATCCTTTAAAATAATCCTAAAAAATACAGCACAATTTTTTTTCTGAAACTAGGAGGAAAATGATTTCTACTTCTTGGACCTGTTGGGCTTAACTTAAGACAATGTCATTTGAACTTCCTGATTTCTGGTAGGGGAAAAGAGAAAAATGGGGTATTGAGAATTGCTATTTCCTTAGCAGTACCCTAAAAGAGTAGCCTTTTAGTCCCCTCTTCCCACAAGCTAAGGAGCCTTTATTATACCTGTTATCACACCATCCTCCAGAAGAAGAGAGAGGAAGAACAGAAAGAACAGAGTAAAAAAGCTTCTATTCTTCTGATCAACCTAAAAGGAAAAAAAATAAGGTCAAAGTCAATGACTCCAGAAGGCCTGTGTCTTGGAGCCCCACCTATCACTCCTGGTCAAATGATGTCACAGGCTCCTAGCCATGTTTTTTTTTTTTTTAAATTGACGTGAACATGCCCTATTTATTCAAGATGTGTCTTCTTTTCCATTCCAGATTTTGCCAGCTCTGAAGGTCAATGGAGATGACATCCCTTTTCTCAAGGATGTGTCAACTTTAAATCAAGGGGGTCCAATAAACAGAAAGTCATCCCCTCCATCTATGACTTATTGGGGACCACTCTTTCCTGAGGCCTTTTGTTCTGACTGGAGTGAAGGGTTTTTTTTTATTTTTTAATTTTTTAAAAATTAAATTGGTTTATTTACTTTTAGTTTACAACATTTAGTTCTACAGTCCCTTGAGCTTCAGATTTGGGTTTTTTTTTTTAAAGAAACAAACTAACAAAAATTCACAAGTCATTATACAATCTTCTCTTTTATTCTTATGCCTATATTGAAATGTTTGTTAAGTCCATAATTTTAAAAAAACTTAAATATGATATAAAAAAACTCAACACCTCAAATATTATGGTGTTGCTGCCTATAATATGACAAGGTCATATTATTTAATTCACAATATTTTGGCCCTATCAAATGGTTTTCTAATGAGAAAGTACATAGAACACTAGTCTGACAGAAGCTGGCCTCAGGTACTCTCCTGATTCCTAAAATACTGTTCATGGTGAGAGTAGCTGGAATTAGATGCACTCTCTCATTGACATTTACTCCTTCTTAGCACAAATTTATTCCTGTGGTCATTCAGGCTTCCAGATCCATGGGAATAACTTTCATCCTTTCTACAGAAGAAAATAGACACAGGACTATAGTGAACCACTTGCTCACACATAGGGACAGTTCGTTTCCCATGTGGACATTAGTCCTGTCTAGGGACAGTGTTGCTTATACTAGTTGTGACTTGGTGTTGCTGCTATATATTATAGCTGTATAAACCACCAGGTGGCATTTTAAGCTTAAGTTTTATACCAGCATGTTTGAAACTACACTTGTGTGAAAAGTATAGAGTCATCAAAATATCCTTAGTTTGTCCCCAGGTTCTTTATTTGATTTCCTAAAATTCCTCATGAAACAGCTAGGTGGCACAGCAGATAGAGTGCCTGGGATCAGGAAGACTCATCTTTCTGAGTTCAAATCTGTCCTCAGATTTACTAGATGTGTCACCTTGGGCAGGTAACTTAACCCTGTTTGCCTCACTTCCCCTGGTGTAAAATGAACTGGAAAAGGAAATGCCAAGAAAATCTCAAATAGGGTCATGTAAGAGTTGGATACATCTGAAATGATAGAATAAGAAAAAAAAATTGACATAACTTTCTTGGTTTGTAGATTGGATGATTTTGTCCCTTTTAAGTGTAGCCCCAAAGAATATACTCACACTATATGAAAGCTAAATTGAATGTACTACAATGAAATAAAAAGTTGAAATGTAACAGTACAAACAGGCAAGTGGTGGGAGTAGCTTTAACTGCTTCTGCTAAAAGCTGAATTTCAATCACCCTCTCCCCCATCTCATAGTTTCTGTTCCTCACTTTTACTACAGGAAGAGTAGCACCCCAAATTATTTTTGTGGGTGTGTACTATAGGAGCATAGTTGGGAAGTTGATCAGGAATTATATTCCCTAAGGAGACAGATGAGGAATTTAAGTTCTGGCTTTTTTTTTTTTGGTGCATTTTCTTTTGAATTCTGGCTTTTTAAAGGGCTATGAGGAGTGTGGCCAGTCCTTTCTCCAGTCAATGATTCACTGACTCACAAAGGGGTAACGAAACATAAAGGCTTCTCTTTGTTGTTCAAGCCAGTCTGACTCTTTGTGACTCCATTTGAAAGGTTTTGAACTCAGGTCTTCCTGACTCCAGGCCCAGTATTCTATCCACTACATCACCTAGCTGTCCTAAACATTTCCTTACATTTCCTTTAAGACTTTAAAATACCTCATTGTTTCTAACAATCTATCCTACTTTGTGTCTTTTCTGGGCTGGGGAAAATCAATTTATCTTGGGTCTCTTGGTCAACTCCCCTCTACAGGTCCTGCTAAGTATTCTTGATCCAAGGTCAAAGGGAAAAGGGAATCTGCCTCATCACAATCCAACTCACCTAGCCCTCTTGTATGGCAGAATGTAACCTTACTGAGGGCAGAGACTGTCTTATCTTTTCTCTTTATATCCTGAGTGCCTAATATAGTGCCTGGTACATTGTAAACCCTCAATAAGTATACACAAAAATATATAAACAAATATATAAATAAAAGATCTTGAGGGGGTGGGGATGGAGAAAGCATCAGTAATTTAGGGAAGGGCCAGAAAAGACTTAATATTAAAAAAGTAATACAATTTGAATTTTGAAGGAAATTATGGATTCTAAGAGGTGGTGATAAAAAGGAAGTGTCTTGCAGACATGAGGGAACAGACTGAAGAAAGGCATACAGGTGGAAGATTGAATGTCAAGTAAGGCCTGACTGCACCAGAAAGTGTGTGAAGAGGAGTCATGTATAATGAGACTGGAAAGGTAAGTTCTGAAGGTTCTTCAGTGTCGTCCAGAGGAATTTGTATTTAACCCTAGGGATAAAAACAAGCCACTAGACTTTATTAAGCAGTGGAGAGACATAGTCAGACCTATGCTTTAGGAAAATCACTCTGGCAGTTGTATAGAGGACGATTTGCAGAGGGGAGAGACTTAAGGCAGGGAGAAAATTAGGAGGCTGTTGTGATAATACAGGCATTCATGAACTCCAACTATTGGCCAGAAGCCAGTTGAAACCTACCATATGTTAACTCACCTGGTTGGCTTTGGGATACCCTCTGTTTTGCCCATGAGTGTTTCCTTCTTCATATTTCTTCCCATTATATCTCCACCAGGAGCCTGAGAGAAAGACTACCATTAAGCACTGTAGCTATCCCTTTTTATAGCATGTAGCATGACCAAGGAAGGCCTGACACTCTCCCTTTATATTAGTCTCCTGGAGAACACCAAATCTCTGCCTTTAATCTCTCTTCCTACAAAATAAAAGGGGAAAATCATGAACCCAGAGCATCTAAGGTCTATTTCTCAGAGGCTATAATATGTAAAAATTAATTATATTATAATTATAATATGTAAAAACTAATTATCTGAAATAAAAGGAAATTAAGCTGTCTATCATTTAATATGCAAAGCTAGCATTTGCATATTAAATCTGGTCACCTGACTCCTCAGAGGTCAGAGACAAGGAGTGATTTACAGAGATGATTTTTATAACAAAAAAAGAGGAATTGGAAAAATTATAGAAGCTTGTTTTGAACAGAATTCTATTGGACAAGGCAGGTCTTCTGACTAGGTAGCTTCTCCCAGACTTTCTTAATCCTATGCCAGTTGTCCTTTCCTCCAGGTGGTACCTTTTGTAACCAGAAAGTATATTAGGAAAGAGGAACTTGTGATCAGTGGTTAGCAGTCACTTCCCCTCCCCCATATTCCTTAGTAGAGTCCATACAAAAAGAAAAGATTTAACGTGACCTCTGGCTGACCTTCATCCAACTACTAAAAATGGGAACTTGGCCTTTGGTCAACCCTACTTTCTATTTAGCCTTTGGTCAATCCCACCTTTTTGCTAGAAAGGGGGACTTAGCCTTTTGAAAAATCTTTTAATCTTAGGATTATTTTATTCTTCTAAACTTTGTAATACTGAATGATAAAGTCTTCTCAATCTATCCACTAAATCTATATATAGAGACTATGTCTGGCTTAGTTTAGGACTAGCTCTTCCTAAAGAAGAGATCCTAATCCTATAATCATTCTAAAAATAAAAGCAATCAAAAAGAGCTGGTTTCTTTTTAAAATAGGATCACCTATTGAAAGCTGGAATGGAACTTGGAAGGATGAGTAGGTTCAAACTGTCTCATTTTATAGACAAGGAATGTTGGGCCTCACAGAGACAAGTCACTTTCCCAGTGCCATTCAGGCAATAAACAAAAGGACTTGGATTTGACTTTGATTCAAAAACTAGCATCCTCTCCAATGCATGAGAGTTATAGATGAAATGCTGATCCTTCCCCAGTGACTACACAGCTATCTCCTTGCATACTGGGAGGCCCCTTGGGTGACAATGGTTTCCAGGAATTGGCAGCTTTGAGTCTCAAATTATTAATGCTCTTGCTGTAGCTAGAGTTAGCTAGTTGTGATGTGTGGAAAGTATACTTTATGAACCAGAGCCAACAGCAAAATTGAAAAGTTGACTACTTTCTATCACTAAGATCAAATACACAATGGCCTAATCAGTTACTGTGGACATTTTGAAACATCCTAATATTTTAGAGGAAATTAAAAGTAGGTCTCACTTACTATCAGTGATGAACATCACAAATAGACACTCACATATTGATTCACTGTAATAAGACTCTCGTTTTTGTTCACTGAATCTCTGCAGCTTCAATTTGGTAGCAAATAACAGAATATTCTTCTCTGTCATAGTGGTCATTTCTAACTGATCAGAAGACAGATAGCAGGCTAGGGACCAAAAAAAAAAAAAAGCCATGCTCTCAGCGGACATTTTGTTTTGGAAAATCACCAAGACTGTAACTTTTCCCTTCTTTTTCTTTTTCTTCTTCTCCTCCTCCTCCTCCTCCTCTTCCTTCTCCTCCTCCTCCTTCTTCTTCAGCAAATTAAGCCAGGGTTCTCACACATCAAATTTTCAGAAATACCATCTGGATTAGGAAGTTTGGAGTCTAGATTCTTCTTGGGGTGATGTGCTTTTGTGTGTAGGGGAGCTGCTTGGTGAGGTATAGATGGAGAAAGAATAATACTATTTTCCCACATGAATATCCTGAAAAGATAAATAAATGCCCTTTCCTTCAATTCTACGCCTTAACTAAGGGTCAAGAAATAAAAACTGCTCCTTCTCTCTACTGGGAATAGGCAGGTAGGCACACTTCTAAGTGAGAGCCCTGGCTTAATATCTTAAAAACTTTTCCACTTTTGTCAGTGGCACCATCTCCAAGACTCTCATGTTTAAAACTCTGGGGTTGTCTTTGATTCTTTCCTGTCTATTCCTCATCTCTCAGATCCAATCGATTATCAGGTCATTTTGGTGGGATGTTCCAATGGATCCATGATCCCAACAGTCTAGATTTTCCCTCCTCTCAATTATACCTTGGCCATATCATTCTCATCCATCTCTACTTTTTTGTTTTTATAGCTACCACCTTAGTTCTCTGGGACTATTTCTTTTTTTTTTCTTTTTTGGAGGGGGGAAGGCAGGGCAATTGGGGTTAAGTGACTTGCCCAAGGTCACATAGTTAATAAGTGTTAAGTGTCTGAGGCCGGATTTGAATTCAGATCCTCCTGACTCCAGGGCCGGTGCTCTATTCACTGTGCCACCTATCCACCCTTGTCTGGAACTATTTCAACGTCTGCATAATGGGACACTTGCTCATGTCACCCACTCTAATTCATCCTTAACAGCTTTGCCAACCTAATCTTCCTTATGTACAAATTTTGTTATATCACACCTCTGCTCTAAGATATTCAGTAACTCACTATTGCCTACCTAACAAAGTTCAAATATCTTTTCCTCAAATTCAAGGACTGCCTCTCTCTACCTGGCACCACCTTTCATTTCCCAACATTTTCTATTACTTAAATGCATGTAATCTACCTGCCAGCCAAACTAAACTAATCTCTATTACCTCAACAGAGAGATTTGTTTTTCTCTCCAGTTGCCTTTGCCTGTTGGGTTCCTAGACATCCTTCAAAAACTAACTCAAATGGTATCTTTCCCAGGTAGCAATGAACCACAATCCAATCCAAGTCAATAAATGCTTATTCAGCACCAACAATTTCCATGACATTGTCTTGGATAAAAAGAAAGAAATGAAAATGTCCTTGCCCTCCAGGATCTTAAATTCTATTGAGGAACACAATATAAACACAGATAAGTAATTATGAAGCAAAGGGGTAGGAATAGGACCTGAATCTGCAATTGCTTCATTACTGTAGATAACTTTCAGGTGAGAGAATTCCTTCTACCATTGCAGGTTGGTAACTTCTCTGCAATTTATTTATTCAGAGAGTTGCCTAAAGCACTGAGAGATTAAGTGACTTCCTTACGGTCACATAGACCGTAGGACCAGAGGTGGATATTGATCCTAAGTCTTCCTGGCTTTGAGGCCAGCTCTCTAGGGCAATGACAACCAACAGGATAAAGAAAGGCATGGTAAGAGGTGGCGCCTGAGCTGTGCTTCCAAGAAAGCTAAGGATTCTGAAAAGCAGAAGTGAAGTAAGGGGTGGGGTGGGGTGTGTGCATCATTATCATTAATAATATGACGATGATAATAACTAGCATTTATATAATGCCTACTATGAGCCAGGCACTGTGCTAAGTACTTTGCAAAGATTATCTCACTTGAGCTTTACAACCACTCTGGGAAGTGGATGCTATTATTGCCCCCCATTTTAAAGTCAAGGAAATTGAGGCAAACAGAGGATAAATAACTTGCCCAAGGTCATACAGCTAGTAAGTGTCTGGAGCTAGCCACAACTGCCAAAGTGATTTTCCTAAAACACAGATATGACTACATCATCCCACTGCTTGGTAAGCTCTAGTGGTCCCTTATCATCTGTAGGGCTAATTACAAATTCCTCTGGATGCCATTTAAGACCCTTCACAACCTACTTTTTCAGCTTTTACAAACATGACTCCCCTTCACACACTCTCTGGTCTAGCCAGGCCTTACTTGACATTCAATCTTCTACCTCTGTGCCCTTGTTCCAGCTTGTAAATGTCTGAACTCAGGTCTTCTTGACTCCACTGTGCCACCTAGATATGGAAGATGACCTATTCAAAGGCTTGAAAGTGTGAAATAGAATGTAATTTATGAGGAGCAACTAGAAGGTTATTTGATTAAAAAAAATATGTGAAAGGGCCAAACTTGGACCCCAAAGACAGATTAGAAAAGGCATCTTTGCAGAGGTAGGGGATTATGGGTATGCAGCAATACAGACACAATCAAACTTGGATGACATCTTGTTTAGTTCTGCCAAACAGCTTTCTTCCTTTTGTCTTTTTTATTCTTTGTTATAAGGGATAAATTACCAAGGGAGGGGAGAGGAGAGGGAAGAGATGTATTTGGAAATGAAGTAATGTAAAACAAAATATGTTAATAAAAAGAAAAGGAAAACAATATGGATACATCCAAGACAAACAAGCAAACCTTACATACTAGAATGCTATATTGGAGCCATATGATGGAAGATTTTTAATTCCAGGCTGAAAATTTTAAATTTTATCCTGTAGTAATTAGGGAGCTGCCAAAGTTTTTTAGTTGGGGGAGAGAGTACAGGGGCAAGAGGGAATAGAGCAAACATTTATTAAGTACCTCCTATGTACCAGGCTAAGCACTTCACAAATATCTCTTTGGATCCTGTTATGGGAATCTGAAGATCTTTCCTGCCACTAGGCCCTTTGCTGGAGTGGCTACATGACTCTGAGAACCTTCCCAGATTTGAAAGTATACTCTGCCCCCTTAATAGGCTGAATGTGGTCACATGGAGCCTGTGGCGGAAGGCTTGTTTTTCGGGAATGCCGGCGCCTTGTAGCTTTGTGATTGGGCAGTGGGTTGTGACATTCTCCGAGCCAGGAGAAGGCTATATATATGCCCTGATGTGAGGTTTTGTTTTGGGGCTCACTTTGAGAAGAGTTGTGTGATTTGGCCAGATGAGACTCTGGGAAGCCAGTGAGCCCCACCCCCCTCCCCCCAGCTTTGAAAAACCCAGATGTTGATGCTTCCCTCTCTGGTAACTGAATAGGTAATTGATATAATGGTCAGACGGTTTGGAACTCTGTCTGCTGATTTGTTTCTTTGTTTGCTTGTAACTTGTGTTTGTAACTTGTGTTTGCATTCTCTGAAGTTCAGGATGCTGACTTTTCCCCCTGAACTAGGTAGATGATATGTGTTTGATTAAAGTGAGATTGTTAACCCACTTTGAGTTGCTTTCCTTTAGAAAAGCAGATCTAAGAACCTGTGCTAGCAGCCGCCTTGGGTATGCTAGGGTGATTGCTGATACAGATCCTCACCACAACCCTGGGAGGTAGGTATTATTATTATCCCCATCTTATACTGAAGAAAATCAAGGCAGGTAGAGGCTAAGTGATTAGCAGGGTTGCATAGCTAGGGAGTATCTGAGAACAGATCTGAACTCAGGCAGTAGGAGAGTGACAAAGTCAGATCTCTGTTTTAGAAACATAGATTTGGCAGCTTTGTGGAAGATACACTGAAGAGAAATTAATAATCTTTGTTCTTCAGACATCACTTAAAACTTTGCTTTGTTCAATGAATTTTTCAGTTTTTGAATTATAGTTATCTTTGTTTATACCATATTACCCTGCAATAAAGCTGCAAACTTTAGAAGGACAGGAACTATGTCTTATCTACACTTTCAGCTCTCCCAAGTTCTAGCAGAGAGCTCAGCACATAATAAGAAATGTTTGTGGAATTATTGTGGAATATTGCTGCATTCTGAAGAAGATAGTGTATTGATATAGTCATAAAATCATGCTACAGAGTTAGATGGAATCACAGAGGCCATATAGTCTAACTCCTTCAGATAATCAATCAACCAATATTTATTAAGTATCTGTTATATATCAGGCATTGTACTAAGTGCTGAGAACACAAAAAGAGGCAAAAGACAGTCTTTGCCCTTAAGGGACTTAAAATCTAATGGTGGAAGACAACATGCAAACAAATATATTCAAAGCAAGCTATATGCAGGAAAAATAAGAGAATAATTAACAGAAGGGAGGCACTAGAATTAAGAGGGGTTGAGGAAGGCTCCTTGTAAAAGATGGGATTTTAGTTGATACTTAAAGGAAGCCAAAGAGGTCAGTCATCAGAGCAGAGGAGGGAGAGCATTCCAGACATGGGAGACAGCCAGAGAAAATACTCAGAGGTGAGAGATGGAGTGTCTTGTTAAAGGAATAGCCAGGAGGCCAGTATCACTGGTTCAAAGTACATTTCTTGGGGAGTAGGGTGAAAGAAGATTGGAAAGGTAGGAGGGGATTAGTTTATGAAGGACTTTGAATACTAAACAGAGCATTTTGTATTTCATCCTGGAGACCATAGGAAACCACTGGAGGAGAGAGAGAGAGAGAAAAGGAGAGAGGGGAGAGGGAGAGAGGGGGAAAGGGAGAGGGAGAAGGAGAAGTAGAGGGAGAGAGGGGGAGAGGGAAAGGGAGAAGAAGAGGAAGAGGGAGAGGGAGAGTGAGAGAGAGACAGAGACAGACAGAGACAGACAGAGACAGACAGAGACAGACAGAGAGTTGACTGGATTTGCACTTTAGGAAAATCACTTTAGTGGCTGAATGGAGGAATGAAGAATGAATTGGAGTGGGGAGAGACTTGAGGCAGGTGGACCTATAAGCAGGTGTAACAGCAAATACTCTAGCATACCCAGGATGGCTTCTAGCACAGGTTCTTTGATCTGCTTTACTAAAGGAAAGCAACTTTTAGGGGGCCAACAATCTCTAATTAAATAAATAAATAACTATATATATATATATATATATATATTTATATACACACACATGTGTATATATATGTATACATATATATACAGACATATACAATTACATATGTGTGTATATATATGTATATATATATGTATGTTTATATATGTATGTATATATGTATATATGTGTGTATATATGTATGTATATATGTGTGTATATATGTGTGTATATATATATATATATATATATGATTCACTTAGTTGAAAGGAAAAAGTCAGCACCCTGAACTTCAGAAAATACAAACAGAAATTACAAACAGACAAAAAATACAGACAGAGAAAATAACACAGTTCAACAGACCAACAGACAGGGCTTCTAGATGTCTGACCATTACATACATACATAATTAGTTACCAGAGAGAGGAGCACCAACACCTGAGTTTTCAAAGCCAGGGGGTTCAATGGTTACCTAGAGTCTCATCCGGCCAAATCACACAACTCTTCACATAAGTGAGCCCCAAAGCAAAACCTCACCTCAGGGTACATATACCCTTTTTCAGGGTCAGAGGACATCACAACCTCTATGACCCACTGCCTAATTACAAAGTAACAAAAGGTGTGGACCTTCCTAAAAAACAAGAGACCCCTAAGTAAGCTTCTTTTGTTGGGCTCCAAGTGAGGCCCATTAATGGGCAGGGAAGATCTTCAAATTCCCTTATCACTACAGTAGGCTATTGCAATAATCCAAGAGTGAGATGATGAGGCCACTAGAGTGGCAGCTGTGCCAGGGGAGAGAAGGGAGAATGTTCAAGAGGTGTTGAGAAGGTAAAATCAATAGATCTTGGCGACATATGAGTATGGAAGGTTAGAGATTATGAGGAATCTAGGGTGACTCCTAGATGGGAAGTCTGAGGGATTGGGAGGGTGGTGTTGTCCTCTAAATTAATAGGGAAATTAGGAGTGGAGGATGGTTTAAGGAAAAAGATAATGAATTCTGGTTTATGTTGAGTTTAAGATGTCTCCTAGACACCCAGTTTGAGATGTCTGGAAGGCATTTGGAGATGTGATATCAGCCACCATTTTGGACTGAGGCCCATGAAGTCTAGGTGATTCACCAATGGTCACACAGGTAGTTAAAACCAGAGGTGGGATTTAAACCCAAGTCCTCCTTACGGGATGTGCAAAGTGACTGAACCCTTCTGGTTTTCCATTGGTGGGGAATGACCACATGACAACTTTCATGTGATGATTCTTAAAAACCTGGGAGAAAAGAGATCATAGAAGAAACTAATATATGTCTTACATAAAATAGATCTATAGCTTGTGCACAATCACGGATACATTGTATGTGTGATGACCAACCTTGATAAACTGGACTATCCTCAGCAACACACAGCTAAAAGACAACTGTACAAGCCTCAGGATGGAAGGAGATATCTAAACTCAGAGAAAGATCTAGAAAGACTATAGTTTAAATGGAGACTGAAGCAAAACATGCTATTGTTCTTTTTCATGTTTGGTTTTGTTCTTTTGTTTTTTTGTTTTTTTTCTCAGTGATTACTCATTGGTTACAGCCCTTCTATATAACCAAACTATTGTACAATGTGAAAGTATCTGCAGATCCTATACATGATTACATGCCACCATGGGGGGCGGGGAGGGAGGGGAGAAAATTTGAAACTCAAGGGATTGTGGAATTGAATCTTGTAAACTAAAAGTAAATAAAATAAATTAAAAAAATAAAATAGATCTATACAATATCTTTCACACAATGTGCTGGATGGTTGAAAGTTGGGATTATGAATGGCTGCTGTAGTTTTACTGGGCAAAGCACCAAGTATATTGGCAAACCTGCACATCACTTCACATAATACTTGTATTATCTACTTCCTAAGGTTATTGTGAGGAAAGCTCTTTGTAAATATATAATGTGAGTTATTGTTGTCATCAGGGTAATAATACTTGTGCTTCTTATTTCATAGGATTATTGTGAGGATCAAATGAAACAATAATGCATGTAAAGAACATCATAAACCTTAAAGTGCTCTTTAAAATAAGCTATTGTTTTGAGACATATTGAGATATCAAGCTCTCAGCTCTCCCCTCCTATCCAGTGCTTTCTGATCCAAATTGAGGATGCCATTCTGAGTACAATTGGCCTGATCATTATATTATTTGAATCTGAAATCAAGTTTTCAGCCTCCTGGAGTATGACTCAGGTCAATACAAGGCCAGAAAGGTGTAATGTCTGGGGTCATGACCTCTTGGACTTGATGGTTTCCAATGATTTTTTTTTATCCTTCCTATTAGTCCTTGGGGGATATTAATAATATACTAAGTTCTTCCTATTGAAACCCCAGAGCTCTAGATTCGTTACAATAATTACTCATTTGACTATGTAGTGGAGCTCTTTCCCTGCCTCTCACCACCTAAAACACACACAGATATTGTCTGTCAGTTTCTGGTGGACCATGAAGAAACTTATTTGAGGGTGTGGGAGCTCCTAACAACAAATAACTTTATTGATTGAATCTTCTAATTGGTTGCTGAAGAAGATCTGAAGATATATGGCACTATACCCAGTAGAAGACATAACTTTATGTTGGGAACCCCTCTGGGATGCTTGCCTCCAAGTGGCAAGATATGATCTCAGTGAAGGGTAAGAAGGCCACCCGTTCACTGTCCTAACATAATGTAAGCTCTTCTGGGAAACAACCCTTCAGATGATAAGTTTTTTTTTTTTTTTTTTTTTTGCTTTTTGGAGGGGGAAGGTAGGGCAATTGGGTTAAGTGACCTGCCCAAGGTCACATGACTAGCTTTTTGTGTTAAGTTTCTGAGGTCGGATTTGAACTCAGGTCCTCCTGACTCCAGGACCAGTGCTCTATTCACTGTGCCACCTAGCCACCCCAGATTATAAGATTTTTATTTTAGTGAGGGGCAGATATTGGTAACCCATTTCTCCTCTCACATAAAGGTAGCAGTGGCTGCCACTCTCCATGAGGAGCAAAGACTCAAATGACCAGGCTTTTAGCAGGGCTGCTGACTGCTTTTGCCTACTTGTGTGTCTCCTTTCTTTAGCTTGATGATGAGAACATCAAATGTCTGGAGAAATTTCAGTGGTAGCATCTCCCACTAGTAAGACAATGAGAGTGGCAAATCAGGGCATTCATTGGTGGCTGACAGCTAGAGGAGGCACTGCCATCAGACTCACTGACTGAAGAAAGATTACCACCAGAAAGAAGATCAAGTCTGGGTGTGTGATTAGACAATATCAAACGCAAAGGTGAAATGTGACATGACTATTTAACAGAAAGAACAAACTATTTATGCCTTGATTAGATTTTTCTAACAGTCTTCTAGCCAACTACAACCATAGTTAGAAGTAAGCTATTAAATTTTATTTTAATAATTCTGAAATATATGCTATAATTCTCTAATGAACTAAATGACCTGTTCCTTATCTGACTCATGTTTTTATTTTTTTACTTCCTACCCCCAATCACTTTTTTGGGAAAATCCTTAGACTTTCAGGTTCATAGCTGTTTCTATAAAAACTATCTCTTTCCAGGGGTGATAAGCAGTTAGGCGGTACAGGAGATAGATGCTAGAGCTGGAGTCAGGAAGGCTCATCTTTCAGTTCAAATTTGACGCCAGCCACTTACTAGCTATATGACCCTGGGCAAGTCACTTAACCCTGTTTGCCTCAGCTCCTCATCTATAAAATGATCTGGAGAAGGAAATGGCAAACCACTCCAGTATGTCTGCCAAGAAAACGGGATCATGAAGAGTCAGCCAGAATTGAAACAATTGAACAACAAAATACATTGAATGGAAAAGGACAGCTTATTCCCCTTCCTGAGAAGTCAGATTTTCCAATGAATGCTGAGTAAACCACAATTGCTAGGTATGGAGCAAAGGCTGTTGCAGGTCACCATTCCTTTGGCCCCATCCAGGCAGTTACCTCTAATCACTATTCTAGAAGTGAATGTATGGAATATACATTGATCCTGAGCTCATACAATATATTTTATACACCCACAGGGCCACAATGTCCCAAAACTATTAAAATCTGTTTGCACATGAAAAAATCAGAATTTAGAAGTTTAAAGATATTTAATCCAAATCCCTCACTTTGTAGATAAGGAAACTGAAGCTCAGACAGGTTGAGACTTTACCGTGATGATACTTGGACAGAGCCTCTAAAACTATTTTACTTTAAGGTATGCATAAAGAAAACATAAAGCATTATTCTCTATCAGTGTTTTGGTTTTGTTTGGCATTTGAGCAGAGATGAAAGCAATACAATAATGAAATTATGTGTATCTAATGTAAAATTCAGGCAATCAAATACTAAGGGGAAACGTTTTTTAGAAAGTAGGTCTCAGAGCTCCTGAAACCTTTCCCAGAGGGAGAACTTGTCAAAGTAGAATTCTTATCTTTCTCCAAAACTTGTCCGTCTGTGATACAAATTTTTCTATGCTAATGGAGATACTGAGTTCTTCCTTTATTCCTTGGTAGAAAATTCTTCTTTCTAACAACTAAAAGTAAATTTCTTTCTCATATGAATGGGCTTCTATAAAGTTACCCAAAACCAAGGAACAAAATTTAATCTAGCCAAGCTCTTTTCCTTGGGGATTGATGAAAAAAGGTATAACCTGACTGATCTTAGATCAGAGAGCCCTCTTCAGACTTACATAGATTGCATGGTATTTAGGGCCAGGACAGAAAAGATAGGATGTTCACAGGGGTTCAGCTATTAAGACAAGAATTTGGGACCCATAACACTTATCTGCTAAGTTTTTATTTTATGGAGTTTCAGAGTTATTACTCTGAAAGAAGACAAGATAACCATAACCCTTGTGGTAGTCTTTTCTAAAAGAACTGACGTATTATATGCATGTGTAACCCTAGAGATTTTCATATTAGGCTCAGGGTGAGCAGATTTACGGGGGCAGATTTAGAGGCCTAAATTTGTGGTAATTCTACCTTTGGAAGTGTAACATATAAATGGCTCATGAATGTGCTCCCAGGGAGAGACAGGAGATGTTCTAACAACAGATTGGGGAGTTAGGATTCTAGCCCTTGATCAAAAATGCTTTTCTCCCCTGTGATCTTCTGATGAATTTACCCCAGTGGGCTAGACTGGTCATAGTCATCATCACAACTATAGTCTTGTTTCTAAATCTAGCCCTGCGAACAAAGAGTCACACTGGACATGCCAAAATCACAAGGATAAGGGTCAACCTTAAGAGTCCGTGAAATATAAGATTAAATTAGTCAGATTCTTTAGTATCTGGGCAGGTGTTTTGTTTTGTTTTTTTGGTCAGTTCTCTAGCCACCTGAATGAGGGCCTGTGATAAAACAAAGAAATAACAACAAAGAAAATCTTGTACCTTACCACTTACCCCATTTAGCTTTTTTCTCACTAGTTTTCTCAGAGGGGAATTGAAGATTTCACTACCATGGGTATTTCACATGGGGAGGGATAGTGGAAAAGAAGCCTCTGTGTGGTCCTGCCTGTCTTTTTCTTAGACCCTTTTTAAAGTTTTTTTTTCCTCAATACCAAACCATACAAAAATTTCTTACCTTAGGAGATGTGTAAAAATTTCTAAATCCCACAAGTGTAATGAAGGTCCAGGCCACTTACTCCTTCTAAAAGAGGTTTTACCAATACAAACAGAATGTTGGTTATTTGAAAATATGGTCAATATGGAAAATGAAGAGACTTTTAAAACATAAAGGGATTTAGACTCAGTGAGAGTACCAGAGTGAAATAAGACATAGAAAAATAGGAACTTCACCACTGTTCTTGGCAAACAGGGAGAAGCTAAGATTTCTTCCCTTTTTCTGTTGGCATTCACTCACCATCTAGCACATGGTCACAGAGGTATACACAGCAGCAGCAGCAGTTGTGTGGGCACTGAGAGGCAGCTATTCTCCTATCTTTGCACATATTACAGCATCAGAATAACATTAGCATTTAACAGAGTATGTATAATTAACCCAGCATCCCAGATAAAAACCAATGTCAAAGTTTGTTTTTTGTCTGGATTTCTTATTTAAATTATTTACTCTCCTGAACCAGTCTCCCAGGAAGAGTTTTACATTCAGGCATTGATTTGCCTTGAGTTAGACTAGGCCCTTTCAAAACATCAATTGATATAATTGAGCAATATTAATGATAAAAATCACCTGAATAGTCTCTACTAGTGTGGTTCAGATTTCTAATTAATAATTTAAATCTTTGCATAGAAAGCCTGTTTTGGATTTAAATTACTTCCAAATATACCTAGTACTAAGAACTTTACTTTTTCAGATTCTATTCTCTAATTAGGCCTCCAAGTTCTTGTATTAACTTGACATTCAGGACTATATAGATTTGAATACTTAAGACAAATATATGACAACAACATATGAAAACAGATAGAGAATAGTACAAAGCATTCTTTGGCAGACTGCCTTACTGATTACAGGACTAAGTGAGGTGCAGAGCACATTATACACACAAGTCACAAAAGCACATTATAGACTAAGAACACAAGTAAATGTGCCTTGTAGCAAAATAAAAATAAACATCAGTAGGACAATAAAAGACCATATGCAAAAATGGCCATGTGTATACAAATAGATACCAGAACTATGCATAGTTAACAAACTAATGTATCAACAATGCATACATTATGAATATGAATAAGAAAATAATAAAACAGAAGCATATTTAAAAGTGTAATAATTATCTCATGCATCAATGAACATATATAATTAAATGTAAAACACACAGCACAGAAGTAAATATTAGTAGTATTGTTATCTGAAAATGTGTAACTATTTCTCCAATTTCCTCTGAAACATCACCAGTTAGACTAGTGACTGGTCAAAAATGCTTTCCTCGCCTGTGACCTCCTGATCTATTTACCCCAGTGGGCCAGACTGGTCATAGTCATCATCACAACTATAGTCCTGTTTCTAAATCTAAACATTCAAAGGGCTGGGGCTGGCCAGCAGCGTTACTAGAGGTCATTTTGACTGAAGTTCTAAGCAGGAAGAGATATTATCTCTGGGTTCAGTCTTCTCTCCCTATGGTTGTGGGGCTAGATCTTTTTTTTTTTATCTGAATACAATGACCCTTAGGAATTAGAGCTATCACTTCTTAGAGATATTTGCCTGGAAGACAGCACTCTTTCTTTGGTTAAAGATTGTCTTAAGTATTAAAATGTATAGAGTCCCAAATGTCTAGAATTAATATGGGAACTTGGAAGTCTAATTAGCAAACAGAATCTGAAAAAAGTAAAGTTCTTAAGCACTTGGCATGTTTGGAAGTAATTTAATGTAAACCAGGCTTTCTATGCAGAGATTTAAATTATGAATTAGAAATCTAAACCACATTGGTATAATTGCTAAATTATATCAATTGATGTTTTGAAAGGGCCTAGTGTAACTCAAGGCAAACCAATGCCTGAATATAGAGGTCTTACTGGGAGACTAGTTCAGGACAGTAAAAAGTTAAACCAGAAATCCAGAAGAAAACAACAACAAACTTTGACATATTGTTTTTAAGACTACATGCAGTCTGTTCAGATGTTTTCAGGAGTACAAAATCCAAGGCCATCATTCTGGTAGTGAACAGGGAAGTTAGAAACAGAAGTCTTAAGCTGAATCCATAGTGAAGGCTGTAGCCTTTTACTTTTTCACCCTCCCAGGCAGAAGAGTTATTACTTATATTTCTTTTTTATTGGCTTCTCTTAGCCTATAAGACATTGCTATTTTATAAAACCAGCCCATTTGTACCTAAAGTAATCCTTCTTTACCTTGTTCTAGTGCTTGGCATAATATATGTAAGCAAAGAGGAGAATCTGGTGTAGCCATAGTCCATAATTGGTTGTTAAGCTCAAAATTTTTCTTAGAGTCCAATAATATTGTTGTAATTACCTCATCTGCCAGTTACATAATGTTGAGAAATCAATCAAGAGCAAAAAAAGCAGTATACATGAAGTCTTTTAGAAAATATTTCAGGATGATTTTTATTCAGATGACTAAATGCTATGCTTATAGATGTGGTCTTCTCATTGTATATATGTTTTAGGATGAGGTAAAGTTTACCTCTCTAGTAAAGGAGACTGCAGAAAAGTCACAAAGAAACTGTTGAAAGTCTTCTGTAACCAGTTATTGTTCTTCACCAAAAGTGTTGCTGAAAGCTCAGGCCTTCTTGAATGCTGAGTTCATACGTGTCAGTGAAAAATAACTTTTACTCCTATGGAGTTTGAGGTAAAAGGACAGGATGACTGTTAGTAAAATCTCCCCTGTGCAAAAGAAGAGAATTTGCCTGTCCAGATCCTGATTGTTTCTACTACCTCCAAGACAAAAAAGCCTGTCAATTAATTCTTGATGAGTGCTTTTCTGGAGGTAACTGAAAAAAGTTTAGCTGGTAATGTAAGATCTATTGTTACCTAAACTTTGCCGAAGCCTACTGCCTTTACTTGATGCTTCCTACCTCAGTGGCCTCAAATGTTTATGTACACACCTATGTACAGTATAGAGAGGTATAGCAGCTGTTCACATGCCAAAACCCGCTACTGATCTGTCTAAAAGCTTCAATTGGCTATTTCTACCCTTTATTAGGCAGCTTGGTGGCTCTCCACTCCCAGGGGGCTCATAATATAGGTTCCAGACTTAGTACGGACACTAGATTTAGCCCTACTGCTGTTCACAATTCCCAAACTCAAGCAGTCCACCAGCCTCAATCTTTTCCAGTACCAGTGATAGTATAGGCTTGCACCTTCAAATATATTATTTAAGAAGGCCTGATAAGGCCTGAGCATCCCTACATTGCAAAGTATACAAAGCTTTAGTCCAGATCAGCAGTGGATTTGGACCTATGAATAGCTCCTAGAAAAGAAAAAGGTAGATAGTTGTAAATGCTATGTTGGTGATAATAAAAATGACCCTTTCTTTAACAACTTGTTTCTTCTTTATTATCTCATTTTTCTAAGCTAACAGCAATCTTATTAGCACAAGTTAGAGACCTGAATGTCCTTACTGCCTAAGAAAGGTAGAGATTTAATTGGATGCCTTTGGGATAAGACAACACTGCTATTTCAGTCTGGAATGTACATAAAGACCTAGAAAGAGACCCTTAGTTTGTACAATTAAAAAAAAAACCACTGTCCTTATAAGAAGAGATTAATTGAATCAGTTCCATGGGAGCTTTAGAGAGTTTCATATTATTTTTGCACGAGGCAACCACATGAGCACCCTATTCTCTTCATTAATGAAGGAGAGAGTTCAACAGAAGGAGACTCTCATAGGGGACGGTGCATGTTTTTAGGTACCAGATTTCTTGAATGACCAATTAATTCTTTTCCTTCTTTTTGCATGTCCAAAACTGAGCACAATGTCTGGAGCATAGTAGCTACTTAATAAATGTTTATCGATCAATTGAATTGTGGGCCATATACGATGGCTTCCTTTATCAGTCTTTTTAAAGAATCAAGTATCCCTTCATGAGTCATGCCTGGAGGCTCTTGGGTGGGAGTAGCGTCCCTTACAATGTACCTGGCAATACCCATGGCCCAGTTGAGGGCATATAAACCCTGAAATAGGGATGCTGGAAAGAATTAATGTGGAATTGATTAATTTTCCATGATGCATCAGTGATCAAAAGCCTAAGACAAGTTAGAGTTCCTGGACTATTTGTTATAAAATAGGGAATTAGTGGAATTTCTGACCTTTACAGTCATCCTGCCACAGAGTGCATAATAATTAGATATACAAATGTGGTTGCAGTACATAAAATTTTTTGAGTGGAATAAAGAATATAGGAAGTATACTCCCCAGGTATAGGTTAGGGGTGTATTATAAGAAATGTGTAATTGTAATTTAATTTATTTGCGATTAATAACAAAATTCATTTGGAAAAACAAAAGTCAAGAATATCAAAGGAAATAGTGGGAAAAATGTAAAGGAAGGAGATTTAGAAGTACAAGATCTTAAACTATATAATGAGATAGTAATTATTTGATAATGGCTAAGAAATTAAAAGGTAGATCAATGGAAAAGTGTAGACATACAATTTAATGCAGCAAACAAACAAAATAACTGTTTTTGACAAGTATAAAGACTTAAGATTTCAGGATAAGAATTCATTATTTGGTAAAAATTGTTTGGAAAACTGGAAAGCAATCTTGTAGAAACTAGAAGTATGTAATTGTAAAATATCTATTTTGTAATTGCTATGGCTAGGGGGATCAGACTATCTACTGGCCAGATGACCAGAAGAAAAATATTACTTCTAAATTCGATTTATCTGTAAATTGGACTATTTTGGTCACAGACAATTTTGCCAATATTAATAGTCTTCTGGTGATTATTCAGCTTAAAAGGTTGCAGGCTTAAGCATGTTTTAATGAAGGAGTTTTACTCGCACCTACAGAATACTTTTCTGTGCCACAAGAGATAAAATAAAGTTTCACACATTCCAGACAATGTCCTCCATCTTATTATGCCTATTGCTATATTGTTATGGAATCTAGAATAGTTCTTTTCATCTTGCTGTTTTGCAACATTGCTTATATTAAATCAAAAGGAGGCAACTCCATATTTACAATGAACCAACTAAAGTAATATATGTATAATATTATATTATATGTAATATAATATGTTATATATAATAATATATTATATAACATATATAATATGTATATAATAATATCACAATATATAATATAAAGTAATATATGGTCATGCTGACTACATTTAACCTGAAGAACAAGATCAGGTATAAAACAAGATCCTAGAAAGAAGGAAACAAGCACGTATTAAGTGCCTAATATGTGCTAGGCGTTGTGCTAAATGCTTTACAAATATCATCCCATCTGATACTCACAACAACTCTGAGAGGTAGATATTCTTATTATCCCCAATTTGTAGTTGGGGAAACTGAGGAAGATAGAGGTTAAGTGACTTGTCCAAGGTGTCACATCTAATAAGTGTCTGTTGCCAGATCTGAAACCAGGTCTTTCTGATTGTAGGCTTACTGCTCTATCCCTTAAGTCACTTAGCTGCTTAGAATTCATGAATAAATTTTGTGTTTCAGACTGATTTTTTTTTTCCTGGGAATAAAAGAGAATGAAAGCGGTATACCAAGCTACCCCTCCCACTACCCTATTCCTTCTTTTGGCTACAGATTATAAAATAGTAGTACAGAACTTTAAGTCTGAAGTTCTTGGTCCATTGCTAATGAGATTCCCATCAGTCTTTCTTTAACTATAAATTCTGAAATAATGTCAGGTATTGAAAATTATTCTTATCAAAGGTCCAACCAGCTGCTAAGAGAGAAACTTGGTTAGCCTGTGAAAGTCTTCTTTCTGATTAGACTAATAATCAGACTAAGAAAAAGAAGAGGTGTTTAATCATTCCGGTTAATAGAAGTATTCATTTTTTTAACTAGTTTAAAAGAAGAATCCTTAGAGAGAGTGGTTTCAGATGGATTGAATGATTTTAGGAAAATGATTCTCTGAAGTGTGCCGAAAGTTAAGTGATTACTATTCTCTGTGATAAACAAAGTGGTTACCTTAACTTTTACCTAAACTCTGAAACTCTATTATGGAATTTTGTCTCTGTGTGTGAATATTGTATGTTGTGAGTAGAAATGGCATGTGTCACAAATATTTGTAAAGGCAGGATAGATTTCTCTTCCTTTGGATTTTCTCTCTTCTATACAGAGATTATTAGAATTAGGATAATTTGTATCCTTTGTGCCTTCAGTGCAGAATACTGATTTTTCTCTTATGTTATAGAAATTTTAATTATCCTTCATTTAATTATAATCTTCCATCATTACATTTCTTTCTACGCCTTTTCCCTCTAAATCTATGCTTCATCCTTAATACAACCTCCTTTTCACTCACCCCTCAGTACCTGACTAGTTTATCACCCCTGTACTGGCTCCATTCTCCTCCATCCCTAATCTTGACCCCTTACTTTAGAGGTTCAACTCTATATTAACCTCTTGAATTATATTCTCTTCCTCCTCATATCCATGTAACCTCATTAAGAGGTCTGAGTGACTGGAAGCATGTGGTGCCCCTTGTGTGTACTACAATGCTCTTCAAAGGAAACGATGACCAACCATCACCTGGAGGATGTAAGAATCATGATTTTCAGAATGTATAGAACTTGAGGGAATTGCTCAGACAATTCAGTCAAGGTGAAGGTAAAATGACTGATCAGGAGCACCAGAAAATATTTTGTTTTGATGTTTTAAGGATCAACCTTATGGGACATTATAATAAGAGTTATGGGTTACTGTTTCATGTTTTAAGTCTTTGTTTATGACTGCTTATGAGTATTTTGTGTTTAAGCATTTCTTTTCTTGTAGAAGAAATAAATACCTAACTTAAGCCTGATTTGTTTTGTATACTAAGTATGTTTTATATGGGATATTGTTCATCCCTTTTAGGGTACTTCTAGACATGCTTCATTCCTAAGATTTGTTTAAAAGATAATGTCTGGAGCCCTACTGAGATGTAGGGTTATGAGTCATAGTGAGAAAAAATTCTCCAGGCCAAGCTCCCTAGGACTAAACGTAGTCTGTGGGAGCCCAAAGTCCAGGCCCCCATAGTTAGACATGGTGCTCTAGCCCCCTTACACAGTGTTTGTACACCTATATGTGGAATATTGTCTCTTACTGTCAGAATGTAAGCATTTTAATGTCTGGGACTCTTTCAATTTTTTTGCGTGCCTAGTCCACCTAATCTTCCTCTTTACCTCTGCCTCTTGATTTCCCTGACTTCTTTCAAGTTCTGATTAAAAGTCCACCTTCCACAAGAAGCCTGTACCAGTATTTTTTTAATGCTAGTGCCTGCTATCTCCAATTATTTCCAATTTGTCCTAAAAATATCCTGTTTGCATCTTTGTTTCCCTATTTACTTGCTATCTTTTTGAAGGCAAGAATTGCTTTTTTTTTTAAACTTTCTATCTCTAGCACTTAGCACAGCATGCAGCACACAGCAGGCACTTAATAAATGCTTGTTGCTCTGATAGTGCCTGATGTAATAGTCATTTAGTAAATGTTTCTTGATTGACATATTCTTTCTTTTGGTGACTTCATCAGCTCCCAGGATTTCAATTTTCATTTCTATGAAAATTCTATCCATGTCTATATATGCAGTCCTAGTCTCTTTCCTGAGACATATTGTCCCACATTACCAACTGACAATTAGATAGTTTGAATTTTATATCCCATTGACATCACAAAGTCAACACGTACAAAACATACCTTGTCTTTTGCCTTACAGTCATTCCACTTTATCAAGGACACTATTATCCATCCAGTCATTCAGATTTCCTTCCTCATTCTTGATCCTTGAAGTCACTGTATCCCAAGTTGCCTGGACTTGTTGACTCTATTACTATAATACCCCTCACAAACATCCCCTTCTCTCCACTCACACAGTCACTACCCTTAGTACAGGCTTCCTTGTCTGGAATATTGTAATAGCTTCCTAAATGGTATCCTAGACACATCTCTCCACTCTACAATCCATTCTCCACATAGCCACCAACGTGATATTCCTTCCCTGTTCCCCCCATCCTCCACCCTTCCAAAAAAAGGGGTCTGATTATGTCGCTAACTAGACAAAAAAAAAATTCTACCAATTCTCTATTGCCTCTAGGTAATACAGCTTAAAATATAAATTCCTCTGACTGGAGTTTAAAACCCATCACCAGTCTACTTGTTTATTTATTTTGTTTCACATGGTCTATTTCATATGTGTCATCCTCATGGTTCTATTTTGCAGCAAAACTGGCCTATTTGCTGTTCCCCATGTGGAATATTTCATCTCCCATCTCTGTGCCTTTTCATAGACTATCTTGAATGTCTGGGATTCACTCCCTCCCATCTCCAGTCCTTAGAATCTCTGGCATCCTTTGAAACTTAGTTCAAGTACCACTTAGTTCAAGATGCATTTCCAGATTCTACAACACTGTTAATCCCCACCAGCCATTACATTGTGATTATTTTGTTTGTATTCTGAAATAACTTGTGTGCCTATGTTGTTTGACCCATTTAATGTAAGCTGTTTAGGGACAGGGACAGTTCTGGTTTTGTCTTTGTAGCCCCAGAACCTGGCACCTAGTAAGTGCTTAATAAATACTTAATTATTTATTATAGGTCTGAACCAACCTTTTGTATTTATCTTTTATTACTTCATATTAATTCCACCTTCTGTATATGTCTTAAAAATACATAAATTTTAAGTTGGTCTATCATACTCTCTTATAAGTTGATTGGTTTTGCTGAATTTTTTTCTATTTTTTTTTTTTTTGGTATGTGTCAGGATAGGGGGAAAATGTGTCTGGAAATGAAAGTGACATAAAAACAAGGGGAAAAATTAAAAAGCTAAGAATATGAAGTGTTAAAAATTAAAATTAGTTTCTGAGCTCCCTATGCCTTCATATTAGTCATCTTGGCAAACCACTTCCTTTCTTTCTCATCAAAACTGTGTTTTCCTTGTCTTCAGAATTTCATTCTAAAATACCTTGTATGTGTCCTTGTCCATAATAAGGTTTTTAAAAAACATATTTGGGAGTTGTTGTTTTTTCTTTTTAGTTTAACTGAATAATCCATGTTGAACAATATAGAAATGCAATAATTCAAGTACAGCCCTTTGCTATTATGCATATTCCTAATGCTGTCAGTCAAATAATATTGTCTGGGTTTAATTATGTACATGCTAAGATATCTTTATCCTGAAGTAACAGTTTTAGTCACAACCCCCCCCCCCCAATTAATATATGATTTCCATAGAAATATAAATTAAAAGATTATATCCACATTGTAAATTTAAAAGTGTATCAGTTGATGTCCTTTGAACCTGATAGCAGTATGAGTTTAAAATTTTAAAGGGAAAACTAGGCATTAGCAGATTTTTGGTGATACTGTAGTTAAATGGACCCTAAAGACAAAAGGTGGAAAATCTAATCAAGTCAGTTTAGAAACTGAAGTTAGGTAAATTCTAAGAGGGAGAATGGTAATGGGGGAAGGGTTGAAATGTTCTATTAATGAAATTTCTAGCTGCTTGTCTGTTTAAAATTTCCTTGTATTTATTATGAAATATTTCACAATTAAAGGTCCCCCCAAATTGTCCGTAGGTGACATACTTGGCCCAGACTGCCAATAGATAAGCCCAAGAATTCATTAGCTTCTTATAGTGCAGCATTTTATAAATCTAGCTGTTTCTAGGCCTGGGCCCCTTGGTCAGAAACACTGGGGAAGACACTGTTTTTCTTTTTCCTCCTGACTTGGAGGTAGCTTGTCAATACTCATAGAGATGGGCGTGGCTTTTTTGGCGAAGCCAATTTCTTCCCAGAAGAGCTGATAGAATTATGAGCTGGGGAAGAGGCATAAATTACCATTAGCCAGTATAAGGTTAGAGGCTCTGACTATCAGAAGAGATTCTAGAGAGCAAAACCTAAATAAAAGTGCACAGAGCAGGGATTGTGAGAAACATCATTTTGTTCTCTCACCTTTGATATCCCAATCAGAGGAAGAGTGAGGAAGTAATATGAGCGATGACTGAGTGATTTGAAGGACTCTCCAAACTGATACGGGTACCAGGCAAGCTAATCGTGTAAAACTTGCTTTAGACAGTTGTGGCCAGTGTGATTGCAAGTGAAGCCCCTGTCTTTGGCCATGTGTTGCATAGTACTCTCATCTCCCTGTAGAAAGGTTACAAATTCCCTTGGCACACAATCAAGGTCTGCAGAGCCGGCATTCTGCCAAACACAGAGCAATACTCTCATTTTTACACCTTTCTCTAGTCTGTCTATTTGAAGACCATAACGAATTCCTCCCCCGCCCCACCTGCCTTGGCGTGTCTTGGGAATGAAACATATTTGCCCTCTGCTGGTGGGAAACAAGATGGTACAGTGATTGAACCCAGAGATGTGTAAGACAGTGCAATTTGAACAATAGGGATGATAATGCAGGAAAGCTTGGGGTATATTTATCAATGAAAATTAGATACTTGTTCCCCTTCTCTCTTTCTGTCATCCCAATCGTCCTATGAAAGCTCTGCAGTCTTTAATCAGACCCTGAATCGTGGCAGTAATTCATACTATTTTCCGGGTGACACCTTACTGAACCCTACTTAACCTCTGCTCTCTCTTTTACTATCGAAATGAAGGACAGCGAGTGTAACAAAAGAGCTTTGCTTTTCAGGCCGATTAAGCACTAGGCAAGACATTTAGTCAAATCCTTCCACTTGCTTGTGATACTAATCCTATGTGAACAAAGAGCTACTTCTTTCTTTGTTCGCTGGGAGATTTAGCTGAAGAAAAAAAATGCAGCAAAACCAGTCAGATCAGGGATTAAGGTGCCCTGACTTTTCCGTCAGGCAAACTCCTGAGAAAGGCTAAAACAAGAGCGACGCCAGGCGGCAAAGGACTCTAAGGGAAAAGACAATAAACTGCCACTAAAGAGAGAAATCTTTTTGCCTCTTCAAGAGGTTAGCTGTAGCGGACAATTAGAGTGCGTCTGCCTAAGGAAAGGTAGGGTTCAGGTGATAGCCGAGAAGGAAGGGTTTCAGCGAAGTGAAACATTAATCATTCTCAGCTACTTCATACACCGACAAACAAGCCAAGATTCAAGACAATGTATTTGCATACCCCGGACATCACTTAAAAAAAAAATCAGCCCATCACGCGGTTCTTGGAGACGGATCAGATTGGTCAAGTAAAACGTCAGTCCTGGAGGAACCAGAACAGAGTCACGTGACAAGGTAGGGCGGTGTCGCTGTCCGCGTCAGCAGTGCTGAACTCCAGAGCAACCACTGCGTTTCTTCTGCATTACTGACTACTTCCGGGAGCGCTGCGTCAGGCTCTCTCGACAAAAAACAAGCCCATATGCCATCTGGTGGTAAGCGAAGAGAATGATTTTGATTTAGAAAAAAAGAGAGAGAAAACTGATTTTTAATACTTAAGAATTTTTAGTCTGGGCTGTTCTTGCATTTAAGTATGGAAGGTTGACAGGTCAGAAATATTCGTTGCTAGAGAAAACAAGTCAGTCTGGATTTTTCTCAACTTGACTTGATTACTAGTCTAAATGGATCCCTAAACATCACCTCCCTTAAGCCCACAAGTTTTCTTTAAGAAAACAGGAGGTTGAGAAGAATTTCTGTATTTCTAACTTGTCTCAGATGCTCCCTAGAAGTGTAATTATGGGCAAGTCACTTCACCTCTTTCAGTGTCAGTTTACTTATCAGTAAAATAGGAATAATAATAGCACCTGAACCATAGGAGTGTTGTGAGGATCAGATGAAATAATATGGGTAAAGCACATTGCAGGTCTTAAAAATAATATGAATGTTAGCTATATAATTGTATTTATTACTATTGAAACGAAACCACTGTTATTGAAGTTGTGATATAATCCAACTCTTCTCCAAAGCAGTTTGGGGTTATGGGAAGAAAATGACTAAAATTTCCATATCCTTTGAGTGACAGATATCACGGGTAAGCATATATCACAAGGAGGTCAATGATAAGACAAAAAAAGTGACATATACACCAAAATATTTTTGCAGCGCTTTTTGTAATAGCAAAGGAATGGAAACAAAGTAGATATCCACTGATCCCAATCAATGGTTAAACAAGTTGACTAAGTAATTTTGAGTATTATAAATACCCAAATTAACTACAAAAGACCTATGCAATAAGATACTATCTGCATCCAGAGAAAGAAATGATAAATAGTATGTATAGAATGGTTTTACTTATACACCTATACATATTTTTGTCTAATGGTAGCCATTTCAGACTTGGGGGGGGGGGAGAGAAAAAACGTTAAGAAAAGAAAGCTATGTGGTAACTTTAATATATGTATACATTTAAAAGGAATAGCAAGTTGTATATAATATCTACTGCAGTTTCATGTGCCACGATCCTTTCCCTCCCCCCATTCTGTTATGTTATGGAAATGCTTGTTTTATTTCTTAAGTTCAGAATAAAATAAATGTAAAATTAAGAAAAATAGAATGGAATTGGGAAAAACAAGTTATGTAGCATGATTATAATAACTTATTAACTGTGCTGTAATAAAGATAAATGTAATGAATACAGAGAAGTGTGAGAACACAAATAAACTGATGTCAAGTTAATCAAACAGAACCAGGAAAACAGCAACAATGTAAATGGACAGAACAAAAACATGATTTAAATGAAATACTGCAAAATCATGATGGAAAAGCTTGACGCCAAAGAAGAAATATAAGGAGTTTCACCTCTCTCCCTTTTTTGCAGAGATGGGGGACTCCAGGTGTGTAATGCTGCATATAACATCAGACTCTTTTAATATGTTAGTTGGATGGAAGTGGATTGGTCACTGTGGTGGGCCAGTCCTTGGAACTTGTATAGATACTCCCTGCCTGTGTCCAGGAGTTTATATTATGTGCTGAAGAAGAATTCTCTAATTGGCTGGGATGGAGTCAAAACTAACTAACTAACTAACTAACTGACTGACTGACTGACTGATTGACTCTCTCTCTCTCTCTCTCTCTCTCTCTCTCTCTCTCTCTCTCTCTCTCTCTCTCTCTCTCTCTCTCTCTCTCTCTCTCTCTCTCTCTCTCTCTCTCTCTCTCTCTCTC
>CM053581.1:319698186-319763028 GCA_028627135.1 Pseudochirops cupreus | reverse complement strand
CTTCTTTTTTTTTTTTTACTTCCTTTCCTGGGTAGATGAATGAGCTTCAACCTCAAGGTAGCAGTGTGCAGCTGGAAACCTTGTGAGTTCAGGAGATTCAAAAGTCCCACTAGGGTGTATTACAGCTTAATTGTCCATTATAATGGCTATAACATATGACAGTGTCTACATCAGGAGCAGTGAGACACTCCTGACAAAAGGAAAAGTAATAATAGTCACTCAAGGGTAGGTAAATTTAAGGAATGAGACCTCCTGTGACCCCTTGTAACTTCTCAAAAAAGTGCTAGTTATGAACTCAACAGAGGTATAGATTCTAAATTAGACTGTCCGTCAGCACGGAGATGCACCTAAGGAATACTTGGTAAAGACTCCATGGAGGGAGAAAAGGACTCTTGGTGCCATGAGTTGTGAGGTAACCTCCTCTGTCTCATATATTTTCAACAAATGTTCTTTGTACTTTAAATTCAAGTCCATTTTCTTCAGGGACTTTGGGTGGGTAAGGAGAGAGAGTGGGCCACAGCTTTGGAGGGGGAATGTTTTATATTAATTGTTCTTGCTATACTTTCTCAGTAAAGTTCTTTTCTAAAAGCTAATGTCATATTGAAGTTGATTTTTAATGGGAACCACATGAGTGAGGGATCATGAGGTATAAGACATTAAGTACAGCACATTAGGTTTATCTCTGGGAGGTAAACATTAGGACTCCTCTGGGAGTCCCACCCTGTGAATCCAAGGGCCTAGTTATGGGAGAGGTTCAAGAGAGGGTGCCAGAGTTGGTTTTGTTGAACTGATTTTTTCTTTTTTTTTATTCTTTGTTTAAGGGGTGACTCTCTAAGGAGAAAGAGAGATACGTAGGGAAATATTGATGATGTAAAAACAAAAAGAAATAAAAATTCATTAGTGATGAAATTTCTGAAAAAATAATTCTAAAGAATATGAGCATTTTTCTCCCTAAAGAAGAGGAAAAGATTGTTTCATACAGACAGGTATAGAAAATTCATGTGAAGCAGATTCATTGGTTCATAAAATAGAAAAAATTCAGTGTGGAAAGGAAGAAATTGTCTAGTCCAAACTCCTCCCAAAGTGAATTAAAGAATTCTTAGATGCTAACCAATACCCCCCAAATTATCTCTCTTCTTGTTGAGATGGCTAGGAATATAAATTTCAACAGTTTCAAAGTTTGAAAATCTGAATCATGCTATACTTTGTTTTGGTTTCTACTTGGTATCTTAGGTCCCTATGATAACATTATAATCAATTCTACAAGGTTCCTCAGCTAGTTAATTGTTAACTAGGATTATTTTGATAGACAAAAAAGCTAAACTAAAGAAGAAAAATGGCCTTAAATCTTTCATACCTATAGACCCTATGCTTCTAGAAGGAAGTATTGCACTTCATCTAAAGCTTTTTTTTCTTTGTAGAAACATTGTGAACTAATAAATGATATTTTTTACATTATCAGACATGGTCTTCGTATCAAATACTTTTTCATAATTTCTTTTCATTGTCACAAGGGAGAATTCATCCTGGAAGGTCTGGGAGTCTTGATGACATAGAAAAGGCATCAGTACAACATATTAAAACATTGTTGGTCAGCAAAAGTAAGGATCCCTTTCTACCCTGGCATAATGGTCTGATCTCCACTCCCCATGTAGGGCTTGGACCCATTGAGTCAACGCCTTTTGCTAAAGACCCTAGGGTGCCTTGCCTCTTTCTTTTGTGTTTCCTTTTCTCTAGAAATCAACCTCACAAATAGTGGAAGGTCCAAGAAAATCTCTGAGTGATAGTGACAAAGGTAGCATCAACTGGAATGATTTCAGTTTACAATATATGTCACAAGATGGATCTGTCAACAAGGAAAGCATTGGCATCAGAGAGGGAGGCCTCCAGAAGAGTTGCTTGTATTTTGCTTGAGTGTTTTCCTGGATAATGCCAGTGTAGAAATAAGAGATAATAATGAATAAACGTATTAAATCAATAATTTATTTTATTTATGAAGTCAATAAATTTATTAGACATTTGCTATGTGTCAGACATTATGCTAAATACCAGGGAAACAAAGAAATGTATAAGATAGTCCCTGTCATCAAGGAGCTGGTGGTTGTTGGGCGGGAATTCTAAATTTATTTTGAACTCATTTAAAAATACTTACAGCATCTTTCCAATATCAATATGGAAAGTCAATAGGCATAAAGAACAAGAGGATTCTCTTTCTTTTTTTTTTTCCAAAGGAACATAATAAACCCATAAAACTTCAATGTTGTCATAGGAGGAACTTTAATTTTGTTCTGATCCCTTTCAGCATTCCTGATATGCTGTGAAACATTATATTTAGGTCCATATAGTGAACAATTAAAGACATTGTGAATGAAAATATGAAATGGGAAATACTCAGTGGAGCTACAGTATATCAACATACCCAAGATCAGACATCCTCTTTTTTCTAAGACACTGATTAATGAATAAACCAAAAGTGAAGGAGGGGAGATAATGAAAGAGCAGAATTCTGGAAAAGAGTAGTAACATTTAAAACTTAAGATATGATGGCTTTAATTTAAAATATCAATCTATTGCTAATCCCTTTAGACTCAAGCAGCTCATGTAATGATATCAGACAGAAAAGAATTTTCATTTCTCTAATTTTTCTCTTCCTGAAGACATAGGAAATCTTCACAGATTTCTCAGGTGAGCCATGTGCAGGTGCAATCCCACCAATGATAGACATATAAAATAAAACATTAATCTTTTGTTTACTAAGTTTCCATCTATAAAGCTGATTAGATAAAGAAATACATGTAGATATAAAAGAGTAGGTTATGATAAATTTATACACTGATAAGTCACATGATTTGAGATAGGGCTAGAAGATTGATCTGAGCTTTAATGTGACCAAATTAAAGATGGAGTCAAGGCCCATGTCACAAGTCTCCTCACAGTCTCAAAATTATATAAGAAAATCCTCACCAAAGTTCTGAGTTGCCAATGGCAACTCAGTTTGTGATGTCATTTCTTGAAAAAACTGAAGATCTGAGTCACTGAGCAGAAAGTTGCTTTACTCAACCTCAGTATCAGTTGGTTCTTTTAAATGTCAATTTTCTATCAAAAGTTCATCACAAGATGATATCAACATCTATCTCATTAAACTCTCTAGGTGGTAGGATTCTTTTCTTGTCTCTTGAGCATACACACCTGTGCCCATTTATCCAGTACTTCCTACATGTGAAATCTCCCTGGAGATATTTTGTTTTCATCTTTCAGAAAAGAATATGCTTCCCACCAAAGTCCTTTACACAGTCAAGTGGTTTAATATCATAAACTATTATTTTATCAGTGGAAATCACATTAAAGAAGGAGCATTAACATCTATTTTGCCCCTGCATTTCAAGTACCACAAGACCTTTCCATATCCATCAAAGCCAAAACCTTTCATATGTGTTATCTCTCTTATTAGGATAGGAGCTCCTTGAGATTGGGGACTATCTTACTTTTCTATTTGTGTCCCCAGCATTTAGCACAATGTTTTGAAAATAGCAAGTACTTAATAAATGTTTCCTTTATTCATCTGCCCACACCAGGATGTTGAAGTTTCATTAAATGTAAACCATCAATTACAAACCAAGAGGGATGTGAATAATTTTTCTTACAGACTTACAGATAGGCTAATTCTTGTGGAAAGTATCATACTGGTACTCTGAGTTAATTCTCTACCTTTCTCAGAAAACAGTTGACTAGGTCCTTGAGTTTTGCTAAAGAGGTGGAAAACATAAACACACACAATATCTACTTCTGGTAAATCAATGGGCAAAACCAACTCTGAGACACAGAAAATCAGTGGAAAGGAGAAAGAAGTGAGTGATCAAAAAAGGGGCTGGGCTATCAAGTTGGTTAGTGAAATGGGGATGCTTTTTTCCACAGCGTCTCAATTTTCTCTCAGAGGAAATTAAGAAAGCATCTGTTGTGAAGGACAGTGTTGCCTGGGAAGGTCCAGCTGGTTGCCACAACAACAGAGAACATTGCATCCTTGTCCAACAACCCTCAGACTGATACTCTTCAGAAAAAAGGAGTTGACTATAATTGGAACACTAGGTACTTCCTTTGCAAATGCTCTTGAAAAATTCTTTGGAGCTGTAGGGAAGCTAGATAACCTGATGACTTTCCAAAAATTTGCCAGGTTTGGGAAATGATTGTCAAAATCCTGAATTTCTTTTTTTACATAAATGCCATCAATCTTGGTGTAGAGAAAAGATGCTCATCCAAAGACATCACTCATACTCTCCCCTTCTCAAGAGACAGTTTAAAGTTCATTCACCTGGAAGTTGGAATTTGGTTCTCAGGGCACTTAACATTGCCCTGTACAGTTCTGGGGTGACTCTCTTTTGCCTGTATATTTTCAGAGGTACTTAAAAGAACACTGGATTTGGAATCCCAGGTCCTGAATTAAAATTCTGACTGTCATTTTTAGTGGCTATGTGACTCTGACCAAGTCATTTAAACTATTTGGGCTTAATTATTTCATCCATAAAATGAAGAAATGAGCTAGGTGATCCTTAAGATCCTTTAGTTAGTCAGAACTAAAGCATATAACTACAGTTTATGAGTGATTTTAATACTTATACAATTATAGTACATTTAATAAAGGAAATCCCCCACCATTCAAATGATCAACCTTAAATGGGATTGGAAATTGATTAATCAATTTGCAATGTGTAAGGATATGCGATATTAAAATATGATATTTTATAAGCAGGAGCCTACTTCACACACTGCATATTACTTCTTAGAGAATGCAGTCCATTGTGTTTCCTCCACATTACTGGAGGTTACCACTTTTTTTTTTTTTTTTTTTTAGTACTCTTTGGCCCTACCCCTGGGGCAGATTTCTTGTCAGTAAGCAGCTCTGGAAGTTTTTGTGAGATTCCTAAGGAGGATAATGGACACTATCAGAATCATAATTCAATTTTACTTTCTTTTCAGTTCTGGGGTTTCTCTCCTCTCTCCCCCTCTCCCCATTGACAAAGTAAGAAAAACAAAACCGTTAGAAATATGCAGTCAAGCAAAACAAATACCCGAATTAGCCATGTCTAAATCTCTCTCTCTCTCTTTCTCTTAATCTCTCTCTCTTTCTCTTACTCTCTCTCTTTCTCTTAATCTCTCTCTCTCTCTTTCTCTCTCTCTCTCTCTCTCGTCTGATCCCATCCCCTCTATCTGGAAATGGATGTCATGTTTCATCCCGAGCCTCTCACAACTGTGATTGGTTCCACATTGTCAGATTTTTTGACCAACTCCAACTCCAATTAGTGGAACGAAACGTGAGTGTCCCAGCGCCAAACGTGTTCCCGGTCTGCATTTCTCTTCGCCCTTGTAAACACTCAATCGGTTCCAGAGCGGTCAGAAGCCAAGGTGTTCTTGATTTCCATAACTCTGTAGACCCTCCTCTTCTTGGTTTGCCTAGAGGCCCGGCTTCCCAGTCAGCAGGTGCTCTACACCTTTACCCCTTCATGAAATAGTTTCTTTGACGCTTCAACCTTTTCCGAAATGTAATACAATGCTGCCACCTGGCGGACCTTCTGAGGCTTTCCTAATAAACATTACGTCTTCCAGTTTCTGAGATGACTACAGATCTAATAATAAATGCCTGGTGCGGACAGGGAATTCAGGAGCCCAATGAAAACATTCTTCGCCTGTGCGCAAAAACATCTTGCATCTCTGGGCTGATACCGCCTGTGGCCGCTGTGGCACAAGGTTGAATCAAGGGGAAAGCAGAGCAGACAGGCGCCATTGCTAAGCTACGCAGAGAGAGTGAAAGAAGATCTCCGCCAGGCTGCAGTTCTACCTTGCGCCCTTCACCCGATGGCAGCTCTACAGGGCAAACTTCAGGCTAACAGGCAAATAGTGGTCCTTCTCCTCTTTCTGCGCGTGTCCGAGGGTGACGCGGGCACAGTGAGGTATTCGGTGGCTGAAGAGATGGAGAGCGGTTCCTTTGTGGCCAACGTAGCCAAGGACCTGGGGCTGGAGACCGGAGAGCTGTTGGCCAGAGGGGCGCGGCTAGTTTCAGATGACAGCAAGCAGCATTTTCGACTCCACCGCAAGACTGGAGATCTGTTCGTGAAAGAGAAGTTGGACCGGGAGGAGCTGTGCGGGAAAGCGGACCCGTGCGTGCTGCGCTTTGAAATCGTGCTGGAGGAGCCGCTGCAGTCCTTCAGAGCCGAGGTAAGGGTTTTTGATATCAATGACAATGCCCCAGTGTTTCCAAACCACGGGCCACTTTTAAAGATCCCTGAAAGCACTCCCCTGGGCTCTCGGTTTCCTTTGCAGAGTGCCCAGGATTTGGACGTGGGGCTCAATGGCCTTCAGAATTACTCTCTGAGCGCCAACACCTATTTCCATTTGCATACTCGTTTCCGCAGCCACGGCCCCAAGTACGCAGAACTCGTACTAATTAAACCCCTAGATCGAGAGGAACAATCCCAGATCAACTTAACTCTCACGGCAGTGGACGGCGGCTCCCCGGCTAAATCTGGAACAGCTCAGATACTCGTCGTGGTTCTTGACGTCAATGACAACGTACCTCAGTTTTCTCGGTTGGTGTACCGCGCCCAGATCTTGGAGAATAGTCCCAATGGTTCTTTGGTAATCTCAGTGTCTGCTACCGACGTAGACGAGGGCACTAACCGGGAAATAGCATATTCTTTGACTCAAAACCCAGAAGGAATTCTTCAGACTTTCCATATCAACTCTGAAAATGGAGAAATCCGACTCCGAGGGCCAGTGGATTTTGAAGCCACTGAGAACTATGATATTGACGTTCAAGCCATTGATGGTGGGGGCTTGTCTGCTCACAGCAAAGTCCTTGTGGAAGTGATGGATGTGAACGACAATGCCCCGGATGTACTGGTCACCTCCATTTCAAGCCCGATCCCAGAGGACTCTCCACTCAATACTGTCGTGGCCCTTTTTGGTGTGCGGGACCGTGATGTTCGAGTAGGAGGGAAAATCACCTGCTTCCTTCAAGGAGATCTTCCGTTTGCTATCAAACCGACGTTCAGAAATTCCTATTCCTTGGTCACTGGAGGGACCCTTGATCGCGAGAAAGTCCCAGGATATAACCTGACTATCGTCGCAATGGATACAGGAACTCCTAGACTGTCCACAGAGACGATCATCGAAGTGCTGATATCCGATATTAATGACAATCCCCCTGTGTTTAAGGAGGCGTCTTATACCATGACTGTCAGCGAGAACAACAGTCCCGCAGTTTTTATTGGTAAAGTCCAGGCTGAGGACCTAGATTCTGAGGAGAATGCCCAGATTACTTATTCACTGCTTCCTCCCGAAAGTGGCGATCTCTCTGTCTTCTCCTATATTTCCATTAATTCAAACAATGGGAAACTCTATGCTTTGAGATCCATGGATTACGAAGCTATCCAGGCCTTTCAATTCATAGTGAAGGCTGTAAATGGTGGTCCCCTGCCTTTGAGCAGCCAAATTATCGTCCGAGTAGTTGTCTTGGATGTCAACGACAATCTCCCAATGATCTTGTATCCACTGCAAAATAGCACTTCGCTTTGCAATGACCTGGTACCCAGGGCAGCAGAGGTGGGTTACTTGGTGACCAAGGTGGTAGCTGTTGATGGAGACTCTGGTCAGAATTCCTGGCTTTCTTATGAGCTGCTCAAGGCCACAGACCTTGGGCTGTTTTCCGTGGGACGGCAAAATGGAGAAATTAGAACCTTGAGACTGATATCGGAGAGAGACCAAATGAAGCAAAAAATGGTCATTGTTGTTCGGGATCACGGACAGCCAAGCCTCTCAACCACCGCCACATTGAATATTCTACTGGTGGATGGCTTCTCTGATCCCTATGTACAGCTTCGGGATCAGTCCAAGCGGGAGAGGAAGACAAACCCCTCCACCAAATACCTGGTCATTTCGTTGGCTGTTCTTTCCTGTCTCTTTCTGTTTTCAGTCACTGTAATCTTTCTCATTCACATCTATCAGAAGATCAAATATCGAGAAAAACAGTTTACTACATCTGAACACTTCTACTATGACTGCAGTTTCCCTACTCATTTGATAGATGGGCAGAGTGCAGAGACTCTGGGCCGGGTCTGTCCTTATGAAGTGGGCTCGGCTACTGGCACTAGTAATAGCGAGTTTCGGTTTCTCAAACGATTCATGCCCAACTTCCCAAATCCTTCCGCTGTGGTAGAAAGAACTAAGGAAGAAAGCGGATCCCATTTACCTGCCAACTTGGATCTGAACAGCCCAAGGAGGTCACAGGGCTGTCCCAGAATGTCTGATGAATATATGTAAGTCCTTGTTACTGGATTAAGTGAACGGTAGATTGTGAAAATGAGCCTCTATTCAATTTAACTACATCCTGTGTAACACCTGGGTCCTTAAGTCCTGCTAAGGGCAAACCTAGATCCTGTCTTGGAAGTGAATGTAGCAAGTGATTTGCTCAGTACAACAGAAAGATGAAGCTCTCCAGAGGTAAGAGCTCTAGTTTTCCAACATCTGGAATCCCATTGAGGACGTGAATTAATAGCTGAATAGTTTGGTAAATATCAGAGAACTAGGAACCTTCAACTTTCTTCTGCTTCCTTTTTAATGAGTGATTCCTTCACTTGTGCACAAACTGGAAAGAGATCAGCTCCGTCTCCACTGGCTCCATGGAAACCAACACGAGGTTCCTTACTTTAAAGTCTTCAAATGTCTCCACAAGTGGGCCATACCCAAGGGAGAAGACTCCCAATCCCTCATATTCAGACTTCTTCCATTTTTGCCCTTCTGTGGGTGGTTAAGAAAACTTGGGGAAGAGCTTTCTGTTATGTCAAACCCTTCTCTTCAGGATAAAGAATGATAATCAGAAAATCAGTGGTATGTTTGCTCTTATCCAGAAATCTCTGAATTCATTGATCAGACAGCTGCTATCTACTTAGTGAAGTCCTTTATTCATAGTAATCAGTGATAAGCATTTGAGAAAATCTGATGACTGGTAAACACCAGAAGAAGAACTCTCAAAAGCAGCAATGAAAAGCAAAAGGAAATAGGTGTCAAAAGAGCTAAAGGAGAAGTGGAATGTACCTTAAGTTGTGGAGCACAAATTTCTGCAGTACTAAACTGTAGTTCACTTCCTTGACAAGATAAACTCATGTCTATATTGGATCATCTTAAGTCTCCCTCTCTTGATTGCAGAAATGATCTTCTTGTGTTTAGATATTCAGAAGATGTCTACTTGAGGAAAATTGTAACTATTTTTTTTTCCATAGGGACTGTTTTGTTAATTTTCTTACAACCTCACACTTCAGGAAGTCAATTTAGGATCTAATTAGAGATTAAAGGCATCAGTGAAATAAGATAAAACCAGCAACAAAATTAAATTATGAGACCAACACTCCTATTAAAGAGAAGCTCTTGAATCCAGGTAGATGTTGGTAAGTGGAACAAAGTTTTCACAAAGAATAGGTATTTACTCTAAGCAGTCTTGAAGAATGGAATTTGCAGATCTTCAAAAATCACACAATAATTGAAGTAATTGTATTTCAAAGTCTACATAAAACAAAATCTCTGGGAAAATTCATTTTAAAAGTCTGGCTGTGAAACTGATTCCTGAAATTTACCATTGTGCTAGGCCCAGGCCTTAGGCAAGTAGAGTATTCTGCAGAAGAACGTTTCCATGGCAAAGACCCACTTCCTCTTTCTTAGGAATGTCTATATTTAGTCAGAGTGAATCTCTAAGAGAGCTGAGGTCAGTATCAATTGGCCACAATCAGGATACTTTGAATAGCCAGATTTTTTGAGGGAAGCTCCAATCTGGTAAAGCCTGCAGTTCTCCAGGAAGATATAGTAAGTTTTCCATAAATGCTTATAGATGATGTTGAAAAGCAAAGTAGGGTAATGGAAAGACCTAGATCTAAGTCTTAGCTCTAACGTATACTACCTTTGTCATAATGATCAAATAACAACTTCTCTCAGTTTTCTCACCTGCAAAATTTACCAAATACTGCTTTTACTAAGTGTTCATGGGTTTGTTGTGTGGTAAGTACTATATAAAAACTAGCTATGGTGATAGTGATGATGATGATGACACTGATGATGATGGTGATGATGATGATAATGTGATAAATTGGTATGGTCCTTGAAGACCCAGGTCCTCCTCCACACCATGATGTAGTAACATAGGAGGAATTTGTTAGAGGACCAAAAACCCAATTCTATTAGTAACTTAATATATGAAAGGTCTATAAAATTAGACACATTCTTCCTTGCTCATTTTCTTGGAGATGTCAATGCTAATAATTTACTGGTTAAAATTAGGAGGATGGAGAAGCCTGTCCATTGTTTTATTGTTAAAGTTTTTCCCTCTTCTTTCCCTGATTTCAGTGGCCCTGATTTTTGATTCTCAAGTCCAATTCCTATCTTTGAACTCTCTGGGACAAAATGAAAACTGCTAAGATTTCCTAACATATCATTCTTAACATGAATTGGTTTTTGGAAAGCAAATTAAGAAATAGTTTGTTGATCTTATTTGTGCAAGTTTTAATATTCTATTATGCAAGTATTAATATCCAGTCATTTACAAAACACAAAAAAGAAAATATTTTAGTGAACATATTTCTTTCTCTAATAGCAGTCTTAGTGACTGAGTGCCCTAATGATGAATAATTTGCTTCTGATGAAATTTCATTTATGTGCCTTGTTTCATGAGAATATGGTAAATGCAACTCCACATGATCCTTTCTGGGAATAAGTGTGTTCTGTGCTTTTAATATCATTAATCTACTTCAGGCTTTGGTTTTGTATCTCTTTGAATGGTGTTATCAATACATTTGTTGAATTTGAATTTGATCTTAGACAATTCCTTAACCTTCCTTTCTCTTGCTTTCCTCATTTGTAAAGTGAAGATGTTGGACCAACTAGTTTCTAAAGCCCCCCCCCCCCCCCAGCTCTTAAAACTCCATGGCCCCATACTTTAAAATTATTGATTGTATTTTTTTAACATCATGTTTCTTAAATATGTTTTAAATTTTTTTAAAGGTTTGCTATTTTTGTGGGGCTTTTTTTTTGCATATTGGGGGTATCAAGATTTTTTTCTACATACAAGTATCTCCAGTTTCATTAGGAAAGATATGATGAAACTATGTTTAAGCTGTGTTTAAAAGATTTGTTTCTTTGTTACTTTGAGAGTGTTACTGAATCTATAATAGCCATTTTAGTAATCATTTCTGAGTATAGCCAGGGTCAGTCTCAACTAACCAGTGCCCAAATCTTCCCTTTCTCTTTCAACTCCCCCATCAGTTTAGGGTGCTGTAATCAATTTTAATCATCTTAAAATGGCTGGAAAGAGCAAGTTAAATCACACTGAAGGTGCCTTATCATTCTCTGACCCAGCAAGAAATAGTCCCTTCATAATCCCAGTATTAGAAATTGGTATCACTTAAGAATTGTGAGAAGGTGTCAGTCAACACCAGTGATGCTGATGCTCCTTCCCACACCCATGCACTGGTTTTGGGGGTAGAAATCCAGAGGAGGAACTGTGGGGATGATTCTCTCTCTCTCTCTCTCTCTCTCTCTCTCTCTCTCTCTCTCTCTCTCTCTCTCTCTTTCTCTCTCTCTCTCTCTTGAGGGGGGAAAAGTTTTGTATTGAAGGGGAAAAGTTCCACAATAGGGAGTGTCTAGCTTGGTAGGAAGAATGCAGAAATGGGCCTATTGGGTAACTATCTCTATTTTAACAGTCATCAATACATGGAGGATACCATATGAGAAAAACTGACATACTGGAAACTATAATTGTCCCTGGAGGTGCTATGGTTTTTAATTATAAAATATATATAATGTTTTTAGATTCTTATTTTTCAGTAATTTTTTGACATATTATAGCCACTGTGCTTGTAAGTGACAATTGACACCAGCAAAGAAAGTTTCTACCAGTTTATCTGGGTGTTAGACAAGTAAAATATGAAATACCTCATTGCATAGCACAAATTTTTCATACCATGAATGTTACATCATGATTATACGAAAAACCTAGAAGCAATTATACCCTAATTGTTGTTGGGTGTAGCCTCAGTTTATAAGGGAAATGTTTTTGTCTTTAATAAGCAAAGTGATATTCTAAGAGACCCATTTTTCATCACCACAGAGATTTCTTGCAGACTTTCAGCCTTTTGCTACTCTGCTGAGGTCATGGATTTCTCTCTCTCTCTCTCTCTCTCTCTCTCTCTCTCTCTCTCTCTCTCTCTCTGTCTCTGTCTCTCTGTCTCTCTCTTTTTCTCCTTTGCATTTACTTGCATATATACATGTTACATATCCCCAGTAGAATGTGAGCTCCTTGAATGAAATAACTATTTTGTTTATATATAATATCCCCAGCACTATACATGGTGCTTTTAATAGATTTGATGCTTAAATATGTTTCTCAGATTGATTGTTTGGGATTTAAATGTTAAGTAGAACAAATTAGAATAAGTTTTGAGAGGAGGAAAGTGATCTCTCTTTTTCTATGAAGAGACAGGGGAAGTACTTATTTTTGAGTGGATCAGGGAAAAGATCCCAACTTTCATGCACATGAGCAACATCACTTTGACTCTGTTTTGCCTTTTGCAAAAGAGGGCATCATAAATATGCAAAGGAAAATCCAAGTGTTTCCTTACCAGAGAAAGAAGTCTTTGGTAGATGAGAAAAGGGACCTTCAATGACTTTTGTCATGGACATCAAGCTTTCTCGAGGTTGCCTGAGATAATAAGAGACATGAACATATACTAGAAAGGCCTGAACTCTAAGTGAAGGGAATCCAGGTGAGCTATAAAATAACATTCTAATCAAGGTCTAAGAATAAGATTGGAGATTAGAAAGCATTGAATAATATGTAGCCATTTTACAAAACGTACCACAATTTTCCTGCTTATTTCTGTATACACTGTGCTAATAAAAATATTTGTCAAAAACAGAATTTGAACAGAAATTAATTTTAATCTACGATGATATTATCTATAGTTGATGCTTAATCATTTATACCATAAGACTTTAACTGAGATACCATGTAACAAGAGCTTACTACAAGTACAAACAGAACAGCTTTTGGGGCAATGAATTTACACATCCATGTATAATGATCTTAGTGACATCAAGGAGGCCAATGGAAAATGATTATATAGTTTCTAGTGAACTCAGTACCCACTAGACTCAGTGAGAGCAAGGTTTCCTCTCCCACAAAAAGATTCTTCCTCTGGACTCCCACAGACCTGGTTCAACCCTGAAGGAATGTGGACACTTAAGAGAGAAGTCAGTTTTTCCCTCTCTTTCTCTGACTTTCTTTACCCACACCTGGGAGCCCTAGGGAAAAAAAATAATGTAAACCTTAGGTTTGGCTTTACCTAGACAGCTATTTATTTATTCCACCACAATAGAAATGCTTAAGACACAAAAGCAATAGAAATACTTAAAACACAAGCACACATTGACAAAGCCTTAAAACATGAAACCAATAACTCCTATAATACTCTGCTGCTAAGTTGCTTCCCAGCAACTCTAAAATAGCAAAACATGAAACATTTTGTGGGACTGCTGAATAACTATTTCATCTTCACCATGGCTCAGCACTTACTGGTGATTTAATTCAAGATCTTTGCCTCTGGAAAGCCAAAGTATAGCTTGAATTCGCCATCCTATTGGAGTTCATGTCCATGAAGTTTGCAGTTGTAGAAAACTCCTGATACCAACTAGTTGTAACTAAGGAACCAACAAATTCCTGAACTCTTGAAGTACGAACTCCCCAAAATGCCATGTTTCCTAATTCCTATTTGTGATGTTCAAGGAAAGAGACACAAAACTCAAGAGGCAGAAACTGGAACTCCATTCTCAGATTTATCTAGATCAGTGCATGTACTCTCAATCAGTACATATACAAGCAAGCACCACAATCCCTAGAAGGATGAGGAACCCATTCTCCCTCATGGAAAGTCCTCAAGAGAGCCTCACAGAGTCCACTCATACTTGAAAGATAGAAAGTGAGATAGCACTAAAGGGCAATGTCATTCCTTTTAAGGTCCCTCTACAGTGGGATACATTCTTTTTGAATCAATGACAAATTATCTTTGACACAGCATCCCATTATGGGTTAGAGGGAGACACATTTCTTTTAGCAAAGAGTTGAAATCCTTCTCCCATCTACAACTGGGTAAAATATATACTTCAGTGGTCTCACTTCTATTATAATAAAAAATATTCTTTCCAGCAGTTTTCAGAACTGAATCTGAATTCCTATAAAGTGATGTTCCACATGCACTCTATCACTGGACAGTCTTTTGTTTTAATTGATAAGGAAATGTTCTTCCCAGACTTACTCTGATATAATGGTTTGAACCTAAGAGGTCTACATTCAAGCCAAGACCAAATATTTTTGTTAGTGACAAAATAGTTGTTTCCTATCCTTTGAATGAATTTACTTCTTACCTGTTCCTTCAGCAAAACATTTTCTTGAAATTTCCATCCTTGGAAAAATCAAAGGTAGACTTTTACAAAAGTTGTAGCAATGCTACTTCTATTGCCCATATTCTTGCTAGGACTTGTCTTCTCTGCCAACAGAATAACTGTGGGAGAAATATTAGGTGGTAATGAACTTTCACCTAAATTAGATTTAAGCACCTCTGAAGACTTCATAGCTCTTCTATTTTGAGAATGAGATGAAAATGACAAGGAGTTGAAGATAGTAACATTTAATACTATTCCCACTATCCTCCTTCAAGTTTTCAAATGGTGAAACATTTGAAATAATGATCAAATTACAGCTTTTCTAGAGCAAGTGCAAGAGGGATTAGAATAATAGAATATTAGAATCAGAGATTTTTTTTTGTTCTTCATTTTGTCCTCTTCTTACTGATCTGTAAACATGGGCAAACTAAAAGTGACTATCTGGCTCAAGGTTACAAATATAATTAGTTATAAAATTTGTGATTTACTTTGGGAAAAAAAAAGCTTTCTTCCGTTTTTCCCTACATTTACTTTTTCATTCCTTCTAAAATATATTACCAGGAAACATAACCAAACAAACACCCTGGAAGCAAGAAGATCCAAGACCACTTAGGAGGTGCAATTAACCCAGCTGATTGTTCCTAAACTCCAAAATTCTGCAGAAACAAAAGAAAACCACCATCCTTCCTCCATTTTTCTCTGACTCCTGGTAGTTCCCTTGGGATGCTCAAAAACCCACCATCACCATCAGACAGGAGCCTTCAGTGAGCAATAGATTTCTTTTCAGACACTTCTTTGCTTTGGATTTTTGGTCTACTCTATGACTCTAATATAAATTTTACAGTTCTATTTCATAGTTAATTTAAGAAATTAAGTTTATTTCTTAACACTTTCCGCTCCTTATTTTTCTTTCATTTTAGAAAGGTCCCCTTCACTTCCATACTCTAGTACCTTGAAAGCTTGACATATACAATCTCTTTTGCTGATAAACTTATTGATTTCTGAGTGAACCCAATATACTCTTACAAAATGAATTGCCCTTTTCATCACCCTGAATGTGCTCTAAGTTCTATGATGTTTAGGAAAATTTTGGAGAATAAACAAAAATTTGAATGCCCTTAAATGCATTTTAATTTACTTCATAGGTTTCCATAAACAAAGAATTAATCACTTAGTATTGAGCTTAAATTATAAACTCATTTGCACTATGTTGTATAGAAGAGAGGTAGAAGATGCGACATGGGATTTAGAGTCAGAAGACCTAGGTTTTAATTCTAGCTCTTTTTCTTACTGTCTGCATGACTTTGGGCAAGTCACTTTACTTCTTATGTCCTCAGTTTCCTTGTTTATAAAATGAGGTGTTTATATTAAATCAGAAATGTCAAATTTGTGATCTGTGAAACTCCCACATGGCCCAAACCAGATTAAAATGTAATTGATGGAAATGTTTAACAAAATAAATAAGAACACAGAACAACAAATATAATAATAATTTATGGTTTTCTGAGTCAATATATGACCCACAGGAATATTTCTATTTGAATATTAAATGACCTCAAAGGTACCTTTTAGGTCTATATCTGATTCTATAATCTACAAAATAAAAAAGAGATTAAACTAAATTAATTCTAAGTTCTCTTCCAACTACAAATCAACGATCAGTTTATCATCATTTCCTCAAAGAGCTATAAAGAACATAAGAACAGTAGAGAGGGAAATTAATCTACAGAATACTTTTTTTGAGGTCCAACTAAATAAGATAATTATAAGAGAATTTATATATAAAACTGGGAAGTCAACAACACAAAGGAGGAAAATGGAAGTTGTGCCTGTCTTTCTATAATGAACTCTTTTCATCATTGATATGAAAGCATCACTTTTGCACTCCAGTGTGCTACATAGATAAGTAGGAATGATAATAAATTACATCAAGAAGGAAGAGTGGAGTCAAGATGATGGAGATGCAGGAAGAAGTACAGCAAATTCTGCTCCCAAACTCTTCTAGACAGATCTAGAAATGCACTAGAACAAATTCTGATAGGGTAATCCAAGAAAAAAGTCACAGAGAGGTATTTCCCAGTCTTTGTAAAGCATAAGAAGACAGAGAATTTTGTTGGATATGGCCAGGAGTGGGTCAGGTGGATTCTGAGCAAGAGGACATCTCAGACCCGTATTTGAGACACCATTTAGCAAAGTGAGATAACAGGTGCTAACTGGTAGCTAATTGGTTGCTCATTACCAAGTTCTAGATAAAAAAAAATTCATGTTGGACTAAGAAGAGTACCTGCACCTGGAGGTGACATCTGGGGTAGGGAGAGGTAGCAGTCTCAAGCAATGAGAGAGGAGCAGGTTCAGAAGCAATTACCAGAGGTGTGTCTCAAATTCCAGAAATGGAGCAGTGTCTCGATACCAGATTTTAACCCAATATGAAGCCTGTAGGGGAATAATCAGGGCAAGAATCCCTGCTTAAATCAGAGCATATGGTTTTGTCATTCTGAATTGTCAGAGCCTTCCAACTGACTCATAGTGGCTGAGTTGAGCAGTAGTCTATGGTTTGTTCAGACCTAAACCCAGAAAAGACACTTGCAGGATTAGACCAGGAGGGCAATAATCACACTTTGCCATGGATTAAACCTCTTTGGGAGACCTGTAAGGTTTTAAGTTCCCAGCCTGAGCTGACCCTGAGATCCTGTAATAACACACTAACATTCCAAAGAAAGCAATCACAGGACCAATTCAGACCTTCTCTCTAGAAGTGTAGAGAGCCCAGCCCTAACTTGAAATCCAAAATTAGGAAATATTCTGGAAAAATGAGTTAACAGCAACAACAAGAATCTCACCAAGAAAGGGTATTGTGGAGACAGATGCACAAGACATGAACCCAGAAAGAGAGGATTCCTTCAAAATAAGCAAAACTTAAAAGAAAAAAATACGTCACACAAATTCAACTAGAATTCCTGGAAGAGATGAATCAAGAATTTTTTAAAGTGTTAAAATGTTTATATACATGAAATGAGAGTGACAGAAGAAAAAATGGAAATGAGAGTTGTGGAAGAAATAATTGTAAAGGAAATAAGAAATTTGGCACAAGAAGTAAAAAAAAAACAACAACTTTCTTTCCCACTTTTTTTGGAATTTATTTATTTATTTTAAGTTTTCAACATTCATTTCCCCAAGATTTTGAGTTCCAAATTTTCTCCCCATTCCTTCCCTACCCCCACCTCAAAATGACATAATTCTGATTACCCATTCCTCCAGTCTGCCCTCTATCACCCTCACCCTTATCCCCTTCCTCTTTACTTTCTTATAGGGCAAGATAGATTTCTATACCCCATTGCCTATGTGTCTTATTTCCCAGTTGTATGTAAAAACAATCTTTAACATTTGTTTTTAAACCTTTGAGTTCCAAATTCTCTCCCTTTTTCCCTCCCCACCTACCCCCATTGAGAAGGCAAGCAATTCTATATAGGTTATACGTGTGTAGTTACACAAAACAATTCCATGATAGTCATATTGTGAAAGACTAACTATATTTCCCTCCATCCTATCCCGCCTCCCATTTATTCTATTTTCTCCTTTGACCCTGTCTCTTTTTAAAAATGTTTTCTTCTGACTACCCCCTCCCACAATCTGCCCTCCCTTATATTATCCCCTCTCCTTTTATCCCCATGCCCCCTACTTTCCTGTAGGGTAAGATACCCAATTAAGCATGTATGTTATTCTCTCCTTAAGCCAAATCCAATGAGAGTAAGTTTGACTCATTCCCTTTCACCTCCTCCTCTTCCCCTCCATTGTAACAGCTTTTTCTTTCCTCTTTTATGTGAGATAATTTACCCTATTCTATCCCTCTTTTTATCCTTCTCCCAGTATATTCCTCTCTCACCTCTTAATTTTATTTTTTAGATATCATCCCTTCATATTCGACTCAATCTGTGCCCTCTGTCTATATATACATATGCATATACATATACATACACACTTGCATACACACACACACACACACACACACACACACACACACACACACACACACACATGCTTCAAATACCCTAGTATGGAGAAAGGTCTCAAGAGTTACAAATACCACCTTTCCATGTAGGAATGTGAGCAGTTCAACTGTAAAGTCCTTTATGATTTCTCTTTCCTGTTTACCTTTTCATGCTTCTCTTGACTGTTGTGAGGTAAAAGATCTTGACCAAAACAATGAATTGCCTGAAAATTAGAATGAACCAAATAGAAGCTAATGACTCTATGAGAAATCAAGAATTATTTTTTTAAGGTCAAAAGACTGAAAAAATAAGGTATTGCATAGTAAAAACAACTGACATGGAAAACATATCCATAAAAAATTTAAGTCTCATTGGACTATCTAAAAACCATGACTGAAAAAACAGCCTAGAAGCCATAATTCAAGAAATCTTAAAAGACAATATCTACCCAGATCTTGTAAAACCAGAGCAAAAAAATCAAAATAGAAATAGTCCGCTGGTCACCTTCTGAAAGAAATCCCAAAATAAAAACTCCTGATAAAATCACTGCCAAAATCCAGAGCTTCTAGATTAAAGAGAAAATATTACGAGCCGTCAGAAACAAAGAATGTAAGTACCAAGGATCTACATTCAAGATCACATATGATTTATTGGCCACCACTACAAAGGAATGGAGAACTTGGAAAACAATATTCCAGAAGGCAGAGGATATAAGCTTACTCCAAAAAGTCCAACAAAACTGAGTATAATCCTACAGAGGGAAAAATACCTTTAATAAAACAGAGGTCTGCCAAGCATTTCTTTTGAAAAGATCAAGATGCACAGAAGCTTTGAAATTCAAACATAGGAACTAAAAGAAATATAAAAAATACAACACATGAATGATCATAAGAGACTGGACAAAGGAACTTTGTCAACCCTTTACATTCCAATGTGGGGAGATGATAATGTTTCCCCTCTGAATTCTGTTATCATTAGGAGTCTAATTTGCTAAAGGCCTTAAAGTGGTTCTGTTAGATCTTGATGACCTTGTAAAAAAAAGAATGGAAAGATAAAGAGAAAGGAAGGTTAAGGAAAACTACCTTACATAATTAGGGCAAACAAGTAGAAGTCTCTAAAAGCAAGGAAGCAGGGGAGTGACTGACACTTGAACTTCAGTCTTACCTGAATTCACTAAAGGAGGGAAGAACACAGACAGTCGGATATACAGATACATTTTGCTCAACAAGGAAATAGAAGGGAAAGGAGAGAATGCAGAAAGGAGATTTATAGGGAAGTTAGATTAAAGGAGGACTTAGACCTAAGCAAAACAAACTCTAAGAATGTGGGAAAATATTTAGAGTTCTGTTTTAGGTGGCAAAGAATGGGAGTGCCCCTCAACTGGGAGAATGGATGAACAGGTTACAGTATATAAATGTGATAGAACTCTATTATGCTGAAAGAAATAATGGAGATGATTTTAGAGAAACCCTAAAAGACTTATATGAACTGATGCAGAGTGAAGTGAACAGAACCAGGAGAACAATTTGATCAATGACAATAACACTGTAAAAATAAAGAACTTTGAAAGACTTAGGAATTCTGATCAACATAACGTCCAACCATGACTACAGAGGACTAATGAAGAAGCATACTACCAACTTCCTGATAGAAAGGTGAAAAATTCAGTGGAGAATAAGACATATGGATATGTAAGTGTATATACGTACATATATACATATGTACGTATGTACATATGCATACATGCACACATAAACACAAATATCCTTTTGGATGTGGCCAGTGTAGAAATTTGTTTTCCTTTTCTATATATGTTTGTAACAAGACATTTTGTTTTTCTTTTTTTTCCCAATTGGAGGTAAGAAGGAGACAAGGCAATTTTTTTCTAATTGAAAAAAATTAATAATAAAAAAGGAACACCAAAAAGGGAATTTGGACTAACCTAAGTACACTTAGAAGAAACTTGTGTTAGCAGTAACATTACTTTGAAATCACTAAAAGGTCTATTTGAAGATATTTCATAGAAGGAAGTATAATGAATTATTAGAAAAAATCATAGATTGTGTAAGTACCTCTAATAGTTGATGATGTGGACATTAGTATGTGGTGCACCATACCATAAATATTTATAAGAATGAGCTATACATTTTATAAATATATCCTTGATAAAAATATGAGAAGGGAATATACACTCTTTCATAGAAAAAGTTTTTACATCACACAATATTTTCACAGTCACATTGAAGGGCATAGAAAATGTAAGATTTTATGTATTTCTTGTTTGTTGAGTATAAAAAAATTGTCTTAGAAAGGAAAAATTCATCTTTAAAAGTTTTCCCATTGTGGTGGCTAAATAAATATCTTTCTCATAAGAAACCAACAGAACTATAGAAAAAGAGAAACCACAGACACTCGTGGTCATGTGGAGGCTCCTTTAAGATTGTGGTTCCCTCAAAAAAAGAATCAAATACCCTACCAGGAACATTAACATTAGCCTTTCAGGTGGGCTAATCTGCATTTCCAGAAATAGGATTGTCTATGTTTTTCCATCCTAGAAGTAAGGTCAGAAATGGAGCATGACAAAGGAGATCATCATTCCTCACTTTAAATTAAATGGAGGCCAGTTTCAAAGGTAAAATTCATCAAGTCAAAAGAGGAAAGATTCAGGGCCTCTCTCTTTGTCTGTACAACATGTGTATATTAAGTTCAAATATGATTCCTTGAGAGAGGCACTCATAAAGATAACTGTTTAACTAGTTTCTGATTTTCAGTAGTACAAAAATCTATTTTTTTTTTGCTATCACTGAGAATATCCTGTCCAGAGTTTGAATAAAAGAGGATTTCCTAAAAATGATGAGGTCCTTCAGATGGTTCCATTTATAAATTACATTGTACTTACTTCATCAAGCTTTAGATAAGAACAACACATGATGCCCATTATTCTAACTATGACATGCAGTTAGTTGGATGGATCATTAAATTAGCATGTGTGTATGTATACACACATACATATATGTAATACGTACATACATGCATGTTTGCGTATGTCTTGAACAAGCACCATAGATGGACAATGAACTGAGTTCAAAATTGAATATGAGAGGGCTAGACTGAGTTTTGTAAGTGCCACATAATTTTCAATGATTCCAAGCTGCTCCTTGACACATAAACCCATATTTTTTGTCATCAGTATCCTTCTTTTGATGTCATATGGCTGTGAATCATATATCAGTCCATGAAGATTCTAAATTGTGGGTGACTGGTTTGGTGAAAATTTCCTCTATCTCTACTAGTTGCATGATCATTCAACTTATATTTTTACATTCCAAGAAATAATTTTGCTGTCAGTGTTTAACAAAAGAGAGAAACAAACAAAAAACACCCATGAATATCTTGTTTAATTTCATGATTTCAACATTCTCTTTTATCATTGTAAAACTGAATTTTATAGCATTTCTATACACAGTTGTTATACGTAGAGAAATCTTTGTGTTTCAATACGGACCATAAGGTACCATAAAGAAATCGATCTTGGTTTTTACTTCAACTCAAGTATTTAATTGTTTAAATAAATTTCCTGCTAAATTTTTTTAAATTGGGAGAGAAGAAACATGGAGTGGGAGTAAATAAGCTGCAGCCTATAGTTAATAATGTTTTGCATTCAAGAAGTAACCTAACACATATCAACTACAAAATGTATTTGAGAGAATAAGTTGAGCCAGTACATAAAGAGTATAAAGGAAAACAGATGATCCAGATATTGAATTAATGGCCAAAGAATATTAAAAGACCAACAGGGAGGCCACTAGTCTGTTGGTTATGTTTTCATTGAAGGAGATACAGAAGAATATTAACATAAATCATACTGGATGAGACAGCAAGACTATGTTATAAATGCTACCAATGGAAGGAATATCTATATTGCTGAGATTAAGGGTGTATTAATGTACTGACATATCAATCCTCAAATGAACTTCATGATATCATATCACCCAATAATTTCAAACTGGATTTGTTGACTTCTATGTAGTCCCAAATATATTGTTCCAAATTAGCCCTTTGCTTTCTTGGAAAATTTTAATAAGTAATAGTAATCATAGTGCATTTTGGGAAAATACTGCTGTTACTACTCCCTCCCCCCACCCTTGCCCCAAATAACTGACTTGTGGCAAAGAGGCTTGTGTAGTTAGTCCATGCAGGGTTACACAAGACACAGAGTTCTTAGTGGAGAGTTCTGACAAAAGGTGATCCACTGGAGAAGGAAACAGCAAATCACTTCAATATCTTTGCCATGAAAACCCCGTGAACAATACTAAAATGATAAAGGAGATAACATTAGAAGATGAGCCCCTCAGGTCAGAAGGTGTCAGTATACTACTGCTAAAGAGTGGAGGGAATCTACAAGTAGGTCCAGTACTAATGAAGTGAATACGGCAAAGTCAAAAGGAAGCTCAGTTGTGGATGCATCTGGTGACAAATGGAAAATCTAATGCTGTAAAGATCAATATTGCATAGGAACCTGAACCTGGAATGTAAGACCTATGAACCAAGATAAGCTGGATGTGATCAAACAGGAGATGGAAAGATTAAACACTGACATCTTGACACCTTGAATGAATAGGAATGGATGAATTTAATTCAAGCGAATACTACATACAGTAATGCAGTAGTATTAGTGCGGACAAGAATCCTTTTGGAGAATAACATTATAATGAATAAAAGTAACAGCATTGGGGTATAATTTCAAAAATGACAAAATGGTATCTATTTGAATCCAACACAAACCATTCAACATCACAGTAATACAAGTCTATGTTCCAGCCGCTGATGCCAGAGGCCAAAGTTGATCAGTTCTATAAAGATCTATAACATTTTCTAGAAATAACACCCCACAAAGATGTCACATTCATCATAGGGCATTAGAATGCTAAAATAGGAAATAAAAAGATAGAGTAACAGGAAAGTTTGGCCTTAGAGTACAGAATGAAACAGGGCAGAGGCTAATAGAGTTTTGTCAAGATAACTTACTGCTTATAGCAAACACTCTTTTTCAACTACCCAAAAGGTGACTTTGCACACAGACATCACCAGATAGTGAATATTGAAATAAAATTGCTTATATACTTTGCAGCCAAAGGTAGAGAAGCTCTATACAGTCAATTAAAACAAGACCTGGAGCTGACTGTGGCTCAGATTATGAACTTTTGGTTGAAAAATTCAGACTTAAATTGAAGAAAGTAAGGAAAGCCACCAGACTGTATAGGTATGACTTAAATAACATCCCTTGTGAATATGAAGTGGAAGTGATGAATAGATTTAAGAAATTATATCTGATAGATAGAGTTCCCGAAGAACTATGGACAGAGGTTCTCAATACTATATAGGAAGCACCAACAAAAAACATCCCAAAGAAAAAGAAGAGCAAGAAAGCAAAATTGCTATCTGATGAGGCTTTACAAATAGATGAGGAAAGAAGGAAAGAAAGGGAAAGATATACTCAGCTGAATGAAGAATCCCAGAGAATAGCAAGGAGAGATATGATTTTCTTAAATCTGCAATACAAAGAAATAGAAGAGAGCAATAGAATGTGAAAGACAAGAGATCTCTTTAAGAAAATTAGGGATGTCAAGTTAATGTTTCATGCAAAATGAGCATGATAAAAGACAAAAATGGTAGGGACTTAATAGAAGCAGAAGAGATTAAAAAGAGGTGACAAGAATACCCAAAAGAACCATACAAGAAAGATCCCAATACCCCTGATAACCCCGATGATGTGGGTGTTGATCTGGAACTAGATATCTTGGAGAATGAAGTCAAGTGAACCTTAAGAAGCATTGTTAACAATAAGGCTAGTGGAGGTGATGGAATTCCAGCTGAGGTATTTAAAATCCTAGAAGATGATGCTGTTGAGTTTTCCAAATTCGCTGACATATTGAGTGCTACTGCACATTGTCATGAGCCACTTGGGTACCAGCCCCAAGTGTGAGTGAAGACATGACAAAGAATTAACCAGGTGGGTAGTTTATAGGAAAGAATTTCATTTAATGATTCTTTGAACAAAGTTTTTATAGAAAAAGCAGACAAAGATGCAAGTATTCTCATCAACAAGCTTAGTTTATCACATCCTGGAATATTATTGTCATTATCATAGTCTTATCATTATAATAGTCTGTCACATCCTGGAAGCAGCTCAGGGAAGATCAGGCTTTGTAATTCTACGTGCCAAAAAGTCTTGGGAAAGCCAGTAAGTCTTGGGAAAATCAGTTAGCCTTTTTAAAATGCATAACAAAAAGATGCTAAGAGAGCAGGCTTCAAATCCTGAGGCCAAAGCCGCAGTCTTAAAGACATCTGCATAGAAATTGACCCCTAAGGATCAAGTATTTTGGCTTACAACGGTCTTTAGCCTGTTGTCCTGGAAGTAACAGAATTTGATAAGGAATATGTTCTTTAGGTGCCTGAAGTCTGAGGGCAAACGCTTTGATGTCAGGATCCCAAACAAAAGTCCTTTTAAGTGTATTCCTGGGGGGTCCCCAGGGAGCCAGCCTTTGCAAGCCACATCTTGAGGGGTCCTAATTAGGGCACACTGTCAAGATTTTTATCTGAGTCCTGGATCAGGCCTCCTTGGCTCCCCACAGCACATGCCAGCAAGGTTATGCTTAAGATTCTGCAAACTAGGCTTCAACAATATGTGAACTGAGAATTACCAAAAGAGCAAGCTGTTTTTTGAAGAGGCAGAGAAACTAGAGACCAAATTGCCAACATTTACTGGATTATGGAGAAAGCAAGGGAGTTCTAGAAAAGAAAAATCACAACTACTTCTGCTTCATCAATTACACTAAAGCCTGAGTGTATGGATCACAATAAAATGTGTCAAGTAAGTACCACATCATCTTACTTATCTGCTGGGGAACCTATGTGTAGGCCAAGAAGCAACAGTTAGAACTGAACATGGAAAACTGGTTTAAGATTGGAAAAAGAATATGACAAGGCTGTATAATGTCACCTTATTTAACTTCTTTGCAGAATGCATCATGTAAAATGCCAGATTGGATGAATCAAAAGATAGAATTAAGGTTGCTAGGAGAAATATCAACAATCTCAGATATGCAGGTGATACCACCATGATGGTAAAAATTGAAGAAGAATTAAGAATTCTCTTGATGAGGGTGAAAGAAGAAAGTGCAAAAGTTGGTTTGATGCTTAGCATAAAAACACCAACAACTCCAAACCTAAGAGCTCGACAATTGGTTCCATCACTTCCCAGCAAACAGAGGGAGAAGAAATGGAAGTAGTGTCAGATTTTATATTCTTGAACTCAAAGATCACTGCAAACAGCAACTGCAGCTATGAAAATAAGAGATGCTTACTCCTTGGAAGGAAAACCATGGCAAATCTGGACAGTATACTAAAAAGAAGAAATAGCACCTTGCCAACAAAGGTTCATATAGTCAAAGGTATGTTTTTCCAGTACCAATGTATGACTGTGAGAACTGAACTATAAGGAAAGCATAGAATCAAAGCTTTCAAATTGTAGTGCTGGAGAAGACTTTTTGAGAGTTTCTTGGACAGCAAGGAGATCAAATAAGTCAATACTTAGAGAAATTAATTCAAGCTATTCACTACAATGTCAAACACAAAAGTAGGCTTAAATACTTTGGCCACATAATGAGAAAATGAGACTCATTAGAAAAGACCCTAATATTTGGAAAGATTGAAGGCAAAAGGAAAAAAGGATGGTAAAGGATGAAATGAACAGATAGTGTCATGGAACAAATGAACATGAGCTTGGACAGACTTAGAGAGATAATGGAGGATAAAAGGGCCTGGCATACTATAGTCCATGGGGTCATGAAGAATCAGACATAGCTGAACAAAACTTGCTGCTACTTACTCACATTTATAAGATTTTCAAAGAAATTATGCAAACCAAGAAACTCTTAATTTTTTCTTATCTACTATCTGCTATTTGCTCGAGATAGAGAAAAATGGAAACAATTTCTACTCTTTTTCTATTTGTTGGATTAAATTTAATATGCATATCTTGCTTACTTGAGTAAGTTTTCTTTTTAAATTTGTCCATCCTAGTATTTCCCCTTCACACACAATAGAGAAAAAAATGAAACAAATATGCTTAGTCAGGCCAAATAAATTCCCACATTTGTCACGCCCTGAAATGTATTTCTCTGCAATTTAAGTTGTTCAATTCTCTGGAAGTAAGTAAGTAGCATGATTCATCTTCAGTCTTTCATCCTAGTTGTTTTATCATTGCATTTAGCAGCATCCTAAAGTCTTTCAAGGCTATTTTTATCTATGATTTTGTCATTGTATAAGCTTTTTGTAGATTCTTTTTGCTATGTGGAAATGTTTATATTTGTTTGCATTTGTTAAATTCATAATAATAAAGAGGAAAATTTAATGAAAATAATTAGCCATTAAACATGATTTGCCACAAAGCAAAGGAGAAAGTCAGTTATGAGTATGGTCAACTTTTTGTCAACTAACAGCAATTCCATCATGTAAACTTCTGCGCTTCCTAAAAAGGTAACTGGTTATAGAAGTGTCTTTGTACTTTAATATTTTAACACCTTACCTCCTCTGTTATTTTCTCCCTACTTTCTGTGGTTACATCAGTTTGGATGGGGAAAGAAATAACCTCAAAACACAAAAGAAAAAATGTTTTGAGGGCTTTGAACAAGCAAACATTTTCCATCAGAGCCCCAGGTTCCAAACATAACATGGCAATTAATTGGTAGCAAGGGAGCGGTAGTAAGGCCCAGATCTCCTAGACCTCATGATGTGGCTCTAGTACTTCGAGTGCATGATATTCAATTAGCTGATAAGAATTCATTAAATGCCCATCTACTATATTCTAAGCACTGGGGATTCAAAGAAAAGCTAAAATGGTTAATGCTTTCAGATAACTTACAGTGTAATAGGGTGGTGGGGGGAAACAACATGCAAATTATACACACACAAGATATCTACTGGATAGAATGGAAAATAATCAAAATAGGAGACACTAGCATTAAAGGGTAAGGGATAAGGTTTTTTTGTAGAAGGTGGGATTTTAGTTGGGACTTGAAAGAATCCAAGGAAGCCAAGAGATAGAGATGAGAAAGGAAAGTTTTCTAGGCATGAGGAGCAGCCAGTGCAAATGCTTAACCAGAAACAGGAAATGGAGGATCTTGTGAGAGGAAAGGTAAGGAGGCCAATGCCACTGAATCAGAATATGTGGTAAAGAGTAGGTTGTAAGAAGTCTGAAAAGGTTGAAGGGGGCAGATTTTGAAGGACTTTGAATGGCAAGCACAGGATTTTATATTTGATTCTGAAGGTGACAGGAAGACACTGGAGTTTATTGAATGGGGGTGGGGGCAACATCTGTTGGGGGTGACATATCTGATAAGTCAGATGTGTACTTTAGGAAGACAATTTGACAGCTAATTGAAGGTTGGCCTGGATTGGAGAATGACTTCAGACACAAAGACCAATGAGAAGGCTATTTCGATAGCCCAGGCATTAGGTGATGAGGGCCTACACCAGGAAGGTGACAGTGTCCTCTTCCTATTCCAAGAAGCACAATGTTAAGGAAATTTTCTTCCCAAGGAAGCTTCCACTTGGAAGTTCTTGAACTTTGTATTACCTTCAGTGTAACAAGGCAGAAAAGGTGCATTTTCCAAGTTCTTTCCTCTCAGTCCAAAGGAAAATACATATCTACCTCTATCACGTGCTTCTTTGGGAATTATACCAATTGCCTGGTTGATGTTATATTTTGGGAAAATCTATTCTGAGGAACTCTAATCTCTGACTAGGCAACAGTAAGGCAGAAGTCATCCAGGAACTTGATGTCCATGAACTCTCCTTTCAGATCACCTGGGCAAGCATATCCTGCTTCCCACATGTTTCTTCTACCAGTCACAAAGAACTGCTCTTGCTCTAGTGGAAAGATAAATCTCCCTTTCCCTTGACACATTTAGGAGGAGGCACATGAGAAAAGGTCAAGAAAAAGTCTTGCAAAGAGGGAAGCATGAGAAAGGAAAAGAAAGGGGAAGATAGAGAGAGAGACAGACAGAGAGACAGAGAGAGAGACACACACAGAGAGACAGAGACAGAGAGAGAGAGAAAGAGAGACACAGAGAGAGACATGGGAGAGTGAGAGGAAGGAAAGGAAGGAAGGAAGGAAGAAAAGGGAGAGAAAGAAAATTAATTACAAAGTTAGGATCATTACCTGTCCTCTTCTGAAAATCATCTACCCCTTGATTCTCAGACACTATTAGAGGCAACCCATGTCCTGGAGGGTCAGTTACAGAAGTTCTCAAGAAGGGTCCAGTGCGCATGCTTACTTGCCATGGGAGGTACTCTTCAATTACCTCCAAAGAAAGGTCTGTAATTTCATTGGGTTAGTTGGGAAATCAATTGGGTGAAGGGTTTCCTTAGTCCTGCCCTAAATTATCAAGGCCATAGTCAAACAGTGATCATCATTATGTGAACAAAGGGAACAGATATTAGATCAATCATCAACAATAAAATAGATTTCTGGTTTTGAAAGCTAGTCAATGTTATATTGACTCATATTTTGGCAATCATAATATATGCATGTGTGCACATGTACATGGACCCACACATCAATGCCCAAATACATTCTTATTTAGTCCATAGTTACCATTCACAGGATCACAGGATTTAGAGTTGGAATAGATCTTAGGGTTCATCTATCCCAACCTCCTCTTTTTTTTAAACCAATGTTAGAATTTTGATGGTAACCTAATCATCAAAGGAATACTATACAGAACTTGATAAAATAATAACAAAATTCATTTGGAGAAAACAAAAGATCTAGAAAAAAAAGGTAGGAATGATTTTGCCCATGGTTCCCATTTGCAATGAATTTTGCATGCAGTATCATTGCTTTGCTCCTTATTTCTGTGGCCCATATATGAGAAAATGTTCTTGACTGTATTGAGATTGGGCTTCCTCTCTAGGAATCCCTATTTCTTTTTTTCTTCCTTTTTTTGTTGCAAGACATATTTCTATATTAGCCATGTGAAAGAAAACACAGACAAATGAGCCTATTAAAAATTAACGAAGTGAAAGCTAGTATGCTTCAATCTGCATTCAGACTCCATCAATTCTTTCTCTGGAGGTGGATAGCTGTTTTCATCACGAGTCCTTTGGAATTGTCTTCGATCAGCTGTATTGCTGAGAATAGATAAGTCACTCACAGCTGATACAACATTGTTGTTGTGTGTACAATGTTCTCCTGGTTATGTTCACTTCACTTTGCATCAATTCGTATAAATCTCTCCAGGTTTTTCCAAAAGCATCCTGTTCATCATTTATTATTTCCCAATAGTATTGTATTACAATCATATACTACAACTTGTTCAATCATCCCCTAATTGATGGGCACCCACTTAATTTCCAATTCTTTGAGCTGCTATAAATATTTTTAGTAGAAATACGTCTTTTGCATTGAAAAAAATATCTTCAGGATACAGAATTAGTAACCCAACCTCATTTTACAGATGAGGAAAATGAGGACCAAAAGAGTTTAGTGATTTGCCCAACCTTACATGTAGTAAATAGTAGAACCAATATTTGAATCCAGGTCCTCTGTCTCCAAACCTAGTGCTCATTTTTTTTTCTTAATCACATACAGGGTAAGGGAATGCATGTCCCTCGGGATATTACAGAGAAGCAAGGATCATGTAATTTTGATGGATTGTTTTCATAGAGATTCATACCTCAGTAGTTTTTCAGGTTAGAAGGAGTCTATATTCCCTCTGAGGGTAAAATATCATGTACACACTCCCTCCCCACCCAAACACTTCCTCAACTTGCATTCATTCATTCTCATGAATTGGGTCCCCAGAGGATGGCTGCTACTTGCAAGCTTTCTTGAGTCCTTTCCAGTCGTGTCCAACTCTTTGTGACCCCATTTGGGGTTTTCTCAGCAAAGATACTGAAGTGGCTTACAATTTCCTTCTCCAGCTCATTTTACAGATGAGGAAACTGAGGCAAAAAAGGTTAAGTGACTTGCCCAGGGTCACACAGCTAGTAAGTATCTGAGGCCACATTTGAACTCAGGTCTTCCTGACTACAAGCCTGGTATACTATCTATTGCAACATCTAGATGCCTCACTTGCAGGGTTTAGACTCCTACTATATAACTTATCAGCCTTCACCATTGTGCCTCCAATTAACAGTCAATCTAGACACAATGAGATCTTAGCAGAAGTATTTACTAAATTATTAAATAAAATAGTAACTACGAAACATCCCCCTCTCCATACACCTGAGTTGTATTCTCCCACAAATGCACAGCATCTGTGGGAAGCATAGGCACAAACTTAAAACATACTGTTAATGAAGCAATATGTTGAGAACATAAAATAATAATAACATTGTAACAGCGAGTTAGAATTTGCTTTTATGTTATTGGATGAAAAATAAAAAGGAAAGAATTTAAGTACTTATGTGCAAAACATTGTTCTAAGCATTGGGTATAGAAATTGAAAAGCATGACACTGTCTCTGCTCTCAAAGAGCTCACATTCTATCAAGAGAAACAAAATGGATACAAAGTTTCAACTGCAAGTCAGATGGAAAGGTCCTGTGCTTGTTAAGGTGCAGTAGCAAAGCAGATAGCAATGCGTAGGATTCTCATTGATAAAACTAGATCAGTTTCTTATGTTAAACAATTCAACAGTGACAAGATCTTTGGCTGTGAGAACTTTCTTTTGTGAATCATCAGCCGCTGTGGTCACTGAGGGGATGGGGACTGTACCGCACGCTTTTGCCAAGATACGTTTCTACTCAGGACAACAGTTGCAGGGGCCACTCTTGGGTTTTCCTGCCTATTGCGGCAATTGCTAAGTGATTGGTGTTGGTGGAGGAAGGGATGGCAGATCTTTTTTCCACAAAGACTGCTTCCTCCATTGGTGGTTAAAGGGAAAGTGGGACAGGCTGGGAGTAGGGCCAATGGTCCAGCTGGCAATGCAATTTTTGACCTTTTGGGTTCACCTGCGCATTGATAACAATCGCTTGTTCATTGGTATTGGTGGTGGAAGTGGAGATGGTAGACTCCTTCTTTGCAAAGGTGTCTCCCTTGAATGATGATTTCTGGGACCAGGATCAAGCATGGCCCCTGTTGGCATTGCTGTTCCCAGGACTTTTCAGTTCAGGGTCTTAGATTGTGTTTGAGGAGGAAACAGTTCTTGTTTCTTTGTTGAGACTGATGTATTTCTACAACAGATGGTTTGTCTCTCTGTATGTTCAATTACCCTTTTCTGTCTCAAATAAATATGTGCTTCATCCGTTGGTCACTCTTTCCACCTTCTCATCCATGCTTGTATAATTTTCTCACTCTAATGAGATATAGCAATTTCTATACCCTTATTCTTTCTTTGTATACTAGTATGTTCCTCCTTTTCCCCTTCCTTCTCTTTCCTCTCTTCAGACCATAAGAGAAAAAAAAACATACTCCCAGCAGTCTATTTTTCTTATTTATTTCCCTCAATATTCTTTAAAAACATTGGGGTTTTGAAAGGACACTTGTTTATTCTCCCCCATTAGATTGTTAGCACACAGATAAATAAATGTACTTTTCTAGGTTTCTCAAGGCTCTTAGGTTTGAAGTTCCTACTCAGTTCTGGTGTTTTCATCACAAATATCTGGAGGCCTTCTGTTTCATCAAAGAGGCTTTTTTTCTTGTAGTATTGTAGTCAGCTTTGCAGGAAGTTATTTTTTGTTTTAAGCCTATATTCTTTGTCTTTTGGAATATGGTGTTCAAAGATATTCTCCCATTTTTAGTAGAAGTTGCCAGATTTTTGTGGGATACTGACTGTAAGTCCTTGGTACTTAAATGCTTTCTTTCTGTAGTGTTTTTTTTTCCTTCTGATGTCGGGACTCTGGATTTTGGCTATGGTATCACTGGAACTTTTCTTTTGGAGATTCATTTCAGGAATTAACCATAGATTTTTTACCCTCTGATTGTAATGGAGCTGGACTGTGATTTCTTGAAATATAGTATCCAAGATTTAAATTTTTATACATGCACCCAGACCCACACATGTTTGTGTGCACATGCATGTGTGTGTATGTGTGCCCCTTAGCCAAGTCGGTTGCTTTTGATATCAGAGAACTTACATATTTTTTTCTTACATATTTTCTATTTCGATTACCCTCCATTACATTTCTTCTATTTTCATTCTTTTTATCCCTTTCTAAAATTTCATGCTATGTCATAGAATCATTGATTTTTGTTTGGCCTATTCTGTTTTATTTATTGTAGTTTTTAGGCACTCCATTTCTTGGGTAAGATTGACCATTTTCTCCTCTAAGCTACTTGTTCTTCTAGTTTTTTGCTCAAGAGCTTTTCTTTCATTGTTTTCTTTTGTTTCATTTCTTTAAAGAAGTCCTTGTGGAAAATTCATTTTTTTCCTTTTCAGTCTTTACTTGTCATTGTTATGGAGTTAGAATTGCAACAGTTTTTGTTGGAGGAAGGACCAGAATGGGCTCCCAAAAAGGGAGCCTCAGTTCCATCACTCCCCTCAGGGAAGGGGCTGGTGGTTCAGGATATTATAGCCAAGGCTTCAGACCCCAGGGTACATTCCTTTTGCTTTGTTTTTAAATTTTTCCATTTTCTTTCTTTTCCGTCCTCACACCCTCCCATTTAAAAATAAAGGACCTCCTCACCAAAACCCCAAGTAACAAACTTTATAGCTGGTGGCACAGTAGATGAAGTGCTACATCTGGAGTAAGGAAGATGTGTTCAAGTCCAACTGCAGATGCTTACTATCTGTATCACCTTGGACAAGTCACTTTGCCTCAGTTTCTTCAACTGTAAGGTAATAATAGAACCTATCTTCCAGGGTTGTTGTGGGGATCAAATAAGATACTATTTGTAAAGCATTTAGCACATCACTTGGCACATAATAGGTGTTTAACAAATGCTTGTTCTCTCCTCTCCACTCCTCCAAACAAAACAAATTCTCAGATTGACCACATCCAAAAAATATGTTTTTCCAGTTGCTTTCTGAGTATTCCAAATGCCTGTTTCTCACACATTGCTGAAAGTGTAACCTTTTCCCCCTGGATTACTTGAATTGGGGTTGGGCAAAAGAAAATCCTAGAAGCTTTCAGAATTTCATTCTTGAGATCATTTTATTACCCCTGGGCTGACATCCTTTGTATGATTTTAGTTCACTGACAGGCTTCCCCACATGTTTATACAATGCAATACAATACAATACAATACAATACAACCTAACATAACATAATGTAACATAACGTGATATACTATACTATACTATACTACAATACAATACAACATAATATAATGTAACAACATAGCATAACATAACATGACATGATATGATATGATATAATTTTATAATATAAATTAGTCAGCCAGACTTAATCTTAAAAAGGGGTACTCACTGAGATGGCACAATAAGAAATTGGCACAAACTTTCCCCCTGTGACATACTTTAACACTTATATATTGAGTCCAAGGAAAGTGTGCTTAAGTTCAGAGGGGAAAATAGTTCATTATAGACTGACAAAACTTCCATCTCCTTTTTGCTGGTGGTCCTTTTCTCCCCTTTATGCAGTGCTCAAGAATTTCCCTCTTAGCTATGACAGAGCTTCTTTGCTTGACTCTTTGTAGGGTCATGAATCTATCTTCCTCTTCTTATTGAGTGTGTCCTTGTCTTAATGCCTTCAGCTGTTCCAGGGGCACTGATGGGAACGTGGATTTCTCAGGAAGTGTAGCTCAAATACTTTCACTTCCCTAGTGTTACTCATTTGACTCTTCTTTCAACTAGCTCTATGACTTTGTGCAGACTCCAGAAGGCATGACTAAGTTCTTCATCCATCCCAAATACATTTTCTATTTTATCTAGTGAAGTGTTTAGGCCATGTTTATATCTGGTGAATATCAAGATGTATTCTCACCTGATAAACATAACAGGGCTCTTACTCCAAGTGGGCTAGGGTAATTTTCTAGACTGTCCCTCAATTTTACATGTGAGTTGTGGATTTGTGGTTAGTATAACCTTTTGAGAAAGAGTATTTCATTATATAATGAGTTACAAAATTATTTATGGTTCGTGACCCATTACTATCACTGTAATTTTTACACTTCAAGGATGTTTTCAACACTCGGAAAAGCTACCTAACCATACAAAAATAGTTTCTAGCAACACCATGGATAATAGCAAAAATCCAATAAAGATGGAATGGTTAAACAAAATCTGGTGTATGAAAGTTAATGAAATATTATTGTACCATAAAATGTCAGATATGAAAATACAAAGAATATGATTTATATGTAGTTATGCAGAATGAAACAAAAAGAACAAAATACACATTGACAACAACATGGGAATAAGAAAAATAGTAAGAAAATTAAAACACAAACACAGAAAATAAATTCACAAAAGGACACAAAACCAAACAGCATAGTTGAGAAAGTCAATAAGCAGTTACATTAAAAATAACAAAGAATAAGAAGAGAAGAGAAAAAAGCAGTTCAGTAAAACTCACCTACAAATGAATGGAGTCTGGCAGTATTGTGAAGCAATGGTCAATTCCATGGATCATTCAGGAGTAGTTTGACACTTGGGGAACAACTAGAAGATTCTGTTTGCATTTGTCCTTTTATTGAGAGTCTGAAGCATATAGGGTCATAGGTTTTGAAATAAAATAGGCCCTTTGGCCATTGAGTTTAACACCACTTCCCATTTTACAGATGATAAAATTGAGGCACAAACAGATTACTGTGACTTGCCAAGGATCAAACAACCAGTAGTGTGTCTGACATGGGATTAAAATTTAGGTTTACTTGACTCCAAATCCAGTGCCCTCTCCACTTTATCATGATGCTTTTCACATCTTATTTGAGGGTGCCAAATCTTATTCTCAGTGCTTCATGAGAAGTAACCTATTGAGTTAACATGTATCATTAGAAGTGGCCAAGACACAGGTCTATTCTCCTAACATGCTTCATGGAATGACCACTTTTATACATGCAATAGTTCATACCCTCCACCTGTTTAAAATAGAGAAGGAAGTACATCTCATCATCTCTTCACAATCTAGCCCCAATTTACCTTTTAGCCTTATTACACATTCCTTTAGTCACTCTACATTCCAGATAAACTGGGGTTTTTTTGGGTACTGTTCCTTGTGACACTGCAATTCTCAGCTCAATTCCTTCACACTGTCCTCTATGTCTAGACTTCTCTTCACCTCCAGCTATTAGGTGAGTTCCTAGTTTCCTTGGAGATAGGTCAAATCTTGCCTTTTCCTGCTCCCCACAGCTCTTAGTGTAGTCCTGCAAGCACTGTCTGTACTTATTTTGTAAATATATTGCATATATGTATACATGTATGTATATGTGTTCATCTTACCTCATTTAACAGAATCATTGGGAGCAGGAAATTTGTCACTTTTTTGTAACCCAAGCAGCTGTCACAGTGTCTGGCCCATTATGGGCACTTAATAATTGATATTTGATTGATTGATGGAGCTCTTCTTTGGAGCCAATCAATCAAATGTAAATATATTGTAATGACCATAACAGCACAGTTTTTATTTTTGTTCTTTCCATTTGCTTATTATTATTTTTCATTCTACTTGCTTCACTTTGAATCAGTTCATACTAATCTCCCCACGATTTTCTGAATTCTTCATATTCTTAATTTCTAACTTTACAATAACATACACTTTCACCGATCTACCACTACTTATTTAGCCATTCCCCAATCCATGTACGTTGACTTTGAATCTATTTTTTTGCTACTACTAAAGAGCTGCTATGAATATTTTGATGTACATGATACCTTTCTGTCATTAACCTCCTTGGTATATAGGTATATGCCTAATTGAGAGATCTCTGGGACAAAGAATGTGGACAATTTGGTCACTTTAAAAAAAAAACCAATTCCAAACTGCTTCCAGATAGATGAGTCAATTCACAGCTCCACCAACAGTGACCCACTTTTAAAATAAACTGCAAGTTGCCCGTATTTATGGCTTATAGTATTTTTTCTGTTTTGCCCTGTGGGTGTATGCAAATGCATGCACATTTTTTTATTATTGAATGACTATTTGATATAATAATATATTAATTAAAAATATAGATTCGATCTTCTCCACATAGAGAAAATAAATTGAAGCTGTGGGCATAAATCTAAAAAGAGTATGACTGGCCAGTAGAAGTACATTGACAATTGTCATGTTCATAAGAATTAAATACGTTGCAAAACCTACTCCCTTCTCCCAGGACGTACCATATAAATCACCTGAAGAATGCATATATTGGCGCATATATTGTGCTCCTCTTTAAAAAGTGCCTTATGTGGGAATACACTAAATTGAGTGTTCGGACGCCTGGTGGCACTGCAGGCTAAGAAGGAGAACCCGGGGCTCCGCCTCTCTCAGCCTCCATCTCAGGGAAAAATTATTGTCTTTCCGGAAAGACGGCAGCAAAACAGCAGTGAATTAGGACTAGATCTAAATCTCCTCGCCGAATACCGAGCATGTTTTTAAGCTGAAGGACGCTTCCAGAAAGGCAGAATGAAGGTTATGCTAGACACACCTCGGCGGGTAAGGAAAATACCGCTTCTGGTTATTTTGCTGTGCGTGGGCGATATGGGTGTGGAGCCTATAGAGGCTCCTTGGTGGTGAATGCGGCAAAGGCCCTGGGACTGGAGGTGGGGTAACTGTCAGCATGGGGAACTGGGTTCTCTCAAAGCATACATAACAAAGCGTATTTGCAGCTTAACTGTGAGACCCGAGAATGCTTTTAAAAGAAGAAACTGGACTAGGAGGAGCTAAGATTTCTTTCTAACTCTGCGTACTGTCGTTCAGTATCTTACTGGAAAACTCTTTGCGCTTCATCCAGACCGTGACACAAATGACTGTATTCCCGGATTTAAAGCTCCCCCTGAACATCCGTGAAAGCACCATCTCTTGGACTGCGTCACAGCTCGAAACTACACTGAATGTAAACTAGGAAGAGACGGTATCCCCAAATAGCTGCTCAGACCCCAACTTCTATTTTCGCAATCAAATTGAAGCTAGAGCAGAGGGCAGAATTTACCTCGAATTAGTTTTAAATACCGGAGGTGGGTGGCGTCTCTGCACCCAGGTCCAGAACTTCCAAAGTCCTCATCGAATCTGTGGAACTTGATGGAGAATAGACAAAAATCATGGAGAAATAGCTTACCTGTATAACTACCCTCTCCGAGGCACTAGCAGAACTTTTTGAAAATAATTCAATAGCTGGCCATCTTCTCTCCGAGTGCGCTTGATTTATGAAGGAATTCCATTTAATTGTAAATGTGAAGCCCAGTTGACAGCCAGAGCCTCTAGATTAGTAGAGAATCTTTTGCGTTCTGACTGTGAATTCTAAGGAACTGACCAGGCGATCATTTAGTATCCCAAGAGCTAGCCAGAGGCTATTTTTAAAAAATGTATTCCAAGCTCACAGTTGAAAGGAAAAATAGTAGTAGCCCCAGAGATGAGAAGATCTGGGTTCAAGTTACAACTTTGACACATAACTGGTTGGGTGTGACTCTGGGCAAGTCACAACCACCTAGTGCTCTGGGCAATTCTCTAAGACTGTTAGTTGCCGAGATGTTAGCAATCTGCATTAATTGAGGGATTTTTCTCACCAGGAAGTTCCATATACCAATGAAATCACTGGTGTAGTTCATATTGCCACCCCTGTTTAGGGAGAATTATGGAGGGGAAAAAGGAAGAATGGTTCACCACATGGATAACAGAATTTTGCCCTGAAACCTACTGTGGAGAACAGGTGACCAAGGGAACAATGGACAAAGAGAGCAAAAACACATCAAATATAGCCATTATGATTCTCCATGAGATATCCTACAAGCCCAAGTAAGAAATCATAAGGCCAGTATGACAGCCTTATCTCCTACTTGTCATTTCTCTACACTACTACCAGTTATACTACATTCATCCTTCTTTACCAATCAAAGAAAAAGCAACACATCGTGGACTGGAGCTACTTTAGCCAAATGGACTCTTCTTGGCCCTCTGGATGACATCCAAATTGGGAGCCTGTCCTGTACTACCAGCACTAAGTATGTCTGACCAGTCACTTGGGAAGCAGTGAATGCAAGTCTTGAAACTCTAAAGTTGTAGTGCTGGGATAGGGAGGAAAGCTCTAATTCTAATTCTAGAGTAATGGTTTCTTTATGTTCCCATTTTACTGTTCCCCACCCCATTTCTGTTACAACCAGATAATCTAGTGACTAATGGATTAAAATGTTTATAAATATTTATCTTCTTTTTCTTCCTTTTCTTCTTAGAAATAATATAGTGGCAAAATATTAGAGTTGGAAGGAGTGACAGAGATCCAACTCTTTCACATTACAAATGAGAAAACAGGTAAAAAGAAACTAAATAACTTGCTCAGAGTTTTAAAGGTCCTTAGCAGCAATCTTCTCATACCCAAATCATCAATTTTTCCATTCTGCCTTCTCTTTTTTGGCATCTTCTGTGCTTCCATGTTTCAGCTAATATATTTTGGAAACTAAGATGATAATATACAATACTAAAGTAGATTTTCAAACAACATCACCAACTGGTACCAAATGCATCAGAGATATCCTGCAATGTTGTATTTTCAAGGAAACAGAGAAAACGATGTAGTTCAACACTCCCTATTATGAAGATATTCTCTCTCCTACACCCTTAGCAGGTGTTCATACAACTTTTACTTGAATACTTCCAGTGATGAAGAATTTACTACCCCACATTGCAACTTATCCCATTTTAAACTTTTAATTTTTGAAAATTCTTCAATTTGACCTAAAATAGGTGTATATTGCACCCAATGGTCCTAGTTCTGTCTCTGGAATCTACACAGAAGTCTGATCATTTTACTATTTGACCGCCCTTCAAATATCTAAAGATATGTATTCTCCCCTCTCCCCATACTCACACCAAAAGTTATCTTCTCTTTTCTTGTTTCTTCAGTTTTTCCTAATACAACCATGAGATAAGCTCCAATTTTTAATGCTCCTCTTAAAATGTGTCACCAATAACAATACTTTTGGGAAAATATGTAATTAGACAAATGAAAAGTTCAAAGGCTCTCTATTTCATGCAACCAAAGAATTTAATATAATTTTTGGCAGATGGATCACACTTAGGCTTGCAGCCAAATGGAAAAACTACAAGGAATACTGTAAAAGACTTACACTGAGAAGTGTGGTAAAGATAAAAGAATTATTTTAAGAATCTGTGGATTCAGAACCATCTCAGTATCCTCTTCATTATCCTCTGATTGTTGCATTGAGATTTTTTAGAATAGATTCTTGATCTACCCTGTTATTACATCAATGTGACTAAAGCTGAGAAAAGAAGACATGCCTCTCATTCTGAGAAGACTGAGAGGAAAATAATATCCTTTATATTAGTTGTGAATTTTACTTGCTACTTAATTATAGTCTTCTCTAATTTTGACATTATTCTCACTGAGATTTATATGTTGTAAAAGCACAGGTGTGCTAAGTCTCTACAGGACATATAACTCTCTATAATAATTTGTGCGTATATGTGACGTTGGCGTGTGTTTACCACAGAAAAATTAAATAACACACTCTTGTAGCTACAACCAGAACTCAATATCTCCCTTAGAAAACTAGACACATAAAGCATTATCTGCCTGAGACAGAAATCTTTATGCCTTTGAAAACTGAATTAAGAAAGTAAAATTCTCAATAAGGACACATGGTGGCGCTGCAGGATAAGGAGCATAACTGATCTGCAAAGCAACATCAAAAAAAAAACTGCCTCCTCCATTACTCTGTGACTCACACTGGCACTGAGTGGTCAAAGAAAGGGAGCTTTGTTAGCAGGAGCTGGTGGAGAGCAAGGTCCCAAGAAGGAGTTATTTACCCACACTCTACCGTAGTGTCCAGAAGTGTGGATTCAGATAAACCAAGAATATTTTTAAAGGTGTCAGTATGGAAGCAGACAAGAACGCAATTCGGAGACAAAGGCAAGTTCTGCTTTTCTTTGTTTTGCTGTGCATGTCTAAGGCGGGTTCGGAGCCCGGGAGGTTTTCTGTGGCGGAGGAAATGGAAAGCGGCTCTTTTGTAGGCAATGTGGTTAAGGCCCTGGGACTAGAAATGGGGGAGCTATCTAACAGGGGCGCTCGTGTCGCTTTTAAAGGAGACGAACAGTATTTGCAGCTCAATCGTGAAACCTGGGATATACTCATAAAAGAGAAACTGGACCGGGAGGAATTGTGTGGGCCTACCGATTCCTGCGTATTACCTTTCCAGATATTACTAGAAAACCCATTTCAGATTTTTCTGGCTGAGCTGCTAGTACGAGACATAAATGACCATTCGCCTGTGTTCCTGGACAATGAGATGCTCCTGAAAATCCTCGAGAGCAGTCCTCCTGGAAAGATAATCCGTTTAGATGGTGCACAGGATTTGGACGTTGGGATCAACAGTCTCCAAAACTACACCATCAGCCCTACTTCCCATTTCCAAGTTCAAATACGCGTACGCAACGACGGTAGGAAGTATCCAGAGCTGGTGTTGAGCAAAGCTCTCGATCGAGAGGAGCTGCCTGAGATCCGATTAATTCTCACTGCCTTGGATGGTGGGTCCCCGCCCAGGTCAGGGACTGCCCAAATTCGAGTTCTCGTAGTGGATGTCAACGATAACACCCCTGAGTTTGAGAGACAGAATTATGAGGTGAGGATTCCCGAAAATAGCCCCCCAGGCTCCCTGGTTGTGGAGGTGCATGCTACAGATTTAGATACAGGAAATAACGGAGAAATATTTTACACATTTTCCGATGCTTCTGAAGACATTCGCAAAACTTTTAAAATAGATCGATCTTCAGGTGAAATTTCACTGAAAAAAACAGTGGATTTTGAAACAACTCAATATTATGAAATTGATATCGAAGCCACAGATGGTGGGGGCCTTTCTGGAAAATGCACAGTCCTAATCCATGTGATAGATCTGAATGACAATCTGCCCAAACTGACCATGTCCTCACTTACTAATCCCATCCCAGAGAATTCCCCCGAGACAGTGGTAGCTGTTTTCAGAGTTTCAGATCTTGACTCTGGGGATAATGGAAGGGTGGTTTGCTCCATCCAGGATGATCTTCCATTTGCCCTGAAACCTTCTCTGGAGAACTTCTATACATTGGTAACAGAGGAAGCACTGGACAGAGAGATCAGAGCAGAATATAACGTCACTATTACAGTCATGGATTTGGGATCCCCAAGGCTCAAAAGCGAGTACAATCTCACAGTTTTCATCTCTGACATCAATGATAACCCTCCAGTGTTTACTCAGAGAGCCTACAAACTGTACCTCCGAGAGAACAACAGTCCTGCCCTCCACATTGGCAGTGTCAGTGCCAGTGACAGGGACTCAGGAATCAATGCCCAAGTCACCTATTCTCTGCTGCCTCCAGAGACTGGAGACCTGCCCCTCTTCTCCTACATCTCCATCAACTCAGACAATGGTCATCTCTATGTTCTGAGATCCCTGGATTATGAAGCCATCCAAACTTTCCAGTTCACTGTGAGGGCAGCTGATGGTGGTTCCCCATCTCTGAGCAGCCAGACTCTGGTTCACGTTTTGGTAGAAGATGAGAATGACAACTCTCCCTTTGTGTTGTACCCCCTGCAGAATGGCACAGCTCCCTGCAATGACCTAGTGCCCAGAGCTGCAGAACCAGGTTACCTGGTGACCAAGGTGGTGGCTGTAGATAGGGACTGGGGACAGAATTCCTGGCTTTCCTACCAGCTTCTCAAGGCCACAGACCCAGGACTCTTCACTTTGTGGGCTCACAATGGAGAAGTTCGAACAGCAAGACCCATCAGTGACAGAGACACCATCAAGCAAAAGCTCCTGGTGCTAGTGAAGGACAATGGGCAACCACCTCTGTCCACAATGGCCACACTCAATGTGCTCCTGGTGGATGGCTTCTCTGAGCCCTACATTCAGCTCCCAGATGCAACCAAGGAGGAGGTGCAAACTGACTCCCTTACCAGCTACTTAGTCATTTCGTTGGCCTCTGTTTCCTGTCTTTTCCTGTTCTCTGTTATTATGTTCATCACCATTCGCCTGTGGAAGAGGAATAGGGATGCTAATGATGGTAGTCAGTTTGATACAGATGGTCCTTTCCCAGGCTACTCGGTGGATGTCAATGGGACAGGGACCTTGTCTCAGAATTATCATTATGAGGTGTGTCTGACTAGTGGTTCAGGGACCAGTGAATTCAAATTCCTGAAGCCCATTATCCCCAGGATCTCTTCTCAGGATAACAGGAGGGATTCGGAAGAAAACCCATCCTTCCGGAATAGCTGTGACTTCAATTAGGGATAGAAATATTCTGCAATGCATTGCCATTATGTCTTGTCCTTATTTCTTCCCTTTTATTTTCTATCTTACTGTGACAGAGAAGAATTTATTTTAAAAACATGTTATAATTTTTCATATTCTCCTTTTCCCTGCTACTCTTTATCTCATTTTTATTTTTGGTTTTCTTTCTGTATTTGATTTTTTTTCCAGGTTGTGCTAGTCCCAAATCAATTTCTAGCAATGAATGAGCTACTTTATTTTTGCATTCTCATTTCAAACTTGAATGTTAACATTTTTGATGCAAATTCCCAAACTTTGTTCAGGATACTAAAACTTTTTCTCTGCCATAAACTGCATTAGCTTTCTTAGTCTGTATGTTAGGAAATGTTTTCTAAGACTGCATTAATCCCTTTCTTTGTCTCAAGAAATATAAATACACTTATCTTTAATCTAACTAGTGATTTGTTGATAGTGTGCAAACTGTGGGTGGAACATTGAAAAAGGTATGAGGAAACATGTGCTTCTTCCTCACTGTCACTCTTAGATCTTAGCCTTTGGTTCTGAGAAATGAAACCATCTCTACATAGCTGTAGTCCATGCAAGTAGCTTTTTCCAGACTATAGAATGATTCTGAAATAGGAGAAGGCAATTTAGCACCCCATGAGATGTTTATCAAGTAAACAGAGTGAACTGAAGTGTTTTACAAATTTTCAGTCTCCAGATATGTTTGAATACAGAAATCATCAATCAATCAACCAGTGAGTATTTGTATACTGTGTAAGTACTACATATCATGAGTAGGTCAGAGAAGGATGAATACAAAGGTTGGCAAAAAACCTCTTCCATGTCAGTGTCTCCATTAAAAAAAAACACCAAATGACTGATGGACCTATCTGCATGTTCCTCCTCCACCCTTTGGGTGCAGGAGCCCAGTGAATCTTGCCTGGCTTTGTCTTTGCAATCTTGGTAAGGACAACTCTGACTCTCTTGAAGCATATAAGCAGGTATCAGAGAGAAATTTGTTGGGTTTATACCACCATTCACACACACACACACAAACACACACACACACACACACACACTTTAAAAAAATAGGAGTACAAATTACTTTATGATTGTGTTAATTATAATTTGGTATAACTTCTTTTTCTTTATAGTCATTGGGAAATTGTATTTAACATTATTGAAAGTTAACTCCACACAAATGAACCTAAATTTGAATCCCCAAATAACAATGGCTGGAATATTTAATAAATATAACATATGCATTAAAGCATTGATACATTTAAAAAGGGGAGGTACCTTACTAAATAGGATAGTGTATATGTGTATACATGCATGTATATGTATATTGTACATATATGCATATGTGTACATAATTCCTTACTAATTTCACTTCATTTTACAACTACCATTGGATCTATTGTGCTATCATTATCCACATTTTATACAAGAGGAAATTGAAGCAATGTTTAAGTGACTGGCCCATCATCATGCATCTAGTAGATGTCTATGGTCAAATTGGATGTCAGGTCTGTCTTGTCTGCAGGTATAGAACTCTATAAACTGTACCCCCCTTCCTGTCTCTAATTACTTTCCTTCATGAAGACAATTAACAAAATCACTCTATGTGACAAATTATTCCAAAGAGCTAATGTGTCAAGCTTTGAGGAAATTCAGGACATCTCCCAGAAGAGAGTACACCCATTTGATCTCCTGATGCTTTAGTAACATTATGAATTAATGACAAGAACTAACATCCTTAACTATAAGACCAACAAGATGGGGAAATATATGGAGCTTAGATTGTAAAGTAGTATTCTAGTTGTAAAGTAGAATTTAGTATGATGCCTTGATTTTTTAAAATAATATTTTTTCCTCATGGCTTTTTATGATCTTCTGAATAGTGAGGGATAGAAGAATTGAACAAATTGTGTCAAATTTGCCATCACCAAAGCAAAGATTCGAATAAAAATAAATTTTAAAACTGTACATAAAATGGAAAATTTTTATGATTCAAAAAATGAAAGCATATATTAAAAATAAAAAGACAAATTTTTCTTTTCTTCTGTTTCCCTTTCTGAATAACTTTTTCCTTCTACATATTTTTAAAATTTTAATACTGTGTTATTATCATAATCATTATGTACATAGCTTTGTACAGTGCATAATTGTTGTTTGGAGTGTTCTTTTCATAGTTCGCATTGCTTCATTTAAGTTTTTCCATGTTTATTTGTATTCTTCATATTTCTTTTTCTTTTGGCATTATATACCGATTGATTGTCATTCCAGAATCATTGGCACATTGTTTCCAGTTTTGTTTTGTTTTGTTTTGTTTTTGAAATGGTGTTGCTAGAAATAGTTTTGCCCAATTGAGCCTTTGTTCCAATCAGTAACATGCTTAGTATTTGGACCATAGTGGGATCAATGATTCAAAGAGTGAGTTTTGTAACTATTATTTTGTGAAATTTGCTTGTCAAAGTATTGTTTCAATTTACAACTCTTATAGTAATGTAGGACCTGTGCTTTTTTTTCCCCCACAGCTGCACCAGCTTAGAATTTTATAATCTTTTGTCTATCATTCTATCATTGTCAATGTTGTGGATGTAAGAGGATATCTCAGAGTTGTTTTAAATTACATTGTTGTGGTTAGTAGAAAGTTGGAACATTTTATGTTGTTGTTTAAATAGCCTCTGCATTTTTTTTCATGAACTAGATATTCAAATCATTTCTCTGCTTGTCTATAGAGGAATGACATAATAATTAGAGGTGTTAAAATGTAAAGGACCACTTTAGGTGATAATGTATTTCCAAAAACTTGAGATTTTCAAGCTGAGGCTTTATGACAATTTATCAGGAAAGTTGTAGAGTCACTTGTGCTTTAGGTAAGGGATGGACAAGTGGAAGTGAGAATAAGTCAAAAGCTCTTAGTTTGGAAGCAGATAACTTGGGTTGGAATCCTAATTTGCCACTTTCTACCTCTATGTATTTGGAAGAATCACTTCATTTCTTGACAGTTACCTCATCTTCAAAGGAAGAGGTTAAATGAATTTCCCTTTAAGGTCCCTTTTAATTATAAGTCTACGATCTTAAATGACTTCTGAGGTCCCTTCCAAATACGAAGTGATATGAATCTATGAAAAATTTGTTATTCAAGAAAATATTTACAAATTTATTTACAAAAGGCACAATTTTTTATTGTACAAAGTTTAAGGGAATGAGCAATCACAGACACTTTCATCAAGAATGAAGAATGTTTGAAATTTTGTGACATTAGTTACTCTTTAGAAAAGATTCAACTGTCTCAAGTGGTATTCACATGTTGAAGTATTAAAAACTAACACAGGGAATATGAGGATGGGTTAAGGGGAAGTCCCAAAGCTAAAACACTCTTAAGTCAATTTTTTAGGGGAGATAAGTCCTTTCTTTTCTTTTGGTTTTCCTGTTTCTACTTTACAAAAACACAGATTCCCAGTTGATTATTAATTTATCCTGTTGTAAAATGAATATGGTCCCACTAAGAGACTCTCTTCAGGATTCAGGGGCTGATGTGAAGATTCTACATCTTCTTTTCCCATCCCAGAAAAATTCTCCTCCCCAGCACAAGAAATTTGGAGAGAAGGTAACCTTGTAGAAATGTTTTCAGAAGGAAGCTGACTGAGCAAAGTTAGAAAGCATGTGTCATCCAAGCTACTCTAGCCAGTTCTGGTAACTTGCACATATCCCCTTCTGTTTCCCTCTTGACCAATAGGTAACTTGCAAAGTGATTCCTAATCTGTTGGAAAATACAAATGACACAGGGTTCCCTCAATTTAGACTCAGTCAGGTGTGTTTCAAGGGAAAGAAGCCGACTCACATAAAGGGATGGTAGGATAAAGAATCCAACTGCACAAGTTCTTCCAGAATTCCAGTGTGAAGAACAAAGCCTTTACTTCACCAAAAATGACCCAGCTGTAGAAGATGGAAAACAAAAGATCCAATAACTCATGAGCTAGTCTCACCAACATGAACTGGAGGGAGAACTTCAGTTGATGGAGGCCCAGCAAAGCAGAAAAAAGTACATATGAGACCTTTAGCCTAACAGGGCCTTCATTTCCCCTTCACTGATGCCCCATCTTGTGGTCTCATCACAGATCAGTCAGGTGATCTTTCTGGTATTAGGGTGTGGCTTTGCTAAGTCAACAAAGTATTGTCTCTCATTTGGCCTATATATTTGGCCCTACATGGTTTGCAGATTCATATGTTTTAGTGGATTTAGAAGTAGAGGGAATTAGAGACCCACACTAGGAATTCTTAGCCTGAGATCCATAAGTTTAAAATATTTTGCAACTGTATTTCAATTTAGTTCATTTTCTTTGTAATCTGACTTATTTTATTTTATGCATTTAAAAACATTATTTTAAGGAGAGGTCCAGAACCAGACTCCAGAGTGCTAATGAGGTTCATATAAAAAAAAGTTAAGAACCCCTGATCTAGATCAACTTCCTCCTCTTATATTTGTGGAAAATGAGACTCCAGAACTGCTGGGACTTTCCTAAGAACACACAAATAGTAACACAGTCAGGATCTTAATGCTAATCCTCTGACTTAAAATTCCATGCTCTTTCCACTATAGGTAGACGTATTAATTTGTTTCTCTGCATTTATGAGCTTTCTCTCATTCCCATCCTCACCCCCATCATCTGAAAAATATTTACCATCCAGAAAGTATGGGGCAAAGTTCCAGTAAAATAAAATATTTCTTCATTTCAGTTTTTAGAGATGAAAATACAAATTCTTTGAAATACAAGTTTTATATAGCCTAGTGCAAGTTTGCTGGATTTGATAGATGTGGAGATGATGGTTTGTTTCCTTTACTTGCTGGATTTCTAGTCATAAAAGTCACTTAATCTCTTGAACCATCATTTTTCTCATCCTTAAAAACTCACAGGTAGAATCAGATAAGATAAAGTGTAAACAGCACTTTGCAAACCTTAAAAGGCTATGTCAATATAGGCTATTATTATTATTATTATTATTATTCAATGTCATATTAATAATACTTACTGTTACATCCTAAATACTTATAGTCATGTTTTAGTCTTCATGATCCCATTTGGGATTTTCTTGGCAGAAATGGTTTGCCATTTCCTTCTCCAGTTTATTTTTACAAGTGAAGAAACTGAGGCAAACAGGGTCAAGTAACTTACCCAGGGTCACACAGATAACTAAGTGTCTGAGGTTGGATTTGAACACAGGAAGAGGACTCTTCCTAAATCCAGGCCGGACTCTATCTACTGCGCCACCTTGCTGCACTAAGCACATTCATAACATTATCAAATGTGGCCATAATTTTCTAAGGGAAAGAACGAATCTTGTGCAGAAGATGCCAGTTGGCACTATAGACTAAGGAGAAGGAAGGGTACTACATTTATTGATGGACACAAACTAAAAAGACCCGAATGTCAGATGCTGAGGAAAAAGAAGAAAAGCTTCATTAACACAAGTCTGGGAAAGGGATGGGAAGGTTTTGTGTGCTCCTGTGTTCCCAGATTTCAACTAATGCATCAAAAGATAAAACTACTGAGATGAAAGTTTAGTTGGGTCTTATTTCTTGGGGGAGGTCACCCTACCTGATAACAGATACAGAAAACTCTTCAGTTCACCAACTAAGGCAGGTTCTTCTTGTTTTGCTTTGTGTTTCTGAGACAGGCTTAGAATGGGAATATTATTTACTGTTAGAGAAAATGGCTGTGGTAAAAGATTGTGCCTTTGTGGCCAATTAGATAAAGATCCTAGGGCCCGAGGGGAGACAACTGTCTAACAGTGGGATCTGAGGCTCTTTCAAAGGGAACAAAGAGTATTTGCAGCTAGACCATCAAACAAGAGATCTTCTGAGAGAGAAAATGGATCAGGAGTTGCTGTACAGGCCCAGCAGATCTGTGTGTTGTTTTCCAGATCTTACTGAAAAATCTCTTTGAGATTGCTTGGGCTGAGATGATGGTACAAAACATTAATGATCATGCACCAGTGTTACTAGACATTGAAATGATCTTGAAAATTCCCCGAGAAGACCTCCCCTCGGATTCATTACTGTTGCAAAGTGAACAAGATTTAGATGTAGGGAACAACAGTCTCCAGAATCATACCTTCAGCCCCAACTTTGATTTCCACATTTAAAGTAGAAACAGCAGAAGGGGAAAAATACTAAGATATCACTTTTTCACTGTAGAACTGTATTTATAGTAGAAAATCCTCAGGATTTAGATGTAGGAAACAAGTCTCCAGAACTACACGATCAGTCCCAACTCCCATTTCCACATTCAAATTCGAGGGGATGCAGAGGGCAGGAAATACCCAGAGCTTGTACTAGATAAAGCCCTGGATCGGGAGGAACAGCCAGAGGTCATTTTAACCCTCACTGAGCTGGATGGGGAATCTCCACCCAGGTCTGGAACGACCCAAGTCCGAGTCCTTGTAGTCGACATCAATGACAATGCACCTGTATTTGCTCAGCCGCGTTACGAGGTTCAGATGCCTGAGAATAGCTCCATTGGGCAATTGGGGTTAAGTGACTTGCCCAAGGTTACATGGCTAGTAAGTGTTAAGTGTCTGAGGCCAGATTTGATAAAAGTATATTCTTAACATATTTTATATCAACTCCTTAGTGCTATTTATTTTTCTAAACACAATTATTGTGCCTGATATTCAACATCAAGTACCATTTTTGAAAGAATACTTTCAAAGATACTCAACATTTTTATACATAAATGCAAGTTAATACTCTGAGTATCCAGAAAAGAGATTATTGAAAAATTAAGATGACCAGAGGAAACTTGTAAGATGTTTGCAGGACACTGAAAATTTCTTAATAAAAAAGTGAAAAAAACATAGAAGTGAGCCAGACTTAAATTACCACTTAGGAGAGCCAAAATTGTATTCATTGACAGAGGATGAAAACTTTACAGTATTTTTTTCATCAATAAAGGAAATGAAACCTGAGGACAAGAATCCAGCAGAATGCAAGTTTGAGTAGCTTGCAACACATTTGCTACATTAATTTAGAGGGGATAATTAAATAATAAGTTTGAAATGGAAAAGAAGATATGTCAGTTCATTCTTTCCTAATAATAATAACAATGGGAAAGAGAAACCTGGAGAAAACTGAAATATAGAAAGAGAACAAAAAACTAAGGAAAGAAGAATTTGTAGGCTGAGGATACAGGGAGAGGAGGAAAATATGTGTGAGGAAGATGGGATGAAAAATATAAAATGTCTGTTTTAATATGCTACAAGAAGATGAAAACCAATATTTGGAGGTGGATATAATTTGGCGAAGTGCATCTTAAAAGTACCTGAAGAAAAATGCTATTTCTTGAGGCTGGATTTTCCACGGAGTCCTTCCCACATGCTTGAGCAAGAGGAAGGGTGGGGATAATGGGTTTCCGGGACTTAAATTCCTGGGTGTATACAACATGGATACAGCTGGCCCTGTAAAGATCAAGTTGCATCCCTTGGAAATACAGAGTACATGTTTTGAAATCGAGTACAAATAACGTTTGCAACGACGTTATTAACTATGCCGAATAAAGACATATCCACGAGGTGGCGCTGCAGACTAAGAAGAGTCAAAAGCTACACCAACCCACCAAGACTGAGAAAGTCGTGAATTAGAGACGACGGGGAAGGTTGTTTGCTGGTAATGGGGAACTGGACCACATCCGCATTTTTCTGAGGTTTCTCTGGCTACTTTTGCGGTCTAACCAGGCTACTCTGAGAGGAGGGACAACAGAGCGAGGAGGGGCGATGATGCTGCAACAAAGGCAAGTTATCTTTCTCCTTGTTCTACTGGGTGTGTCTGGGGCGGCCTCAGAGCCTGAGCGGTTTTCCGTGGTGGAGGAGATGGAGAGAGGCTCCTTTGTGGGCAATGTGGCAAAGGCCCTGGGCCTGGAGGTGGGAGTATTGTCCAGTCGGCGGACCAGAATCGTTTTCAAAGGGAGCAAAGAATATTTACAGCTGCACCCTAAAACCGGGGATCTGCTCGTGAGAGAGAAACTGGATAGGGAGGAGCTGTGCGGCCCCGCTGAGCCCTGTGTACTGCCTTTCCAGATCTTACTGGAAAACCCCTTTCAGATTGTTCCTGCTGAGCTGATAGTGGAAGACATTAATGACCATTCACCAGTGTTCCTAAACAATGAGATGGTGTTGAAAATCCCCGAGAACACCTCTCCCGGAACTGTATTTATACTAGAAAATGCTTAGGATTTAGATGCAGGAAACAACAGTCTCCAGAACTACACGATCAGTCCCAACTCCCGTTTCCACATTCAAATTCGAGGGGATGCAGAGGGCAGGAAATACCCAGAGTTTGTACCGGATAAAGCCCTAGATCGGGAGGAGCAGCCAGAGGTCATTTTAACCCTCACTGCGCTGGATGGGGAATCTCCACCCAGATCTGGAACGGCCCAAGTCCGAGTCGTTGTAGTAGACATCAATGACAATACACCTGTATTTGCTCAGCCGCGTTATGAGGTTCAGATCCCCGAGAATAGCTCCATTGGATCCCGAATTGTCACAGTCTCAGCGACTGATTTAGACACAGGAAATAACGCAGATATATCCTATACATTTTTGCATGCCTCTGAAAATATTCGTAAAACGTTTCAACTATCGGAGAAATCTGGGGAACTTTATTTAAAGGAAAAAGTAGATTTTGAGTTAATTCAGTCTTACACCATCAACATTCAGGCCACAGATGGTGGAAGCCTTTCTGGGAAATGTACTATTATTATTCAGGTGATGGATGTAAACGACAATCCCCCTGAACTGACCATATCTTCACTTAGGAGTCCCATCCAGGAAAACTCTCCTGAAACCGTGGTAGCTGTCTTCAGAGTTTCAGATCTGGACTCTGCGGAAAATGGAAGGATGGTTTGCTCCATTCAGGATGATCTTCCTTTTGCCCTGAAGCCTTCTATTGAAAACTACTATACATTGGTAACAGAGGGAGGACTGGACAGAGAGAAAAGGGCTGAGTACAACATCACTATTACAGTAATGGATTTGGGATTTCCGAGGCTCAAAACTGAGCACTATATCCCGGTGTTTATCTCTGATGTCAATGATAACCCTCCCATGTTTACTCAGAGTGCCTACAAACTGTACCTCCTGGAGAACAATAGCCCTGCCCTCCACATTGGCAGTGTCAGTGCCAGTGACAGGGACTCAGGAATGAATGCTCAAGTCACCTACTCTCTGCTGTCTCCAGAAACTGGAGACCTGCCCCTCTTCTCCTACATCTCCATCAACTCAGACAATGGCCATCTCTATGCTCTGAGATCCCTGGATTATGAAGTTATCCAAGCTTTCCAGTTCACTGTGAGGGCAGTTGATGGTGGTTCCCCACCACTGAGTAGCCAGGCTCTGGTCCAGGTTTTGGTGGAAGATGAGAATGACAACTCTCCCTTTGTGTTGTACCCCCTGCAGAATGGCACAGCTCCCTGCAATGACCTGGTGCCCAGAGCTGCAGAGCCAGGTTATCTGGTGACCAAGGTGGTGGCTGTAGATAGGGACTGGGGACAGAATTCCTGGCTTTCCTACCAACTGATCAAGGCCACAGACCCAGGACTCTTTACTTTGTGGGCCCACAATGGGGAAGTTCGCACAGCAAGGCCCATCAGTGACAGAGACACCATCAAGCAGAAGCTCCTGGTGCTAGTGAAGGACAATGGGCAGCCACCTCTATCCACAATGGCCACACTCAATGTACTTCTGGTGGATGGCTTCTCTGAGCCCTACATTCAGCTTCCAGATGCAACTAAGGAGGAGATGCAGACTGACTCCCTTACCACCTATCTAGTCATTTCCTTGGCTTCTGTCTCCTTTCTCTTCCTGGTCTCTGCTATTATGTTCATCATTTTTCGCCTGTGGAAAAAGAATAGGGATGCTAGTGCTGGTAGTCAATTTGGTCCAAATAGTCCTTTCCCAAGCTTCTTGGTGGATGTCAGTGGGACAGGGACCTTGTCCCAGAACTACCACTATGAGGTGGGTCTGACCAGTGCCTCAGGGACCAATGAATTCAAGTATCTGAAGCCTATTAATCCCACCCCTCCTCCTATTCAGGCAAGTGGGAAAGACTCTATTGAGAACCCAAGTTTAGGGAATAGCTTTTGCATCAGTTAGGTTTGACATGTGTTTTGATTTTGAATTTGGAGATGTATTTTTTCCTTCTTGCATCCTCCTTCCTTTACCCCTTTCTATTAGTTGCCTGTTTTCCAGTAGCACAAGAGAGTAGATTTTTGTGGTATTGCATTGTCTCATAACTTTTTATCCTCTCCTTTCTCCTCCACACGTTTTCCTCTTCTCCCTGTATCCTTTTATATTTCATCATCTCCTTCCTTGTTTTTGTTCTTTTTTTTTTTTGGAGTGGGCAATTGGGGTTAAGTGACTTGCCTAAGGTCACATGGCTAGTAAGTGTTATGTGTTTGAGACTGGATTTGAACTCAGGTCCTCCTGACTCCAGGACTGGTGTTCTATTCACTGCGCCAAGTAGCCACCCCCCTTATTTTTGTTCTTGTTTTGTCTTTGAATTTTCTCCATGTTACTGTGTTCCCCTATAAGTTTATCAAGATGAGTGAAGCATCATATGTTCCCTTTCTCATTTAAAACTTGGATTTTTAAAATATTCCTTACTCAACAAATTCAGCAAATGTGTTTTAAGATACTCAATCTTGATTTTGACTATGTGCTCTCACTCAAAGTTTTCCTATCCAGTATCACCTGTAAAGGAATATTTTTAGGACTTCATTCTTATTAGGTCAATAAAAACAACTGTGGTTCTCCTGAAGGGCAATTTTGGCATTTGTTCTAAACTTCTGGGTGATTTTCTGTATTTCTCTTTTCTTTGGTGAAAGCTCTTCAAGGAGAAGCAATAAGCTTGTGATCTATTAGCTGTGGCCACAAGACTTTTAATAATGGCTCATGTATTTTTTTAAAAAGCTTAATGCATTCACTTTGATATTGTTTTTAAATGATGGATGGATTTCCCTGAAAATACTTTTACATTTGTTGTTTCTAATTTCACTCCACAAAGGATTATATGTGGATGAAAAGTATAAGGAAAAACAAAGAACACTATGGCATTGATGAAAAACTTTTATGAATATATCTTTATGAAAGTAAGAGAATCATATGATAAAATAATGTGATAAAAGAATGTATGCCAGTTTGGAGACAAATGTGAAGGATGCAGACTGATCTGACCACTCATTACGAATCACCATTTCTAATCTTTCTAATCACATTCTTGAGTTGATTGAGAAATGGTAGAATTGGTGCCTCTGGCTATGAGGTGCTGTAAAGCAATTCTAGTGAACTACCTTGAGTATGTTTAAAACACTTTCCTCCTAAAATCTCATATATTTAATTTTATCCATCCTCCAAACGCCTAAGGCCAGAAAAACAAATTTAAATGAATACGTCTTTGTTTTCTCTTCTAGTTTTCTAAAAAATTTTCTGCTTTGAGTAATATCTAGGTCAAGGAGTCGCACTCTTGGCCAAATGTGTGACTTCAAATGCTCTGCTTTTAAAATATTTGTTGATGGCATTTTAGAGATTCTAGCTTGAACCTTTCTCAATTTTATCACAGTGTCAGGCCTAAAAGGGTCTTCACAAGTCATCCACCCTCATCATTTCCTGTTATATATTTAATGTTCAACATTGAAGAATTGCAATTTATAGTACAGTACTAATTTTGCCACAAGATGTAATCACTAGAATTGGAAATTAGAAGAAAATTGTATTCATCTGAGACCAAAAAGTATGATTTTCATTACTTTCAAAAATTGATTGAGGAGAAAATTCATACCATATTATTTAGATTTCACAATACATCAAAATAATTTTCTTTCTTCTATGACCCGAGGCACAATATATGTGCAATGTCTTCAATTTGAGGAACATCTGTGACTTAATAGATACAGGCACATGGACGTTAAGTGATTCAATAATGGTTGCATAATTAGTAAGGGTCAGAGCTGAAATTTATGACAGGGTATTCCTGATTCCAAATCCAATCTTCTGTGTTTCTGCCCAACTCCAACATGTTGTGACTTATTTTGTGACATTACTATAGAAATGATCCATATTCCCACATCAGTAAAATCTAACAAAGGCAAAGTGAAATTGACATTGAGTTTCCAATGGCAGAAGTTATCTGCATTGGAGAACCATCACAAAAACCACTGGAATTTTTTTATTCTCTTTTTGTGCTCCTCTGGCCATTTCAGAAGTTGATTAGGTGAAATAAGACCCTTGAAAGTCAAAGGCATTATCCTCCTGGTAGCAAAGGAAAGGAATAAAGTTAAAAGATTCCTCAGAGTTATTTTCTTTTTTTTGTTTGGTTTTGTATTATTTTTCATTCTGAATGGGACAAATAACCCTCCAAAGTTAGTATTTCCATATAAAAAAGTAGAACAGAAAGAGAGGATTGTATATTAATGCACAAATCTCCATCACTTACATTTTCTTTTTGAAAGTATGTATATATAATAAATTCGATTTGTTATTTCGAACCTGTATTGCTTATTTGTGGGCTTTTTTTTTTTTTTTTGCTTTTTGGAGGGCAATTGGGGTTAAGTGAGTTGCCCAAAGTCACACAACTAGTAAGTGTGTCAAGTGTCTGAGGTCGCATTTGAACTCAGATCCTCCTGACTTCAGGGCCAGTGCTCTATTCACTGCGCCACCTAGCCGCCCCTTATTTGTGTTTTCTTCTGCTCTTCTACTGTCTGTGCATTTTAAAGAATTCACTGGTTCCTATTTTTCTTTTCTTCTTCCTCTTTCTTTTCTTTTTCTTCCTTTCTCCCTGCTACTTCCTTTCTCTCACACAAGCTTGGCTACTTACTTCCCCTTTCTCTAGTTCTCTAAAGGCTGTCTCCCCTAATCATTGTAAAATGGACCGTGGCTTTTTCTGAACCGAGTCGTTTCGTTTGCAACTTGTGAAACAGCTTAATGACTGCAGGAAGGACTAGAGAGAGCTCCTTTTAAATGAACTTAAAATAATACTTATATCTATGTGGTTTGGGACATGGTTGTGAATGGTTACAGCATAGGACCAGATCATCCTGTAGAAAAGATATTAAAAACACTTTCAAATTCAGACCAGAATTCAAGATACACTGTCTGAGAAGACGTCCTCAGCACTTGAGAAATTAACAGAATTAAGAGAAGCATAATAAAATGAACCGCGTGGTGGCGCTGCACACTAAGAAGAGCCCCAAAGGATCAGCGGCTGCGTCAATACCCACAAAGACAGTCGGGAAGGAGGGGGAATCTTTCTTAGTTGGAACTCTGAGAAAGGACCCAGTCTTGCATTTTTCTGGGGTTTCAACAGGGCGGTAGGCAATCGTACCTTCTGGTTGTAATTTGCGGTCAAACTGCGCTACACAGATTGAGAGGAGAGGGTCAAGGAAAGAACGGAGCTGGAAGGGATGATGATTCTGCAACAAAGGCAAGTTCTCTTTCTCCTTGTTCTGCTGGGTGTGTCTGGGGCGGCCTTAGAGCCGGAGCAGTTTTCGGTAGTGGAGGAGATGGAGAGAGGCTCCTTTGTTGCCAATGTGGCAAAGGCCCTGGGCCTGGCGGTGGGGGAGCTGTCAAATCGCGGGGCCAGAGCTGTTTCCAAAGGGAACAAAGAGTATTTAGAGCTGCACCCTAAAACCGGGGATCTGCTCGTGAGAGAGAAACTGGATCGGGAGGAGCTGTGCGGCCCCGCCGAGCCATGTGTACTGCCTTTCCAGATCTTACTGGAAAACCCTTTTCGCGTCGTTCGAGCTGAGTTTAGGATCCAAGACATTAATGACCATTCGCCTGTGTTCCTAGACACTGAGATGGTAATAAAAATCCCCGAGAACACCTCTCCTGGGACTGTGTTTGTATTAGAAACTGCACAGGATTTAGACGTAGGAAGCAACAGTCTCCTAAACTACACTATCAGTCCCAACTCCCTTTTCCATATTCAAATTCGAGATAGCAGGGAGGGCAGGAGATACCCAGAGCTTGTGCTAGATGAAACATTGGATCGGGAAGAACAGTCTGAGGTTACTTTAATTCTCACTGCAGTGGATGGGGGAGTTCCCCCAAGGTCTGGAACTGCCCAAGTCCGAGTTCTTGTACTGGACATCAATGACAATGCTCCAGTGTTTACTCAGTCCCAGTATGAGGTTCAGATCCCTGAGGACAGTTCAATTGGATCCAAGGTTGTCACAATCTCGGCCACAGATTTAGACGCAGGGAATTATGGAGAAATATCTTACACATTTTTGCATGCTTCTGAAAACATTCGCAAAACTTTCCACCTTAAAAAGGAATTGGGAGAACTTTATTTAAAGGAAAAAGTGGATTTTGAATCGACACAGTCTTACATTATAAATATTCAGGCCACAGATGGTGGAGGCCTTTCAGGAGAATGTACTGTTATCGTTCAGGTGATAGATCTCAATGACAATCCTCCGGAGCTGATCATGTCTTCACTTACCAGCCCCATCCCAGAGAACTCTCCTGAGACAGTGGTTGCTGTTTTCAGGGTTTCAGATCTCGATTCTGGGGAAAATGGAAAGATGGTTTGCTCCATCCAAGATAACCTTCCTTTTGTCCTGAAACCTTCTGTTGAGAACTTCTACACATTGGTAACAGAAGGGGGGCTGGACAGAGAGACCAGGGCAGAGTACAACATCTCTATTACCGTCACGGATTTGGGATCTCCGAGACTCAAATCTGAGCACAACATCACGGTTCTCATCTCCGATGTCAATGATAACCCTCCAGTGTTTTCTCAGAGAGCCTACAAACTGTATCTCCGAGAGAACAACAGTCCTGCCCTCCACATTGGCAGTGTCAGTGCCAGTGACAGGGACTCAGGAATCAATGCTCAAGTCACCTATTCTCTGCTGCCTCCAGAGACTGGAGACCTGCCCCTCTTCTCCTACATCTCCATCAACTCAGACAATGGCCATCTGTATGCTCTGAGAACCCTGGATTATGAGGCCATCCAAGCTTTCCAGTTCACTGTGAGAGCAGCTGATGGTGGTTCCCCGTCTCTGAGCAGCCAGGTTCTGGTTCAGATTTTGGTAGAAGATGAAAATGACAACTCTCCCTTTGTATTGTACCCCCTGCAGAATGGCACAGCTCCCTGCAATGACCTGGTGCCCAGAACTGCAGAGCCAGGTTACCTGGTGACCAAGGTGGTGGCCGTGGATAGGGACTGGGGACAGAATTCCTGGCTTTCCTACCAGTTTCTCAAAGCCACAGACCCAGGACTCTTTACTTTGTGGGCCCACAATGGGGAAGTTCGCACAGCAAGGCCCATCACTGACAGAGACACCATCAAGCAGAAGCTTCTGGTGTTGGTGAAGGACAATGGGCAACCACCTCTGTCCACAATGGCCACACTCAATGTACTCCTGGTGGATGGCTTCTCTGAGCCCTACATGCAGTTCCCAGATGCACCTAAGGAGCAAGTTCAGACTGATTCCCTCACCACCTACCTAGTCATTTCCCTGGCCTCTGTCTCCTTTCTCTTCCTGGTCTCTGTTATTATCTTCATCACCATTCGACTGTGGAAGAAGAAGAGAGATACTACTGATCGTGGTCATTTTAATACAAATGGCCCCTTCCCAGGTCACTTGGTGGATGTCAGTGGAACAGGGACTTTGTCTCAGAGATATCAATATGAGGTTTGCCTGACCAGTGGCTCAGGGACCAGTGAATTTAATTTCCTGAAGCCAATTATTCCCACTCTTCCATCTGCTGAGGGAAGTGGGAAAGACTCTGTTGAAAACCCACAGTTGAGAAATAGCTTTTTCTTAACTTAATATTTTGACCTCTGTTTCAATGGCTCAAAGTTCCCCTACCATTCCTTATTGATTTTCTTTCTTTCTGTAGCAAAAAATTCATGTCTGTGATATCCCATTTGATTATAATAATCATCCTCTTTTCCCCTTTCACACTTTCCTTCTCTCTGCATCCTTAGCCTGAAAAGCCTTCATTCTCTCATCTTTTTTATTGTCCTTTTGTATTGTTTTTTTTCTAGTTTACTCAAATCTGTCAGTTTTTAGGAACAGTGAACTTTGATACATTCATCATCACATTGCAAATTTAGATGTTTAATGCTTGTGATCAAGTAATTTAGCAAACGTATTGAACATAGTCTTGATTTCTATGGAATTCTCTCTTTCATGTATCATTTGCTGTGCCATGTGCTAGAAAATGTTTTCCGAAGTTCATTCTTTTCTTGAAGCATGTAATTGTGTTTTTCTTGAATGGCAATTGATGTATGATTCATTTTTACTTCTCTCTTTTTCGTTCTCTTTTGCGTTATGACATTTTCAAAGAGATGCTGATTTTTGCAACTTTTCCCCTGTGGTTACTGTAATTTTACACATAGTCCTAGTCCTTTTCCTGGATATTTACAGAGTTCAGTTGGATAATATGTTAAACATTGTGCTACATTGGAAACATTTTTAGCATATTTGCTGTTTTTTCTCAATTTCATGTACATGAAAATTTTTTAACATTTGTTTATAAGATTTTGACCTCCAAATTTACTCGCTCCTTGAGAGGGCAAGCAACTCAATATAGATTATATATGTGCAATCATGTAAAACATCTTCACAATAGCCATATTGCAAAAGAAAATAAACAAAAAACAACAATAAAGAAAAAAATTTAAAAGTTTGCTTCAATTTGCATTCAGACTCTTATCAGTTTCTTCTCTGGAGGCAGATAGCACTTTTCATCACAAGTCCTTAGGAATTGTCTTTCGTCATTGTGTTGCTGAGAATAGCTAAGTCATTCACAATTGGTTGTTATGCAATATTACTGCTATCATTCACAATGTTGTCCTGGTTCTGCTTATTTCACTTTGCTTCTATTTATGCACGTCTTCCCGGGGTTTTTCTGAGAGCTCAGCCTCATCATGTCTTATAATACAGTAGTATTCCATCAAACTCATATACTACAGCTTGTTCAACCATTCCCCAATTGATCAGCATCCCCTTAATTTCCTTTTCTAATCACAAAAAGAACTGTTACAAACATTTTTACATATATGTCTGCTTCCTTTTTCTTTGATCTCTTTGGGGTACAGACCTAGTAGGAGCATTGGTGGGTCAAAGGATAAACACAGTTCAAAATATCTTCTTAATGAGAATTTTTATCTTCACCTGTAATAATTGTTCTGGAAATGATAGAAAAATAATGGACATTGAGGAATTAGTATAACATTTTATAAGAATACATTTTTGTGAAGATAATGAAAGGAGCCATAAAATGAATTATCCTGAATATAGAATGTATCTCCACTAGAAGATACTTAATTATGAAGGAAAAATAGTACTCTGATTTCTTAATTCCCAGTAATATCATAAATCAATGACAATAAGTGATCTTTACATGAAGCTATGGTATTGAAAGGTAGTTCTAGTGTACTACTTTTAATATGCTTCTAACACCTTCTCCTGAAGTCCCACAGATTTGATGCTGAACATCCTTCAAAAGAAAAGGCATTGAAATAACATAATTTTACACGAACTTTTCCTTTTTTCCTTTCCCTGAAGTTTTCCCATTCATTATTCACTTTGTGGGATGTGCCATTCCAGAAGTATTAAGATCTGGTTCAAAAGAGTGATGTCAAATGATCTTTTTAAAAATATATGAGTCTGTGGCTGTTGAGAGACTTGCTCATGAACCTATCTGAAAATGATCAAAGAGCTTCAGATATAAAACAGTTATATGATAATAGATCTAGAGCCAAAAGAGATCTGAGAAGTATCTGTTCCAGCCCCTTAGTTTTACAGATGAGGAAACTGAGACCAAGGGGGTTTTAATTGTTTGTCCAGCGTCACACAAGTAACAACAATCAGAGGTAGAATATGAATTTTAGCTGTACGTGTTGTCTCCTCCAAGTCATTCAGGCTAATCTCTCCCTTCATTGTCTTTAATATAGTTTGATATTTAAAATGGAAGAAATATAATTAATATAGAGTTTTGTGGGAAAAAGGTATAATCACCAATACTGGAAAGTAGAAATAAGTTACTTAAGACAGACACCTGCAATCTAAATTTCCAAAAGCATACATAATTTTTAATGTGTAAACAAGTTCAAATTAAGGTAGAAACCCATGCCAAGATATTCAAACTCCACATTGGAGCAGATACTTTTTGCCCTTTAAATGACATGCTGAGGCTCCTAGGAGCTAAGGAAATTGCTGAGAATCAAACTGTAACTGTCAGAGATGAGACTGAATCAAATTTTTTTATGATTCCAAGCCCCGCCACTCCAAGAGGTCAATTTTCCTCTCTTTTGGTTACATTCAGATGAAAATTAGCCCATGATATCTACGACTGAATGGCATTAAGAGTTAATACAAAAGTAGCAAACTACTGGAAACAAAATTGATGTCCATCAATTGGGATATGGCTGAATAAATTGTGGCACAAGAATGTAATAGAATGTACTGAAAGAAACAATAAATTTGAAGAATACAGAGAATGATGGGAAGAAAAATGATGGGAAGTGCTAGAAAATTAACTAAGATGACAGGAAAACAGCATAGATAATTACTTAAACAAAACAATTGAAAATGACAATAATTAAAACTAAATGATATGAAATTATAATGAACAAGTATGGCCCCAAAGAAGAGAAGCTTAGCTACAGTATACAATTTTGATGATGGATTAGTTAGCTTTGCTGATCTGTTTTTTCTCTTTATTATCAGTGATGGATGTCTGGGAATGGGAAGAGAGAGGGGTATATTGGAGAAATGAATATATGTAAAAACAAGAGAGATAAAATTTTTAGAAAAGACAAAAAAACTAACACGTAAATGTGAAGTCAGGGAAGGAGAGTATTCCCTTTGCCACAGAGAGCATCCTGGGATGTACAACATCAACCTAACCTCCTGGTTTTTGTAGGGTTATTTCACAAGCCTCCAGGTAGATTTCTCACTGAATGAGGTTTCCTGAAGGAATCTGGATGTCTAGAACATGGGTTCCTTAATTCATTATTAAATAAGCACTACCCTCGTAAAAAAACAAAAAACAAAAAAAACCCACAACATTTCTGCCCATTACCTTAACTAATGTAGTGGGAGGTGGGAGGTGGAGAGCTTTTTTAGGTAGTAGAAAAAAAACTGAAAGGAAAATAATGCTCATCTATTGAGGAACGATTGAATAGCGATACATGAATTAATGCAATTCTTATTGAACGAGAAATAACAAAAACAAAGACAGAAATATGAAGATTTCAGAGAAACTTGGGAAGACTTGTAAGAACTGACACAGCAACTAAAACAGAAGGCTGAGAATAAATTACAATTTAAGCACAATAATCTAAACAAAAAACAAATATGAAACATTTCAGAATTCCAATCAATGCAGTCACCCATTATGCCTTTAGAGGACTGTAGGCAAAATATGTCTCCTCTTTCTCCAGTAGAAAATTGATTTACCATAGATATTGAATAGTGCACATAATTTTTAGGCATTCCTATTGTACTGATTTGCTTTGCTTAAATGTATTAGGAAGTATGTTTGTAGGGTTGAGTTATTGTGAGATGACAAGAATATTTAAAAAGTATTTATAAAACCATTTTAATATAAGAGGCAACTCAGAACTATTTTCTCATACAGGACTCAGATGAATATCAGTTACCAATCAATAAAGAGATAATCTCCCCATTCTTTCCTTCTGACCAGAATTAGGAAAATGGATCTCCTTTCAGGGAAAATACAGATGGGACATAATTTTCTGGATTCAGATCCCAGTGGGTGGACTTCTAGAAATATGCATACACTGATTTCATGGGGGGAGGGAGGGAGAGTAATGGATAGTATCTCATCCTTACTGGCAAGGAGCCCTGAAATCACAGGGTCATTCCTCCAATCCAATTAAGCACAGCCTTTAAAAACTGACTAAATCACATCAAAAGTTTATGGTACTATCTGGTATTTGTTTATAGACTCTTGGATTTCAGGAGGAGAAGAACCTTCATAGCTGAAAATAGAGTCGAAATAATTCCTTTTACACCGCGTTTATTTATTCTTTCTCTGCCTCAAGGTCTCCAAAAACCACTCCCAATGGACCTACTAGACGAAGGTATAGCTTTTTCTCAACTTAAATATTGCTTCCAAATGCCCTAATTGCTCCATCCTTTTCAGGTTACTTATATTTAATTTATGGTTATGAGTTTGAGGCATTAGACAACGTGTCCTAAATCCAGACATAATGCCATTTCTCAGTGCTTGCAACATTTATATAAAATCTCTTGTGAAGAACGAGTCAGGAATCCTTTGAAATACATAGAGGAATTCAAGATACAATATTTGATGTGAAATACACATTCCATAATTTATTAACTGCATTCAGAGATGAAAAATGAGCCACGTGGTGGCGCTGCAGGTTAAGAAGACGCAGAAAAGATCTGCGGATACGCCAGTTCTCAGAAAGAAAGCCCAGAATCTGTCAAAGGAGAAGAGAAGCTTTCTTAGGTGGAACTAGAGGAAGGGTCCGGGGCCCTTATAGTTCCGAGATTCGAGCCAGACGGACGAAAGTTGTAGTTTCTGGTTATTGTTTGCAATCAAGCTGTGGCAATTAGGTTGAGAGAAGGGGGCTAAAGGAAGAATGGGGAGAGAAGGGACGATGATTCTGCAACAAAGGCAAGTTCTTTTTCTCCTTTTTCTGCTGGGTGTGTCTGGGGCGGCTTCAGAGGCCGAACAGTTTTCGGTAGTGGAGGAGATGGAGAGAGGCTCCTTTGTGGGCAATGTGGCAAAGGCCCTGGGCCTGGAGGTGGGGGAGCTGTCAAATCGGGGGACCAGAATCGTTTTTAAGGGGAACAAAGATTATTTGCAGCTGAACCGTAGAACTGGGGATCTGCTCGTGAGAGAGAAACTGGATCGGGAGGAGCTGTGTGGTCCCGCCGAGTCATGTGTACTGCCTTTTAAGATCTTACTGGAAAACCCCTTCCAGATTGTTCTGGCTGAATTAAAAGTACAAGACATTAACGATCATTCACCAGTGTTTTTAGAAGCTGAGATGCTTCTAAAAATCCCCGAGAACACCTCCCCCGGGACTGTGTTTCTGCTAGAAAACGCGAGAGATTTAGACGTAGGAAATAACAGTTTCCAGAACTACACAATCAGTCCCAACTCCCTTTTCCATATTCAAATTCGAGATAGTGGGGAGGGCAGGAGATACCCAGAGCTTGTACTGGACGAAACATTGGATCGGGAGAAGCAGTCTGAGGTCACTTTAACTCTCACTGCAGTGGATGGGGGGGTCCTATCAAGGTCTGGAACTGCGCAAGTCCGAGTCCTTGTAGTAGATATCAATGACAATGCTCCAGTGTTTACTCAGTCCCAGTATGAGGCTCAGATCCTGGAGAACAGTTCTATTGGATCCAAGGTTGTCACAGTCTCAGCCACAGATTTAGACACGGGGAATTATGGAGAATTATCATACACATTTTTGTATCCTTCTGAAAACATTCGTAAAACTTTTCACCTCAAAGAGAAATTGGGAGAAGTTTTCTTAAGGGAAAAAGTGGATTTTGAGTCAACTCAATCTTACATTATAAATATTCAAGCCACAGATGGTGGAGGCCTTTCAGGAGAATGTACTGTTATCGTTCAGGTGATAGATGTGAACGACAATCCTCCAGAGCTGACCATGTCCTCACTTACCAGCCCCATCCCGGAGAATTCTCCTGAGACAGTGGTCGCTGTTTTCAGTGTTTCTGATCTCGACTCAGGGGAAAATGGAAAAATGGTTTGCTCCATCCAAGATGACCTTCCTTTTGCCCTGAAACCTTCTGTTGAGAACTTCTACACATTGGTAACAGAAGGAGCACTGGACAGAGAGAGCAGAGCTGAATATAACATCACTATTACCGTCACGGATTTGGGATCCCCAAGACTCAAATCTGAGCACAACATCACGGTGCTCATCTCCGATGTCAATGATAACCCTCC